>CM022485.1:12185874-12252866 GCA_011952105.1 Coreoperca whiteheadi
TATAGTTTCGCTTGAGTCAATTTCATTGACGTTTTTAAACACACTTTTCACAGCCAGTCACGCAAAGACGTTCCCATATGCATACTGCATGCAGCATCTCGTTCCCCTTTATCAGGGAACAGGGTTACAGTCAAGTAACCCCGAGAGTTCTAAGGCACAGTAAGCCCTAGAAAAATGTGTTAAGAATAATAGATGTCTCCTGTGTTTCACAAACATTCAAGAGCTGACCGCTGATAAATCAGATTTTGCTTAATTTTACAGTTTTTAATTCCTTCTGCTTTCATGCAAACACATGCACATGCTAAAGCATTCCTCTGTTTACCTTGAACTACATTTCTACTCTATGTGTGTGTTGCATTTGACATCATAGTCGTTTTGGTCTAACCACTAATGAGTTAGATCTAATGAGTGAGTTAATTGCCATGCACATGTTGGGAGTGGTGGTTTTATAGTATTATCATGGATTAATGAGCATGGCATTACACTGGATGTAATTTTAGCTCCTCTGCTAATAGTGTAGTACTAATAGTGTAGCCCTACTCTGTAGTGTCAATTAGAGTCCAACCTTCAATAAAAAGTTTAACTAATGCTTGTAAGACTGACACTTATACCTGCTATATGAGCTTCATTCATGCCTGTTTACTACTTCCTGTTTTAATTGCACAGCAATCATTGTTGAGACATATTCTATTATTCATAAGTTTATTATTTCTGAAATAAAAGCCGAAAGAATGTTTTCTGTTACTCAGAATTGAGTAACATTGGCTGCCAAAAAACGCAACACAGAAGAATATAAAAAGGCAAAAAGTAAGGTCATAATAATAATAATTAAATAAACAAAGTAGGCCAATATTAAAATCAAATTGACATTATAAAATCTATTTACAGAATTAAATAGTAATAGTTTTGAAATGGGATATAAAACTTGAAATGAAATATTGATTTTACAAAGGAAATGAGGAATGTGCAAAGGACAAAGAAATTAAGTGCATGAAATATATGAAGGTGACGAGAACAAAAATTAAATGTGACGTGCATAAATAATTTAATTATGTAACAGTGAAGGTTGAATGCATTGCACAATATAGTCCAGTTTGATAATATATATGAATGTGACAAGTGCAGGGATTAAATGAGGGATGTAAAATGTAAAGTCCAGTTTGATAACCGCTTCTTAAGAAAGGTGATTTCATAATTAAATATCCTCAGCCACATATTCTTGGAAATATAAAATTAAATGTGCAACTTCACATTTTAAAATCACAGGCTATAAAACGCCTTTTTGTTAAACAGAGATACTGCTGTTTGGATTCAGGTTATGGCAGATGGGCATGCATTTGAAATGGAATGAAGTCTACTAATGACAGACAGCCCAAAACAGGAGTCAAACCACCAACAATTCCCTACGTAGGCTATGCGTAGCATGTAAAGTAGCTATAGTAACCACCATAGCAACGATCTGAGACCTGAGAGACTCTTCCTAATAACTAACAAAACTATGGATCATATACATTCACTAAACAAAGATTAGGAAAATATAAAGCACATTTCTCGCTAGAAATGTTATCAAAATGCATTTCAATGCAGAAACTATCTTAAAATGCTTAATTGTCCACTAAGAATAAAATAAAATCCTTTTTGGTTTTCAGAAAAGAAACTTGGCAGTCGGATGCAGGCCAATAGAAAAACGTCTCAGGTTACGTACTGTATGTAACCTTGGTTTCCTGATAGGAAACGAGACGCTGAGTGAGCTGGCGCTATGGGAACGCCCTCAGCGTGACTGCCTCTTAATCTCTGTACAATTTAGTCCAATCTTGATTGGTCGTAACATCAACACGTGACGCACGGCGGCGGAACCGAAGGTTAAAAAGGGAGCCGGCTTCACTGTTGTCGTCAGTCTTATGAGCTTCAGCAAGCACACTGGGTCTCTGTGAAAATGACAAGGTTGAAGCGGTCCTGGCAGTGCGTTCCTCCCGGCCCGTGAGTTAGCGCTTTAATAACTAAGTTGTACAGAGATTCAGAGGCGGTCACGCTGAGGGCGTTTCCATTCTCCTGGCAGCAGGTCCTTGGTTCTCCAATGGGTAAGGTTAATATTGGAGTGAATGGACGGCCCGAGCAGTTGCGTCTAATATTGCTGCGGTTGGTTTACATTGGAGTTAATTGAAAGTGCATCTCTAACAGATGGTAAAGGGTACCTTGTGTGTCTCTATGAGGCGTCAAGAGGCGTGACAAAAAGTCAGTATTTGACGACCTGGGAATAAAAATGTTTTGTCCAATCAGATTGCAGGTGACCTTGAAGCTTCTTAAAACATACTTTCATCAGGGAGCATTTTCTGATTTTACTTGAGTTTTGATTTTCTTTAAAATGTCATTAACTTACTAAACAAATGTTTTCTTGTCTTTTATTTGTTTTTGTTTTAAAAAAACAGACGGTTTTAGGACTTGTGTGTTTTGTAACATGGATTTTGAAAAGTGCACTATAAATAAAGATGATTATTCATATTAGAATACACATTAGAGGGCTCATATATGTTATCAGGCTTTGGGTCTTTTTCACAAGGCATATACCAATAGTGCAAAGACATGGTATAGCTGAATTATATAACCATTTACATGCATTTACTGCATTCATGTATCAGTCATTGTGATTTTCTGTTTATTCATTCATTTTTTAAATATCTGAATCAGGAAAGGTTTAAAGGATCCTCAGCAGCACCGAGCATGAACACAAAGATGATTGAAGAGAAACCCAAGAAGAAATAAAGACTAGCCTAATAATCCTCATAATTTTCTTTTTCAGCTGGAGGTTAGGAAGTAGGAGTCGGTGGTGTGGAGAGGAGGGACAAAAGGCAGTATCAAGATGTGAGGGAGTAGAAGGAGACCTGGATCTACTGCTGTGTTACATTCATTACTGATGAAGGCCTTTGGGCATGGCTGATGTGCAGCTGTGCTCATCAATTACCTTCAAGAAAACTTGATGCAGTGTTTCTCTGTAATCCTTGTGTTTATGTGACTACATCCGCATATAAATATGTGGTTTAAATTTCAGGGTCAAGATAGCACAAAAAACAAAAGAAAGGGGAGGCACACAAACAGTGAGACATAACTTCATGCTGACTTTATTTTCTTGCTTTTGTTTTCAACACAGCTTAATGCCTTTCTTAAAAAATTGACAATTTATTTTGTGTGCTGCATCAATGTTTTAAATGATTTAACACAATTTACAATTTACAATTTCCAATAAAAGGAGATTAATATACTATCTATATCATATCATCTTGGATTGTTATTCACTATCATGTTATTTTGTGAGCCAGTGGTCCCCTCACTACACTTAACCATTCCTAGCAGAAGGTCTGGCGAATTAATACTCCTAGATATTGATTTAAAGACACACTTGAACCATCCAAATGTCTAGTTACTATTTTCATGAATTAAGCTCCTATTATTACTGCTGCATATGTATTCATCACAGCCTGTTCCAAAATAACCCCAGCCTAATTATTCTGCCACCAGTGATGGATATTCGTTATGAAGATATCCTTTTCTACAAGCGATAATCCTGTTTTACTGCCCAAACTGCAATGTTTGGACAAAGCAGTAGAGACAATACAGTGAGGGTTTCACATTATGATGGCTCTGAAAATTTTTTTCTTGATGATCGGCACTGTTTATCTGCTGATATAAAAGATCACTTGTTATAATTAAACATAATTTTGAACAATGTGAGATTATTGGCTAGGTATGAAAATGGTTGTTTTACACTTTTTCTGTATCTAACATAAAGTATTGAAGCAAAATAATATTTGTATATTAAAAAGGGTATGCCCACTAGGCAATACAATGCCATCCCCCATGTTAGTAAAATGACCAAAATCCCCTGCACTCGGTTTTACTTCATAGTGAGTTTCAGCTCATTGTTTTTGAGTTTTGGTTCGCTCTCATAGCATAATTTTGGCTGCAGCAGGCAGCTGTTTTCAGCAAAAAATCTTTAAAAAGCCACTCTACACTACCTACTCAGCAAAAAACAGCAGAGAGGCTAAGTTAGCAACTGGTGATAATAGTGGAGTATTTAGAAGCTAAAGGAGCCAGATATTTCCACCCTGATTTTGTAGAGACCAAAAACAGAGCTACAAAAGTGTGACTGTTGGACTTACATTCATCAGGCGTACACAAACCTCGACTCTAAATGAATGATAATGTTCCTCCATAACTGTTGGATGTGTCATAAGCGACTGTTTGCTAACAAATTCGTTAAATCAACTTAAAAGGTAATGATGTTACAATGTTATGTTCACAATGTGTGCTGCCCCCAAGCAGCCAAACAAAATTTGTTAAATATATCCATTCAATCTAAATTCTAACAATGCTATGATCAGGAAAGAAATGCATGGTACCTGAGCTGTGATGACTCAGAATTAGTACAACAGCAGTCACTGGGATGGTTTTACTCATCTGTGGAAATAAAGGTAATGCTAACCCACAGCTAACAAAGCTGATGCTTTTATATGTAAATCATTGTGTAAGTGTAATGTTACTTGGTGACATATTAACAGCAGCCTTAGAGCCATTTGCCAGTCCGGTGAAACAGAAAAAAGCTCTAACTATAAGAAGGAATATGCCTTTCAACTCAAATGTAAGGCTTACAACAGAGAAAGACATCAGATATGGCACAAGCCTAAAAAATTCTACCGATAACCTTCACACTGCATTGCCCCTGAATAAATGTCAAATACTATCTGCTGTTTGTTCAGTGGAACCATTGCATCCAATCTGCTCAAATGGAAGTGAAGAGCTGTGAGAAATAAATCCTGAAATCACACTGTGTAAAGTTTCTAAAAGAACAGACAAGACAAAACATTGGCAGATTTCTTTATTTTCATTGGGTCCCATAATTGTGTGAGTGTATACATTGTGTGAATTGCATCATAACATATTTTTTCCATTTGCAAAACAATGCTGGTTTGTTATCTTCTGCTGCAATTTTCTGTCCATGTTATCCATCCGTGTCTGGGTGTGTAAAAGACAAAAAAAAGAGATAAATAAGAGGACACACACAAACGTCAGGTCTATGAATATTCCATTAGGGCAAGCTGAATGAATCTAACGTAAAATCTGTGTCTGCTTTTATCAAGGACAGGGATATCGGTTTATTTGAGGTAATGTATGCAGGACAGGAGATCAAACCATGAAGGTCTGCCCTTTGGATAGCCCTGCTGTTATCATTGATGCAAACATTTTACATTCAGGTGATGGCAATCAAAAAGCTTTTACATCAAGTTATAGACATTTTCCTTTTTGTCCTCTGCATTTTAATACAAGAGTATAATTATTCACTGATAAAATGTAGTAAATAGTTTTAGACATGCATGAATTGCTGCTGAGTTTATAGCTCAAACGTAACCAGCGATGGACCTTGAGAATGTGTAGCCCATTGGTCTATTTAAAAAAAAAGAAAAAACAATTGTTTTCCAAACCTGGACAAATTATTACTCGTCAAGTACGAATAATTTAATTTAAATAAAAGCTTACTCTTTGTTTTCACTTTTATCTTTTATCTTTATTGTGCTTTTTGCATTCAGTCCAATCCCTTTGGGCATTTAAGCACTAATGTCAAATCCATGTAATTACTTTTCTAAAATAAAATGAAGAAGTGAAATTAACCTTTGATACTGTTCTTCCCACGCTTTGCTCTACTAGCTTGTCAAAATGCCATGTTAAAACATGCAAATTAATTTCTGCATTGTTGATTTACTGATTTGGTCAAAGCCTTATGGAACTGGAATGGCATGTGTCTTTCTATCTCACAATGCTGCTTAATTTCAATAGTTAAATGCTTTCTTTATTTATCATTCATTCATTTAAAAACTTTATTTAAACTCGAAGAACCATTGAGGTTGCCCTCATTTGCAATGATGTCAGTTATATACAAGTGAAAAATAAATAGGACAAACACAGATCAGAATAAAGAATAAAATAAATGGCTGACATTCCAAATTCAGTTTGTGTTCTGGGGAACTTTCATCATAAAGATGAAATGTGTAGTAAAATGGCATTCATAAAATCTTAATATTGTAATTATGATGAATGTAATTTGAAGCTAAAACACATATGTGAGCACATTTTAATGTAACATAAAGCATCTCAATTTTCTCATCATAATTTGCATATCTTCTCCCACTTGGTGTGCATACAGTATACAGCTCATTTGTCGTCAGAGTCCTGGTCGGAGCCGCTGTATATCACCTCCTTATTTCATTTTCCTGCCATGACATCTGTACATGTAATGCTTCTTCCCCGTGCAGGAATTGATGTTGTTTCTTTATATGGCGAAAATGATTTTTAATATTCTGCACAAAGATTTGTTTAATTTGAAAAAATAACAAGTGAGAACAGCAAAAAAAAAGGTTTATGATTATTCAAGGGGACTTTCAGTCCAAGCTCTGTGAATATCTGGCCTCTGCCATGCTGCTTCAACACTTTCTCTTTCACCGTCTGCTGTAGAGAATATAAATAAATTGTTGAGTAAAGTCAGTGAGTGAGATACTTGTCTCGTCAGGGAGAGTAGAGACAACGAGTTGGAGAAATAATTTCACATTGTGTGCTCGAAAAAAAGTAAAGTAAACAGCGGAAACAGAGCTTTGAATTATGAATGGACAAACTACATATTCAGTCTTCCAAAAAGCAGTTCAGAGATGTTCAGAGATCGTGGCGATTCTTAAAAGTGGCAACATGAAGTGTGCCACTATGAGACAAAGCACAGAGCATCATTGGAGCAGGTGCACAAGGGGGGATGGATTTTGGTAATTTTGCTAACAAGGGGGCTGGAATCCCCCTTCAAATCGCCTGCTGAAGACAAGATATGGTAGATTATGGTAAAAACCAAAGTCCATCTTGCTTAGATTTGAATCTCATTTGTTTTTTACTTTGCCCACTCCCTAGATGACAAATAATTTAACCTGGTGGGATGACAGGTTGCCACAGGTTTTCAGGCACCCAAACAACTTAAACAGCCTGAACCTCATCTCAGCTGTCTGGAAACAAAAATGTAATTTGTGGCCATTTGCCTAAAATTCCAAATAATGTGTTCATGGTATTAAGTCTAACATTACACTGTTGAGAATGTGTTTCATATTGTTCACTGAATGAAGGGATATGCAGAGAGCTGTTTGGCACCAACGACCATTACCTCAGTAGTTTTTATACCATAAACAAATACAGTTTTCATAATTTTTTCCAAATCCCTGAGGATCTCAAATGAAGAGTGGATTTACAACCTTTTTGAATCCTTCCTGCAGGCTTCTCTTGACCCCTTTCTTTCTGTTCAGCTCAGTCACTTCTCTCTAACTCTCTCTTTCACTCAAACACAGGCATACAAACACACACACACACAAATCCAGAATTCTGCACAATGCCTTTGTAGTGTTTAGTTGACAGGAATAAGTGTAAAGTTTTTTCTTTTCTTTTGTGAATGCTACTTCAACATTATATCTATTATGACTTTAAAGACTGTAAAACCAGGGTTCCTATTTTTGCCAATGAAATCACAAGCGTTTGCACCACGTTTGGTGAGAATGGTTTGGGTAAAATGAACAATGAGTAGGCATGCTTTGGCATCAATCATGAACATCAAATCAGCTTCATTCATTCCCCTAAAAAGAAATGTTCTACTATCCTCTGCTTGTGTTGGTGCAAGCAGTATCATAAAATGACCAAATGGGTGCAGGCTCAAGAAAAATCTGCTTTCAGCCAAAGGAATTGATATTTCCCCAGTGCAAGGTCACTGCAGTTGATTTGCACCAGCATGAAAATGGGCCCCAATATATTTTATGGGACAGTGTTCTGCACATAATATAGCCTGAAAGGCTTCAAGATGTCACTGCAATTGAATTACATTTCTGTTCATCTTGAGTCTAAATGCTCCTTTATACTGTGCTGTAATATACCAATGAGAAACTTGAGAAAATATAACAAAAGCTGGTCACAGCCTTGTGTTAACACTGTGAGTTTGTGTTTGTGGTTGTACTTGCAACCAGTCCAAGAGTTGTATCACATTAACCTCTCATTTGTTTCCCATCAGCTTGGTACCCATTTGTGGCTTGGCTGTTAGAATGGAAATGTCAGTTGGATCTTTTTGTTCACAAAACTGAGACCAAGTCTTATTTTTTGCCATATCAATTTCACATTGCATTTTAGTTTAAACAGAAAATGGTGAGACTGGAAAAAAGCATTTCAATACAATTAAACAATTTTCACTTCTGGTGTTTTACTGTGACAATCCCCCTACTTTTGAGAAGCTTTTAAAGTTGGCTTGGGAAAGCATCACAGCCACATAATCTCTTCTTTATTTGCCAATCTTTTTGTCAGCAACTGGCTGTAACCTACTGGAGCAGCCACCTGGGCAGGCCCCTCAGGCTAACAGATATGTCAACTTTCTCCTTGGCTGCAGTTGACTTCCCCTTATCTGGCCTGTGAATATAGCCAAATGATCTTTGGCTAGAGCTAAGCAAGGGGAGAAGGAACTGAAATTAAGAAAGCGAAAGCAAAATGACGGAGAATGGGAAGGAGAAAGAGGTTGAATTGGGAGAGAACTGCAGAGAGACTAAGGCGGAAGCATGTGTGTGTGGGGGGGGGGGTCACCTGGGACACCTGAGAATGGGCCTTGATCCAGCTTGGACATCTTGTCACACCTGTAGCATCGTCTGTCTGGCAAGCACGAGTGAAGAGAGTAAGAGGGTAGCCATCTGCTCCATCATGCCCTTCTCTAGTGTGCTGCCATGGGGATTTTCTTGTCCAGCCAAATGTACAGCAAAGGCCTTGCCGAAAGACAAGAGCACCCACCCTCCACCCACATCCCTCCTGAGCTGATTAATTTGTAGATTTTTCAAATTAACATCCTCTGGCTATTGCTAACATAGCTGTTGATCCAAGACATGGACTAAGGAGGGGTTAAGGACAGAATATTAATGATAAACCTCACCAAGGAGTAAATGCAAAAACTGATTGAGGAAAGTGTGTCAAGGAAAATAATCTCCATTCTAACTGCAAAATGTGTGATATAAAAAAAGAGATACAAATTTTTCCTTTTTAAGGAATATGAGGATCAGAGCTGACTGCCCACTGCAGAATTTAAAGGGACTAATATGTTATTGAAAAATGTGTAATATGTTGCCATGGTGAAGAAAGTCACAATTGCAACATATCTGTGTGGTTTTACAGCGTTTGAGGATAGAAAGACATCCTGATCAAAGCGCCAAAAGTCTCTGTCTGGGGTATTAGTAGCATTTCACTGGATGAAGGATCCATCCAGTAATCATTGTGTATGTCTAGTTGCCTATGTGTCATCTATGTTGCTACTTTATCAGCCATACAAGAAAATGTAAGACTGAACCAATTAAGCTAATTGTGTAATGTAGTTCTCAGCCACACTGTTAAGTTGATTTAGTTAACGTTATACTCCACACAGTCACAGAGTCTTTGAATGCTAACTAACTTTTTAACTTGGCACCGTTATCCTACACAGATCACACACAGACAGGGGTTGACATTAGCACCCGTCCACCCGCCAAATGCAGGTAGAATTCGGTAGTGGCGTGTAACACAGTCACTCTTACTACCCACTTTCGCAGGTGGCATTCTAGGGCTAAAAGTCAGAAAACCGAGTCTCAAAATGACCACAAACAACAAAACTGTGATAGAAACTGAGGGTATCATGACGCCAGACAGCATGTGGCATGGCAGCGTGGCTCCAGTCGGGCTGCTCTGACACTCTCTGCTCCAGTGATGACTGTCAGTGAAGTCGCTAAACCACTTTTGAACCAGACGGTGGTACAACTTCCTCCACTGCTATCCACTGATGGACTCTTCGGCTGACAGCGCTGTCAGCTGCCCAGCAGGAAAGACGCTCCGGGTGCGCTGGGATTTTATAACTGAACTATGAACACTTATTTTCTCTGACTGTGTGGAAATCTGATGTTTTCACATCACAGATGACAAAAAAGGCATTAAAACATGAGTTTTACAGGTAAAACATCAGACTAATGTAGGATGATATTGATTGGCAGGTACTCTGAAAAAAAGGGAACGAATAGTCGAGTCTTTGTATTGAACAGCCATATATATATATATATATTTTTGTATAGTGGTTAAATGAGCAATATAGAGGCATAGTGGCTAGTAACTTTGGAAAACCACTAGCCACAGTGGCTGGTGAGCCACTATATAGTGGCCCGATTTTTTTGTAAGCAATGCATTTGCCAGTAAAATAAAGCCTTTTCTACAGTACTTCATTCAATGGAAGAGGAGTGCTTTGTTGTTTGTCCCATGTCATAGAAATTCAGACTTTTCTCAATTTATACACATATATGATCAAATGTTTAATGGATGCACTTTTGAAATTTGATTTTGCTTTAGTGGTTAAATGTAAAATTATTGCACTTTCAAAAATCAATCCTTTTTAAAATGTCAGTTTTGGAACAATGCATTACAATGAACTTGGCCTTGATGTAATAAGCTCCACTCAAGAAAAATTCCTGTATTTCTCCAGCAGTCCTGTGCTGCAAACTTCAGCGTAGTTAATAGGCCTTGGCAAGATATTGGATATTTACCCTATTAAAAATTAAACCTATGCTTGCATATTGTCAGATTGATAATGAGCCTTTGTTAAAGTGCTACTGTTCTTGTTTGTTTTTTTGTTTGTTTCTTTACATATGTGTTGTATTAAGTGAGCTAGCTATTTTGACTATATGGTATTTACTGTGTTTATTGTACACTAAATATATTAAAACATCATCAACAGCATCATATGCTGTCTATTGAGATACAATGGCCCAAAATATAACATCAAGTCACTGGAATGGGAAGTGGCCCACGGATAAAACAAATAGGTATGTGGCCCAAAGAAAAGGAACAAATTCACATTTTTTGGCGACTGCATAGCCTAGATCATGTTATCAGATGTGACAGAAATGCTGCAGGCAGAGCTCAATAGAGGGCAACACAAGAAAGTGTTCCTTGCTCTTTTCGTCCTGTGTCCTCAAAACAGGCAGGAGCTGTAACTTCATAAAAATAAATTGAAAAAATTGAGTAGGCTACCCCACCTTACTTGCAACAGGAGAACGTACAGTATAAATTGTTTTCTATATCAAACAAATCTTCTTTACCAGCCAACAATATACTGGTTGAGAGAACACTTAACCAAGCATTTATCCACAGGGAACTTAAAGGGGGTGTCATTTTTATCTATTTGCTGCCTCTCTGGAAGGTATTGGGAAGGTATGAGCCTGGGAGCTTTGTACAATATTGAAACAGATGAGATATGCCTCTTATTGATAGTCTGTGCAGCATGGACTTGGTATTTGTTCACTGTATTCTCACTTATTTAAAACTCATGGAATCTAAACTAATCTAATCAATTTACCAAAAGCATACCATAAAACATTAGTATTAATCTTTTACAGGTTTTAAAAATAATATCGCTTACACTTAATACTAGTGTTTTTACCTTCCTGAATGACCTTCCCAAATAAAACAAATTTTAAAGTAAACAGATATGTTACACTGACACAGTTCATGATAACCATTTAAATTAATGGTTGATGTAGAATGGCATTTATTTTACTAAATTATTTTCCTTTTTTTCTGTGCAAAATACAAAAATACCTCCGCTGGGAAACGTGGTTATTGATTCATGCAATATTTGCATTTTTAAATGTTAATTATGGCTATATATAATATATCTATAACTACATATTCACAAAATTCCTTCTTCTTTAGAGAAACATGATATTCTTTAAACCCACACTTTGTTTGATGAGGATTAAAATGTAGTTGTGTTCCAATTATATATTTATGTATATATTCTTTGGGAATATGAAAGCTAAACAAAAAGCTAAAATATGCAGCAGCACAGCTGTTTCTTGCCTGACGTTCATGTCTTTTTTCAAGAAATGACGGTTTGATGACGCACTTTTAAGTATTAATCATAGAGTATGTATACAAGAGATGGTTGTTTCAAAAGAAGAGCTTAAAAATGTGAGCAAAAGTCATTTGTAAACCAGCATGGGACCAACTGACATAAAAACACTTATATTATGAATCCCTTTGAAAGTGCCCAACTGTCACATTTTCCTTGAAAATAACTGGTCCCACAGCTCTCAGAGGAAGCCAAACCTGTAAAAACACACATACACAGTCAGATTAATACCTTTACATAACTCCCTCTATCAATGTTATTTTCTGTGCAGTACTGCCATTAAAGTCACCTCTGCTACACCAAGCCTACTGAGGTAAACATAATGAACAATAGAAAAACTGTAGTTTCTCTCTATGTACCCTGGAAAGGGAAAAAGAGTGGCCAATAGAGAAGCCAAGCACAGCGGAACTAGGGCAGACTTAACCTCTTTGAAACTACGTCACTGTCTGGGCCACCGAGTGCGATCACACTTTATTTGAACTGGATAAAACTGTGAGTAAGCCACTTGGTGATACATTTAAGGATAACTGTTCACATACAGTAGGGAGTATAATTATTTATGCTGGATACAAAGGAAACTACTCTGCACACTTATAAATTGACTGTGCAGTCGTCTGCAACCCTTTTACTCGTCTGTCCTGTTTTTACGCAGCAGTCAGATTGACTTAAAGAGTAAAAGGAACATCTTTAGGTACTTTCTGCACTGCAATAAAAACAGTTGAAATCTGCAGTTTGATCAGATTTAGGCCGGTGGTTTGCAAAATAACATGGTTGCCATACAATGCAAAGCAATCCAATTCCAGACAGTAACCTACCTTCTCTCTCTCTTTTGCTCTTAACATTCCACTATTTCATTTATTCCCTTACTTGTTATTTTTCATTTTCTTTGCATCCTTTGCAATACATCTCTTCCCTGTCCTATCCCCTAATTTTTTACGCTTTTGTCCCTTTAGGCTCTTCCTTTATTTCACTCTCCTTCACCTTTCCTTTATCTTTATTTTCAAAGTCTCTTTTGTCTCCTCCTAGGGGTCTGCTCCACATTTGATTTATCTGGCTTTTTTTTGGCATTTCCCTTTTCTCCAATTTCTTTTAGCCACATTCTCTCCCTCTCGCTTCATGAAAGGTTTATAGAGTAGACAGGAGAGGCACATCTCGGGTGCTACTGATGGAAGAGACTGCAGGACATTAGTTCGGTGATGTCAGAGTAATTTTTTTCTCCCCACTGATGACTGAGAACAGTGGAAGACCTGATGTTAGATCTTCTCTTTTTTTCATGCATCCTTGTAGGCATTTCCCCTCCCAGTCTCCTTCCGTCTTACCTTCAATGCATTTCTCTGTCTGTCTATGGAGGTCTCAAAAAGGAGATATGAATCACTAGACCAGAGATCATGGTCTGATGAAACCAGACTGACAACATTATTTTAGAGATGCCATTGTAACATGAAAACCATTATCTCCCAAACTTGGCAGCAACTTCACATCTTGCCCATGAATATCACAAACAGGAAAAGTGAAAATGTGCATCCTTTTTGGGGACTGATGTCTTTTCTGAGCAAATTCTTTGTACTCTTGATTTAATGCCAAAAACAAGAACTTCAAATGACTCATCGTGATGACCCTCACATCATATTCTTTCAGCGTCTGAGAAGTGTGTGTCCTTGAAGGCTAGAGATTATACCCATCCTATCCTGTTAACTGGAAATGGGGACCAGCACCTCATCTTCTATTCAAAGACACGGTTCCAAAAAATTGTGTAACTTTGTAGTGACATGTCAAAAACAGTCCAACAGTATCCACAGCATGCAGCATTTCAGGACAAATTTGGTCTACAGACAGTGCCTTGCATCTAAGGTGCTGTCTAACTCCCCTTGTGACATCTGTCAAACCTCAAGTCCCTCTGAAACTTTCAACCCTTCTTCAGGCTACCAATGAGCATGACTAGGTAAATGCACACCGCTTGCACACTGTTAGCTTGAATATTTACATTACAGCAGAAAACAGGAGTAGTAGTAGTTTTGAAGCACGGGTTCATGCAGCCAAACATCTGGTTGTCTTTCCTTCAGTTAATGTTTAAGAGTCCAACCTGTCATTCTTCAAATATTTAGTAAACTAACTTGTCACACTGTAAAGCTGTAATGTGCATTCTTCACTCTCTGTCAGCTCAGTGTCTCTGATGTATTGACTTCAGACCAGCATTCACAATTGGAGCCCACTGCACTCTGCGCTTTTATTTCATCTGATTAGCTGCTAGCGCTATGTGAAAGCCCTACTCTTCCTGTAGCTTCAGCCATTATTCTGCTCTGAACAGAGTCATGTGGGGGTGTGGCTTTGGTAGGATAACAGAACGTCAGCAGACCTGGGAGTAGCTGACCACTTGCCTCTTAATAGAATATGCATGATTGCATAAAACAATAAATAAATAAAAGTAGTGCAATGAATGTATCCACATGTAACGGGCTAGAATTAATGACGTGACTTGTAAGCCACCTCACGAATTTGACGCCCTGGGAATGAGAACAGGCTGGTGTGTGTTATGGTTGAAGGCGACAAGATAAAACTTTTTCTCGGCTTTTCTCACCTTTATTTTCCGACAGAGACAGCTGAGAGACAGGATGACATGCAGGAAAGCCTGCCACGGGCCAGAGTCGAACCCGGCTACCTGGGATGAGTACTATAGCCTCGCACATGGGTGCACGGTTTAACTGACTGAGCTAACCGCGCCCAATTGTCCACACTGTTATTCGGTCGGGGATGGAGACGTTAATATATATGGACAGCCCGATCAAGTAAAGTCTATGTGTGGGAAACACTGCTGGATCTTTTGTAACCCAACCATTTACACACTGCACACTACTGGGGTGGCTGTGGCTTGGTGCCAGAGCGGGTCGTCCACCAATCGGAAGGTCGCGGTTCCCCCAGCCATGTGTCGAAGTATCCTTGACCAAGATACTGAACCCTGAATTGCTCCCGAAGCTGTGCCTTTGGTTTGTGAATGATTAGTTTAATTTGTACTGATGGGGCAGTTAGCTCCTGCCATCAGTGAATGTGATATGTAGTGTAAAAGTGCTTTGAGTAGTCAGCAAGACTAGAAAGGTGCTATACAAGTACAGTCCATTTAACATGAAGTTGGTCCTGTTTTTGGAAACAACTCATCCTTGGTAGCAATGTTACCTTCGCGTTCAGCAGTGCTTGTTGCTGCTGTCCATGAAGGCATGATGTCATTACCTCAACAAGTCGGAATGTTGCCATTATCACACTATGAATTTTTTTATTATAGTTAAAATTGTATTGGTTTTATTGTGAACGGTATGATATGGCACAACCCTACATGGCGGTAGCAAAAAAAACCTGGTCTGTGGTTGATACAACATTTTTTGCTGCTGAGATTGCTAAAAAGAATTACAAAGAACAGCAGAAATACAAATATTTTCCACAGGAGACGATATGGGTCCATCATGAAAATTAACAGGTGGAACCACTTCTTCTTATATTTCTGGCAGATTAGACGCTGCAGTGGTTGGAACCACTTTGGCAATGTTAAAAAAGTAAGTTATATTCTGATTTAATGGTTTGGGGCATGTAACTGTACATCTTATCAGATCACTTTATTAAGTGTCCATGTGAACAGTCTCTAATCTGGTCATAGGACAGACAGGGAATGAAGCCAAAATGTACTCACCAGCAAGAGAGGATTGAAGCTGGAACCAATGTGCTCTGGAAACACACACCGTGGCTAATGATTGACCAACTGACAAACACAACCATCGACCAAGACATCATATGGCCTGTGGAGGTGATGATACAAAGGGAACAAATTCATCTGTCTGATATATGCAGGACAAGCTGTATATACTCTGCTGATAAGGGGACAAAATATGTTGAATGCCAACAAGAACACACTGAGCATCTTCAATGCCACTGCCAAGGACCAGAGCAGAATAATTCGCACAGCCCGAGTCTCTGGTGGGTTCCAGAAATTGGAATTAGAGCTTTTACTTGCAGACATGCTGATTCCAGAAACTAACCAAATTAGCCAGGAAGAGCTGCAGGACGTGTTGGGCTACCTTGCTTAGATTGCTGCCACTATGACCCGCAGAGACCTGGCTAAGCAGCAGAAAAAGGGTGGAAAAGGGCTGTTGCTATGCAGGTAAAAGCGCCATGTACTGTATGTACCTTGTAGGGTTTGTGGGTTGCTCCTTAATAATAGCCAAACCAAAACAGAAAGCAAAGCTAGTGTGAAAAGGAACTATTTTTTTCTATGGCAACGGCTGCGCATGTAGATACAGAAGCTGGCAGCTCCTTCAAACTTGCTACATGTTTGTTTTAAATTGTTTTTGTTTTTTTGCTTTATTGCCAAAAAACCCACCCACGATCAAAATCCACAATCTACCCAGCCAGATCAACTGGATCAGACACCACGGCGGGTGCTGTGTGATCACCCCAGGAGGAGAGGAAGAGCCAAGATAGGAGCCAAGCTGGCCCAGTTTGGACTTAAGGCTGCTCCTGGCTAATGTCCAGTCTGGACGTAATGGGACCCAGGCTGGCCAGGCAATGGTAAATCTGAGACTGCTGTGCCTACATCTTTGCAGAGACCTGCTCCACCAACATCAAGGACTCAATGGGCGCACCGTGTTCGGAACTGAAGGAGTGCAAGACTCCGATGGGATGAGGGGAGGCGGATTCTGTTTTCACATCGATGGTGCTTGTTGCTTAAGTGGATGGAAACAGTTTCCAGATGTTGAAGATAATAACCACATTATCTTCACTATCTAGTTGCTGCTGCTCTGCAACACAAATTCAAAAAGGCATTGAATTATTTCCTGGATGTATGTAAATAACTGTAGGATAAATATGTTGTATGTGTGTAGCATGAAGGGACTACTAACTTAATTTCATTGTACAACCTATTGCTGTATAATGATAAATAAATTACCTCATACCTTATACTTGTACTCTGAAATATTACATGAAAAAAAACGACAATTACTCTTTTTTATCCATCTGGCTTAAAAATATATTTTTTCCTACGTTGTAATTCAAATGCGACCTCAAAATATTCCATAGCTATGAAAGTAGCATACCTTTTCAAAACTCCAAAGTGCTGTGTAGCACAGGAGACTAAAATTCCCCTATTTAATCTTACTATTCAGTTATTAAAAGCACAAATAGTAATTGCATGTTTTTATCTTGTTATGTGATTTATTTTGAATTGGCCTTTTTTGTTTTTAGCCACTTTCAAGCCATGATAAGCCTTTCAGATACAGGGATAATCTTTTTTGATCAGATGAAAAAACAAGCTAACAAGAAGAACTCACAGATAAAACCAAAACCAATCCAACAGAATGGTATTTTAACATTGGTACATGTTGTGAGAGAGGGATCAAAAGAGAGCAATCTAATCCTTTAGGCATTTTGGGCAGCTGTTCAACTATGTTCTTTTTCTATTGCTCTTTCGTCTGTCTCGTTCTCTCTCTGCCACATACGTATGCTGTGTATGTGTGTATGTGTAAAAATATACTTATATGAATTGATAGTACATACGGAAAGCTGTCTTCTCATCATGTTGACATGGTAGGCTACAAGTTCATGGTTAATCAGGACTGTAAACTGGCAGATACTAATAGAGAAGCAGCAGATTATGACTTCCTCCAATTTACCATTCATGTCACTATTTGTCATCTGATAATCACTCAGAGCTCTGTCCTGCTCTAATTAAATATCCTTTTTCTTGCCTTCTCTTGTCTACTCCTGATCAAGCCTAGACCTCAGATGCCAGTACTGTTGACTGGTGATGTCCAAGCAAAATGTTCAAAATTGTAACTCTTGGTAACAATTAGTAAAACTCAGTAAAACTGAATTACATACAGGGCTTGACAATTAGCGATTCCATGAAATGGACATTCGAACTTCTTGCAAAACTTTTATTTTCTGGAAAACAGTGCAAATGCTGTACTATTGGGTGTGACTACAGTGAACACTTAATTGTCACATCTGAATCAGTTGTGTTTATTCTTGCCCATTCTGCCTCTCTGTCCCTCCTTTAATCCATCTTCCCTCTTCCTCAGGCCCCTGCTCTGTTAAGCTATATTGCCATTCTCCACCTGTCCACCAGATGCCCTCGGACTATCCCCATTAATTCTGCTCACCTGAGTCCCACATCCTCCTGCTTGCCTTTGTCTCATTCCTCAATCCGTACATATACCAGCCCCTTTTCCCCAGTCAGTTGTCAGATTGTGTTATATGTTCCTTTTTAGTGGTCCAGCCACTTCATCTTCCTGCTACCCACCACCTTGATCATCTGCCCTGTGCCTTGGACTTAAGTTTTTTTGTCTGCCCATTGCCTGGTTGAGTTTTCCTTTCTTTGTTTGCCTGCTTGGTTTCCTGACTCCTGACTGTTTTGTGACATTGAGTAAATACGAACCTTTATATTTATCGGTCTCTGGGCCGTGCTTTTGTGTCCAAACCTGTATGTTCTGAGTCATTACAGTTATCACAAATGTTTTTTTCAACAATCCCTTTCTGCCCATTAGTTTACACTTGAGAACCCTTACTGTCTAATTGTCTGCCCCATCAACCTATGTCAACAAGAATTGATTAGATTGAAGAAATAAAGTTAACATTTCCTAGGACCTTTTAACATGACATCCTGACCTGAATAGTGTATTGAGAAAGTATCATTAGCTATAATTTGGATATACATAATACTGAAAAAAATAAATTAAAGGATATAAATCTGGTACAGCATATAAAAAGGCACCTCAAGGGTCATACAAGAACATGTCAGAAGGAAAGGTTTCCTCATTCTCTGTTGGACTGTAAGTACAGAAAGAGTTGTACTTTGCTTCATAACCAGCTGACGTTGGGATTTCTCAGCTATGTCAGCTCTCACAAAGAGAATAATTAAATAGAATGACGTTCTAATGAGAGCGCACCAAAAGATAAGCTCAGAATTGACTGGACAAAGGTAGTGCCCAGTTCCCAATCTAACACCTGTCCTAATTAACGGGTGTGTTAGGTGATATTTGAAAACACATCAAACTACCTGTTTTAGTGTTATATACCTACTATATCATACTGAACAGTGAACACATAACTTGTTGATGTCAAACATGAATAGGTATTTGATATTTTTCAAGTAAGGAAGTCATTGTGTCTTCCTTTATTCATCGGTTTGTACAGAAAAACAACTTACAATAAGTTCAAGATTCAGTTAGTTGTGTACTGCAAGCACTAAGTTGTGAAAAAAACAAGCTTAATTAAATTGGCATCTGTCTTCCCTTTTTCCTGTTTCATTGGCAACAGAATAATTTTCATACTTTTTCTGGCAACCAGTTTCAGTAATAAGTTTGTAATCACTATGTCTATGTTTAGGGTTTTTAATTTGGATTAAATATGGGGTCAATTAAACTGGCTTGGAAATGTCTGTAAACATTCATGTTTATGAATTGACTGAATTTGTTTAAGAACTTAATTTTTGTTGTATGAAAGCAGAGAATCTGAATTTGATTCTTGCAAAATGTAGCTGTTCTTTTTTAAATTTGAATTATAATGGGATATTGCTCGAATTCGGCTCTGCATCCACAATTTCAACAGTTTCTGTGAACTTTTAATATGCTTTTACTGAATCCTAAATGATCTTTAATTAATGTTCTCCAGATTTTGCTGCCATAATGTAACTGGTTCTGTAACGCTTTCAAAAAAATTAATCCATTTTAAATGTGAGGTTGAAGCTGTAAAATACTGTTAGAGCTTTACTTCAAAAGCAGTTACAGCCTTGTTAAAAAGTCCTAAAGCACTATTTTTAGACCAAAGTTTAGTTTTGTGTTCTGATGGGGTTTCTAATGGAGCCTTCCACTTCTCAACCTATTCTATGGATTAGAAGGTTATGGGAATACTGTGGACGTGGTTAAATAACAACAATGTCAATGTACTCCATATGCAGGTATAAACTGTAACAAAATGTGTTGAAGCGAAAAATACTGATTACTATTTCCCAAAGGACATTTTTTATTTAATTAATTTTGTCTTAAGTCGGGCTTGGAGGCATGTACTTATCCATTTGGGTGTAAACACACACATGGGTGGGACTAAGAATGTTGATTGATTAACACCTGAGTCTGTTGGATTCCTTTCTACCTGACAAAATGTCAGTTTGGGCATTACAGCATTGTGAGTCCACATATCATAGTGACGTTAAAAGGCATAAACCAACAAACAAGATTCTTGTAGGTGGTATGATAGAGGATGCTGTATATTGACAATCAGAAAGGAGAGGGTGGAGTGAGTATGTGAAACATGGGGAGTTTCACATGTTTTTTTACTGGTTTAGTTCTGATTTCATTCTGTCTGAGCTCACATACAGATTCGTCAAAGACAAACTCCACATACAGTATGTGGACGCAGAGCATGTTGTAAGTCAGGGACAGTTTCATTGGCTTAGAAAACACTACAAAAACAATATAATGGTCCAATTGCTGCTAATACAGTGAGGCAATTTGTTTCGAATGAATACATTTCATATTTTTGTCTCTTGCTTTGTAATGCAGGAATAAGTTTAAACCTATTATGTGTGTGTTATATGGATTCTGACAATCAAAAACATTTTCATTTTGCGCACTAGTATGAATTAACATCATAATTCCTTAGTGTTGTGGTGGTTTAGTGTGATATATATTTACAATCATAGAGTCTTCCTCGTGGGATATGCCACATAATATGCCAAGAGACAGGTTTTAATTATGATCTCACCAGTATGCTGCATGTGCCTTGTGTTGGCTCTGATTAGTGCTTAGGGAATTAAGGCTATAATTGTTGGTGCTAAGCGAACTGTGTGTATGTGTGTTTGTGTGCATGTGTGTGTGTGTCTCAGTGATGAGAGTGGTTGGTCACCCATAGGGCTGATGTTTCTACTCTGAACAGAGGAGAAGTGATTTATTTGCTCAGGGCCACTCTGTGCGTCCAATCAGCATCAAGCACCCTAGGGTGACACCATCATGGTCATCTCTTCTGCAGGAAATGATGCAAGCTCTACTGAATTACACAGGGTGTGAGACCAATAAAATGGGGCCTATTCTTGTCACAGCATCAGATAAGGACCGGCTGCTGGATGCATTGCAGCAATTACTGTAGGCCTGTGCTCCACGGCTGTGGAATTGGGAAATGATCATCTGTGAAGCACAGCAGAGTACCACTGCCTCCAGCACAATAACTCAACATGTCCACTTGGCTATGTCAGCTCTGCATGAAGAGAGAATGTGAGGGATACAAAGAGGAGATGAAGAAAGAAATAAAGAAAAAAGTTTAACCCTATAAAGAAACCTTATGTTGTATATTTAACTGTAAATCATTAGTCTGTGAAAAGCACCTAGAGACGTGCATGGAAACACATAATTCAGTAGGGGGGGCTGCCCTGGATATGTGCATGCGCACAACTGTGTACTGTAAGTGCACGCGTGTTTTAATGTTCAAAAAACCTGATAGATGTAGTAGGCTACATTTTTTATAGTTAAATGTGAAACTTGTGGAAATAATATTACAGCAGAATAAACAATATGATCCATATGATCGAGGATATTTAAAGCTGCAACAACCTCAGATGCGGCTGACTCAGTCAAAACTATAAAAATTAAGAGAAAAAAAATCTTACACATATAGACTTAGAATGAATAGCCTGATTACCAGTTTGGCGTTTTTATTCAACATTTTATTAACAATGCGTCAGATAATGTTTCAGATAATTTAGATGTCCATCCTGCCTGTCCTTAGAATCCGCAGCGGCCAGTACTTGCTCTGCGCAGAGCGTTTGTTATTATCTCCTTACCTCCACGCTTATAGAGGGTTAGTTGTTGCTCTGTTTGCACAACGGGACACATTCTGTTTCAACAAAATAAGAAAATACTGGATTTACCAAAAGCTACCAGGCAGCGTAACAATTTTGTGGAAATTCTTGAAAAATGCACCTGGGGATGTACAGATAACATGCAGCTTCACTCTCACTACTGGACTTTTTGATAAAGCCTATTTTTTGTTGGGTTTGAACTATTGAAAGTGAACAAAAATGTTATTTTAAGTTATTTTCAGTTTCATTAATTTGCTTATTTCACCATATTTTTCATACTTGAACCAAAACAGAATAATACATCCCCTAGCACAATCTATTAAAATCATCTTTTTTATCAGTGATTATTTTAAAAGGTTAAATTATTTTTCCACTGTATCACTCTGGCCAGCGAGGCCAAAGTGAAAAGATGATAAGGTCCTGTGGATTCTACTTTGAGGAGTGACAAAATCAGAAGTAATCGTTTAAGACAGTAAGATTACTGGAAAGAAATTAGTGCCTTGGTCAGTGTGTTCTCTGGCTGAGTTCACCTAGATTAGGCAAGATAAACAGATGAGAGCTAGCAAAGGGACAAAATAGGATGAAGCTGGCTTTTAAATGACGTTACAGCCACAGGAAAAGAACAGATACATAATGAAGAGCTGGAATAACGAGGTAGATGTCTGTTTGTATTACTGGAGACAAGATGGCCAGCCATCTGCAACCCACCCTCTTTATTGCTGCATATTGGTTCATGCCAATATGATCTCATCTCCCAGTGGAAAGGTGTGCGGAGTGTTTCTGACAGGCTGACATCCTCCCTGTTGGAAAGGGTTGGTGCGAGCACAAAGGGGGGCACAGTTGGAGAAGGTCTTAGGTCAATGACTGTATTAGACACACTGATTGATCCTGTGGAGAAAGGTGCTATCACACCTAATTAATGAGCGAGAGTGACGGTTATGTGGGGTGGCCCTCTGTCACTGACCTGGAAAGGAAGACATGAGGGGAGAACACTGTGGCTGAATGTGATACAGAGGAAAGCTAATGATCTGTTTATGCATTTATATAGTATGTAGAATAAGCATTGAATTATATTATGCAATTATTATTGCAAATTAATTTGTAAGTATGTAAGTAGACCAAGATGTGACCGTTGACCTGTTGTGGGAGGGCACAGGAATCTATTGTAACTATAGATACAAATCAATGTGACCTATTTAACAATTTAACAACAGGGACTCTTTACAGAAAGGTGCTATGTAGGGGCTTATTACAAAAAATAACGCTTTTATGACATTGAAAATGAATAAAATTATGTATAATTTCCTAGTGAAATACCAACCTGTCGAGTGTCATTCATGTCCATTAGGCCTACACTGGTAAACATTTCACATTCAAACCTGCAAAACTTCAAAAAATAAAGAAAAGCCTTGAGCCTGATACACTCCTTTGTTTATAATAGTGTATTCATACAAAAAATACAACAGTTTTAAGTGAGCTGATAAGTTAACTGAAATTCTGTCTTCACCCAGACTATGACATATCTCCTTTAAAGATTTTATGAGGCGGTGTCTCATATGGGTTGCAATATCTCTGAATCGTTTCACTTTTCAAGCCTGCTTCGCATCTAGTAAGTGAGAACGTCTGGGCTGCGTGTGTTTGCTTGACAGGGCCAATCTGGCTGAGTGTGGGCACTGATGGCATTTATGTGTACATTTTCAGGATGTGTTAGGGAAACCTAGCAGAAAGATGTTCTGGTACAGACAGAAAGGGAACTTTCTCAAGGTTTCAAAAGAGATGGATAAATGATTGGACAGGGGAGAGAGAATGAGGGAACTGTGGAGAGATTAGAGTGCAACCTTTCTCAGTTTCTTACTAATCTAACATTATTGTACAAGAATAAAAGTCACAAGCAAAACAGTATAGAAAGTATAAGCTAGTAGAGAGATCAACAGGGCAAGAAAACATGTGAGCAGACAATCAGACAAGATATAAACAAACATGTAGTTTAGAAGAGAAAATAAAGGCAATTGTTAAACATTTGACTCAATCCGTCAGTTGTAAATGTCAATTACTATTTGCAGGGCAACTCTGTGATTCAACTTTAACCTGCTGTAATTATTGTAGTCGTGCATGCACAGTTTTACTTAGCCCAGTCTACAGAGGAATTATGTTCATAGTGAATACATTTTTTGAACATGATTCCATGATCCAATGCCTATGTTCAGTGGATGAGCATGATCTGTGTTCTCTTTCTAAGTAGTGGTAAAAAATAAAATAGTGTATTGCACCTGACTTTGATGCCTGACACGGGGATTTATTTTCTGTCGCACATCAACAATAACCATGACAACCATTAGCCTAACCAAATGGTTGCAGTTGCCTAACCTTAAGCATAGTTGCCATGTATGTATACTACAGAGATAACAATGATGGCAATGCATGTTGAAAAACACAATGAATAGAATCCAGGTAGGGTTTTGCAAATCTCTATTAACAGATATCAGCATAAATGCAGAATCAGTAGGCTTGGGACAAGAGTTTGGTTTCGTTCTGGTTTCCGTTTGTAGTCCAAGTAGTATGGGCCATGTTTGAGCTGGTTTTGGTTGCATGCAGGTAAACAGTCCATGTGGAGAGCAAAAGAGGCAGAATGCATGGGCCAAATTGCAATCTTGAAACCCACAAGCTATTGTCAGTCGACGATTTGGATTTGTATCCATCTCGGACCCATAGAGATTAACTTTTTATTAGCTTTTTTAAAATGTGTCCGCATTCAAATGGTCGTCAGACGATAGCTAATGGGTTTCGAGATTGCTAATCAGACCATAAACAATGACCGGTGCATGGAGAAGGAAGTCTTGGTCTGGATATCTGTTATTCATTGTCCGGTTATCTGCTGGCTACACCAGAAGCCACTAAACATTGGCCATTGCCCCCAGAGGCTACATCTGGCGCTTTTCCACTACAGTACCAGCTCGCCTTGCCTCGCCTCGCCTTTTTTTGGTTTTCCACAGTGTAAAAGTTGTACCTGTACCTGCTTCCAGATACTTTTTTTCGTATCACCTCAGGCGAGGTTCTGAGGCGAGCTGAGGCGATACTAAAATGTGATGTGAAAACAGGGCAGACTGCTGATAGGTCCGAGCGCCAGATGGAGTATCCTGAATAACCATTTTTAAATAGTTTGGCCAGAGATTGTGTGATATACCCATTACTATTATGGCAACTCGGAAGAATACACCATGGTCAAACGAGGAGGTGCAGACTTTCCTTTGACAATGTTTGTCTTCTTGCTGTGAGAAACAGCCACATCCCATGGATCAAAAACAGCATACACTCAATTTACTCCATTGTCCTGTGTGTGTGGGTAGCGGGTGTGTGTCGCATAGAAGATTGCGTCACGGATGTTTCCTGCGGCGGGGCTATGACGACCAGGTATTGTCGACGAGATGAGCAAAGACGAGACGAGACGAGTCCAGTCCAGTCCAGTCGAGTTGAGCTGGTACTGGTAATGGAAAACTGCCAATAGTTGTCAGATATAGCCGATGAGTTCCAAGATGGCGTTTAGCAGAATCATCAATTTTTTTACTGGCTAGAATAACTAAAATGGAGCTTCGTTCACATTTGATTGTCTTACCACTTATGTACCCTCTTGGACTGTCTTCAAGCAATGTCACTGTGTACTGTGTTATCATAACAGATAATAATGATGGCCATAGCTACGTAAATGGAAAACAGGCAAAATTATTTCCTTTAATTTACAGCTGTATATTCTCAGGTTGGAGCGCAGCCTCAGTTTGGAGGCCTGACTCCTGATTCATAAGTGCTCAGCAGCACAGGTAGAGAACAGGGAAAACAGCTGCCGATCACCCCAGAGACCAGATTTAATTCCCCTGCCCCCCAGTTTTAACTGTAAGAGATTTTTTTCTGTTTGTTATCTCTGGCTTCTCCTCTTCTTCTCTTTATGCCTGGATCATTTGTCTTAGATTGATCTTTGCTTTTGCTCCTCATTTCTCCTAAGGGGGTTTGAGGATGGGGTAGAGGGTTAGGATAAACAAATCAAAATTCAGTAATCTCAAAATAAAAATATCATTCATTTTCTCAGGAGAAAAGCCAATTGTGAGCTGAAAGTTTTTCCTCTGGGCACTCAAAGCAATAATGGCCTGAATTATAAATTCTGCCTCATTTTAATGCTGCCATTTTTATTGTACTCTGTGCAGACTGTTTGTTTATGGTCTTATTTTGCGCCTAATATAGATGACATTTACAGTTTATTTATGACCAGTTGATAGAGATGTCCCTCTAGTTGTTCTGTCATCACCTGCTCTTGTTTACCCATACAAAAATGATTTGTTAAACGGGGGTCACATGATATCAAGCCTATACAACATATACCTTTGAGAGCTGTTTGTTCATAATGTTGTGAGGAAGGCTACCTTAATGAAATGCCAGAGGTGACCTCAAGTGCAAGCAGAGTGGCAGGGAATCTTTTGTCTTAAAAGGTGTTAAATAAAGTAAAAGTGAACATGTGAATGACACTACAAATGTGATTTTTTTTTTAACCAACTGATGTTAAAACATGAAATAAAGGAGTTCCAAAGTTATGGGTTTTAAAAGCACTACTGGGGGGCATCTTTTCTCCTTTGACTGGGCCAGTGAAAGGTGACATGCGTGTGATATCCTGCTGGGACAGTCTCTCATTATTGCCTATGTTGGGACCTTGCAGATAACCTCATACTGCAATTAATTGCACCAGCCTTAATTATTTCATTATTAAAAGCCACTTCATCCCTCACGCTGCTCTTCACAGAGAAGGAGCAAAAAATATAAAAAGCCTAGATCCATGGTGGAAGCCAAGTAAAAGATGAGGAATATTTTAGAATAAAATATGTATTCTTTCTAACTCTATCCTGCCGCCTGTCCCTCTCTTTTTTTCTCACTCTCTCTCCCCTCTCTTACCTGGTTGGCTGTCCCACTTGCTGACACGAACTGTCGAGTGAGAGATTTCTCCTGCAGCAGACGGCGGTGATGCCTCATCAGACTTCCAGCAAGCCCTGTGGCCCCTGATGGCGCCACAGCTGGGTGGATGGACATGATCACTCACTCACAGACAGGATTAACCCCCCCAACTGCATCTGTCTTTGCTGTCCTGTTTCTAATCTCTGTCTCCTGGCCTCTGCCTGTCTTCCCGCTTCAGCTTGTCTCTATCCCACAGTGCTCATGTCCATGTCACAGTGGTGTTAAGTCTAGACAAAGCAGGCAGTAGCCCACATTCTTAAGACCAGTATTTACTGAGCAGGCTTTAACAGTATTGAGGGATTTTGTCAGTAACATGCAGGGTTGTGCATCAGCTTGAACTATTACAACAGTATAAACGATGTTGGATAATTGTAACCATTTGGAAATCTTCAACTGATACTTCTACATTTCAGAGGGTAAAATAATTAAACTTTGCTTGAGATTGTATGCAAGAGAGCAAAAGAAAAAAAAGAACAAGAATAAGCTCAAACAATCCATAAACTGTATATAACTGTATTAGTTAATGATAAGGCTTATAATAATTATTACATTGAAATACAGTATACTACATGATCAAAGTTTCTGGGCTTGCTTTTGTCAGAAAAAGAGAGGACTATCATTTGACTTTTACAGCATTAAAACTCTCTGTGATCAGACACTTGTTATCTGCACTGTTACTGAAAATGCCCTTCTTAATTTGAATGTGTATTTGCTGCCTGTGAATCATGCAGTACTGAAAATTCAGTGATCGTTCTCCACTCAACATAAAATGGAAATGAACAGCATCTGAAAGCTCTTTAATCTGACTTAACTATTCTTGTAAAAACAGCCCTTTCCTTTGAATTTCTCCTAATAAGATTTTAGATACATTTTGTCTCTGTTGATCTCTAATGATTTCCCTTGTTATTGTATCTTGGTGTCGCATTAAAAAAATCCCTCAGTACATTATGCAAAAAGGCAAAACTTTAAGACTACAATGCACAGCTTTATTTGGTATCAAAAGACACCCACACTAGGTGGCAATGCCATCACAAATGAAAGGGTAATCATTAAAAAAACTAAAATGTCAGGTGATAACTGATAATGATTATACTTTAAAAAATGCTCTAAAAATAAAATAACATTTAGCTTTTGGTTCATAAAAAATCTGCTTGATAAAAAAATCATTTACATCATTGGTCTGATACGAAATGTTAAGTGAGGTTGAAAAGCAAATACAAAAACAAATTATAAATACATTAGATATATAACTGCATGGACACAGAGAGAATCTTTTAAATGGTTCCATTGCGATATGCAGCGCTAACTTCAAAGCTTGTTCATGGTTGTTTAAGGCTAACACCACCACATTGACATACTTTTCAACTAGTACCAAAACACACCAGCACTGCCCACTCTGGCTGCACTATTCACACCAGCTAAGGCTTTTAGGGTCCCAGTGGACACACAGAACAGAGTCATGCTGAGCTGCTTTGATAGAGACAGCTTACGTTCTATCACAAGCAAAATGGGTTGGGGCGGATGAAAAAAAACTGACAAAACACTACATCAAAGTGTGGTAGCAGAACAGATATTCTCATGTGAACCAGTGGTTTGCTGTCTCACACAAGCACGATTCGCATGCAGCGTTTGCTGTTGCACCATTTCTTATGAATATTCCAAGGTGATATGATTCCTCATTACTGTCCCAGAGAGTTGCTTTTTTGCAAGTGGGTCACCAGGAAAATTGTGCGTCGCTGTTCCTGCTCTTTTTGTCTTGTTAATGACCAGTGCAGAACAAACAAGATCCACAGACACAAACTATTTAAACCTACTGCGTTAAACCCCCCCCACTTCTGGGGTAACTGTTGTTCCCTTATCTTTTACAGCTCCATGTAATTTCTAATAGTGGGCTTCTTCTGAAAAACTCCAAAATAAAACCATTTCAGCTTTATTGTACATTATTCTGAGATAAATGTATAGCTAGTAAAATGTGAACTCTCCATCATTGTAACAAAGATAAAAGAATGATTAGTTTGTTTGTATTCAACAGCTTGTTCAAGCTCTTCTATGGCCAATACTGATGAGACGCTGGTTGTACATATACAAAGTTTTAAAATTCATGGAGTAATGAGTAAATGTCTCTGTGTGAACAGGCACTAAATTAATTACTTTTTACTATATGCATTAAAAACAAATAAAGGCTGTTTTTGTATTTTGTAGAAAAACTACATACATTTTTAGATAAATCGGAATACAGAAAAGTACAATAATCTCACTAACACAATCTAAGAACTAATAATCTTTAATTTAAAGCCCGGTATAGGCAGAATACACTTGTATTCCTTTGCAAATGCTTCCCTCCAGGGATGCACCACCTGTCAGACTCTTTCCAGCAGTCTCCCCTCGTCAGATGTTTCACCCATGATACAGGAACTAATTGGGCATGAAGGTGACAAATCAAGAAGGATCACAAGCCCTCTGCAACACACACCTGTCATAACGGAGATAATCTCAAGAATACGACAGGTAAAGTATGTCTGTGTGTATAAGAACTTGTCAAACTGATAAAATTAATAACCGGTGTACCTAACCATAAAAACATCAGACTGATTTCAAATTTTGAATCCAGCATGGAAATTCTTGTTGAATTCTCCTTTCTACCAAATATTAGGAATGTAGAGAATGGGAGTGTAGAAGAATTGCGAATAATTCAATTTAGTCCATGAAGCTCAACAATGCCTGACCTGATCACACCCAACTTAAGTCTTCCTTCAATAGAGTGTGAGAGTCAAAACAGAGGTTATTTAATCAAACAAGCAGCCTAGTAATATAACTTGCAGGAACCTGTCATCCAAACTTCTTCATACAGCCTTATTTTGAACCCAAGACTGTAAACAAAATGGCTGAGGTGTGAATGTTGAGTGCAGATTACTTAGGATTTATGTGTTCCAAACAAAACAGTATTACAGCATAAAATATTCATAGTCATCTGTGATTAGCAAAGCACACACCGCCGATCCATATGGAAAATGCAGGTGCCAGTAACAGACCTGAGCCCTTATTGGCAGCAGAAATAAGAGTGCAGGAGCAATTTGCAATCACATGGAGAAAATACATGTATTTCCTGGAGTGGAGAGTGAAGGTCAAAGATATTGCGCCTACGTGAAATTGGAAGCAGACACAACTCTTACATAAATATGATCCTTAGACAAGTGGCTTTCTCCATCCTGACAGCTTATTTTCTGGGCAGACAGATGAGTGATGTTTCAATGGGCGTGACAGAGAGTGGCTGACAGTGGTTTTCTGCTTTTTCCTCGATGCTATGAGGACAAGAGAAGCCTTTTTGCAGAGGGGATTGAGATGGAGGGAGAGGATATGTTAAGTGATGGAGAGAGGTTTTCTGATTGAAAGAGATTTTTAGAGTAGAAAGTATTTTGGAAAGAGGTTAAACAAAATTGGGAATGGGGCTATGAAGAGGGACATCACAGGTTGGCAGCAACCCACAAGGTACTTACCAGTTCCATTTTCTTTTAGACTAACAATCTGATTCAAATTTGTTTTAGGTGTGTTCAGTATTGACCTATAGTAAAGGACTATTTTGCATCCCTCATTTGCACATTACCAGCAATAACAAAATACAACCCTCTGCAAATATGATTTGTGATGATGTTTCAAGGCACATACAAGAAAGTGGTTTTACATTCTACAATAGACCTAATGAGCCCATTTCTAATAGCCTTGAAACGTCATCCTAATAGTTTGTCTCATCCACACAGATAATGCATTTATTGACTTGTTATCTTTCAAAACTCTCAAAGTCACCACAGCAGTAACTAAACGCATCAAGCTGTTTTGACAAATTGTTAAAAGCACAATACATAAACGTTATAGAAGACAGCATGTCTGCCATTGTAAAAGACAGGTAACTGCACAGAAAAATCACAGAAGACAACAAGAGAGAGAAAAGTTTCATCAAAGTAAATAGGCCAGCTTAAACCTGTCTGCTGAGAGGCATCGTTTTAATGTTCTTATAGTGTGTAAAAAAGGAGGAGTTTCAGAGCTCGGGTGCAGTGCAGCTGAAAGGCAAAGCTTTAAAGGTGAGCAGAAGGATTTTGAAGTCAATCCGATGTTGCAGCCAGGATAGCTATGTAAAAGTGAAATTCAGGCCATCGCAGGTCTCTGTTCTTAACCATGTCAAATAAATAACAATGACAATGACATAATGTGCTGCCCATCTACTCCACCTGCTGAAACAGATTGACTATTGACATTTTGAGTATTGTATTGTATTCAACAAGTCCGCCAAATAAATTACAAAATACTTTTTTTGTAATTCCACCCAGACTAATGTCCATTATAGATCTTGCTCATGGCAGACATTGTGACATGAGGAAAAGCACAGGTGTAAATAAACAATTAATCATGGCTGCATACCATTTAGGTGTGCAAGTTTTAGGTTGCTGGTATTGTACATGCTGGCTCAACGCCTTGGTCATGATCAGAGCAAACGTTAATGCTGTTAGTAACACCTGTCCTTTACTGCTACATTCTACAATAGACCTAATGAGCCCATTTCATGAGTCAGAATGTTTGGTGTGAAGAAGGCCTATTTGCAGGCCAACAATATATGTCATGGCCTTCCAAAATTGTTTTCTAATCTGATACCATTGTTAAGGTTTGGTTAGGTTTAGGCCCAAAATTAAGGTTAGCGAAAGAGTGTCCTTTGGGTTAGAATACATAGTTAGTTAAAGTTTGGAAACACTTGTGATTGGGGTTGAAAAAAACTAGTATTGACTCTCTTGCGTTCTGCTTCGTCTAAGTCCACAGTTTTGTTTATTCATGCATCCACCTTGACCTCCTCCCTCTTTGTGGCTCTATAACAACGTCACAATACTTCCTCCTTTGTTCTAGACGGACAAGAAGACATGTCTTTTTGAGGTATGTGCAAAAATGATTTATACTGTTGCTTTTTTAAGGAGGATTGTATTTTGTAAATGGGTTAAAGCACTGTATAATGAGAGAAAATAAAGTGAGTCTGTAATTAACCAACATTTTGATTTTGAGAAAAGCGCAAAATACAGGGAATAGTAATGCAGTATAAGGGGATAAGTCACTAGTTTGAGGAAAATGTGGTTCTAATCTTGTGGTTATAAAGGACTTATCAATTATTTATTGAGTGCAGCAATGTACCTGTAAATATATATGTGAAATGAAAGATTGGATTAGATGTGATGTGATTGTTTTTGGCATCATGTGGCTGTGGATAGGGATATTATATATTTATTGTGTATGTGTCGGGCATTTGTACTGCATTTCTCGGATGATAGTGTGCTCAATTGACTCTATTATTTTATTTACATTGAATAATGCTTGTAAAAGGTTTTGGTATAATGATTGATTGTCAGCACTGAGCTCAAAACAGGTTTCCCTACTTGCTTCCCTGATTTTTCCCTTTTTATCACGGATTATGAAGTACTACCGATCAGCACAATAAAGACATTAAAATGACACCTGCCATAATTACTTTTAAAAGGAAAGCAGCAGTGGGTCATTTCTACCCTTATAGTAATTTTTTTTTCTGTGGTAGAAAGGTGTGGCATAAAAAAGTACAGATTGTACAGTAGATTTTACAACAGAAAACAATCAATATCGGATGATTCTGCAAAAGCCCTACATTAAGTTCAATGGCTATGTCTTTAAATGTCTAATGTTTTAAAATGATTTTTTGCTACAATAACTCTGCATGGCAATTACAAAATGGTTAATGCTAGTGTGGATATGATAAACCCGAAATGTGTTAAAGTGTGATAAATAAAAGATATGTTGTATAGGAATTAAGGGGCTTATACACACACCCTATTAGGAAAGGTATTTTACTTATATATATACTATGCGTGTCTTTTGTTAACCATTGTATACCAGTCACAGTATCCGGATCCTGGGGGAAACCAGATGCATAGGAAAGAGGAAAAGGATGTGGGCCAAAGATCAAACCAAGGTCAGAAGTGAACCGGAATGTATTGAGACAAAGAGCCATAAAATATACTGAGTGTTGGAGAGGCTTTAACATATATAACCGACTGCGTTGTGCCTTTAACTTTGGACACAACTGGGGGAGTCGTGGCGTTAAGATGGTAAGCGCTGTAGGTTGTGTCTCCAGACATATCTGTGTTGTTTGTTGCCCCAGATATGTCTGTATTGTTTGTTTGTGTGGAAATAAATACTGCTTGAAAGACATTGGTAGATGTCAGGTGGATCCCGTCTCATCAATGAACCTGGAGAGAGAGATCGGCGTATCTCAACACTAGGGAAAGATTGTGGTATGGTTTCTTAGTTAAGGTGAGAGTTATGGTTAGGGTGAGGCAACTAACCAATTTGGTTAGAGTTAAGGGAAGATCGTGATTACAGCTAATCAAAACTAAACCGTAGTTTCAGGTTAGTGATGGGATGTGAACTCAGGTCTACTGTACATGACTCTGTGCCATTGGCAAATCATGGGTGGCAGGTTTGTCCAACATGAGAATAATTCATATGTTAGCTTATTATGTGACCATAATAAGCTAACATTTCCATTGTTTTCAATCACTTGTATGTATTTGAATATGCACATTTGCATTGTACTGTTGAGCACAGTATCAGAAAGCTCCCGATTAACTCAGAAGAGATTAATTGTTTTTTTAATTTTCTGCTTGATTACATAATATGACTTGGAAAAGAAGCGGGTCCTATACAACTTGCAGCTATACTGTGGTTCACTGTCCATAAGGGTAAAAATAACCCACTGGCAGATAATTGCTGTAAATAACTTTCTCCACATCCAGTTATTAGGATGTGTTTAATAACACCATTTTAGTGGTGGTCAAGGACACACATGATGTGTGGGTTAAAACTAACAGGTATATACAGGGAAAAGAAAGTAGCAAGAGACAGAATAAAAGCATCTCTATCTAAATATTGAAATAGAAGTGTAAAGAATAACTGAAAAGTACAGTATGTTGGATTTATCGCCTATAAAGCACCTTTTCATAATGTAATGTAATTTATAGTTAAGTGTTAAAGATTTTAAAATTCTCATGTCATTGTCCTATGGATTCATTTTGATTAGCCTGAATGGTTTAGATTTTATAGTGTCTGTATATAATATATAGTACATTGTAAAAATAATTTATCTGTTACTGTTGCTGGATGAATTACTGTTTAGTAGGAGGATCTAAATGAATTGTAATTTGCATGAAAAGGTTATATCTTGTTGATGTTTTATCTTGCCTAGTCATATGGATTCAGAGGAATGTAGCCATCAATGGATTGTCTTCACAGAGCCCCCATCAATAGCGATTTTGAGAGATACCACTGGTCAACCCTCACAGGAACGATATCTGCTTATAGCCTCAGTTTAAACCAGACCCAGCTGCATATTTTAAAGATGTTCCTTAGTGTCTGTGTATTCTATGAACTATTCAAGCTTTCACTGGCTCAAAGACTGTTGTGTGCCTGTTGACCTTACAGGGGAAGAAAATTCAATTCAATTCAGTTTTATTTATATAGCCCAATATCAAAAATCCCAATTTGCCTCAAAGTGCATTACAATCTGTAATATGACACCCTCTGTCCTTAGACTTTCAATTCGATTAAGGAAAAACTACCCAAAAAAAGATTTTTTTTTAACAGGGTGAAAAAATGGTTAAAAACCTCAAGAAGAGCAACAGAGGAGGGATCCCTCTCCCAGGATGGACAGACATGCAATAGATGTCGTGTGTACAGAATAGATTCACAACAGAAGATCATAGCATATACAAATATAATGCCAAAATGTAGGTTGTAAAACATAAGTCTAGAGGACAGATCCAGAAATCGTCGTAAAGACAATTATGATGAAAACTGTAGATTGTAATATAGAAGAGGATGGATCCAGAAGGACAACTGAGCAGCTCCAGTCGATGCCCACTGAGCAGAATCCGAACCACACCACCTCTCTTCCACCATAGACACAGCAGCACTGTTCTAGCAGATGGCACGCAATCACAGATGCAGAGTCCGCATTTCCGGAGTTAGAAATACCTGCTGAAAGTGACAGTAAGAGAGAACAGAGGGATGAGAAAGCACAAAACTATGTGAGAGAGAAGATATTGAGTTAGTACCATGCAATTATGGGATAAGAATGCATACAGACGGAGAGGGAGAGGCGGTGAGAGGTGCATAATGGGAAGTCTCCTGGCAATCTAGGGCTATAGCAGCATAGCTAAGGGACGGTTCAAGAATCACCTGAGCTAGCCCTAACTATAAGCTTTATCAGCTGAGAGTGACAGCTGAACGCTCTAGCTCCCATTCCACTTTTGGAGACTCTAGGAACCACAAGTAACCCTGCATTCTGAGAGCCAGTGTGATAATAAGGTACTATGAGCTCCTTAACTAAGATATGGTGGTGCCTGACCATAAGGAGCATTGTAAGTGAGGAGAAGGATTTTAAATCCTACTCTGGATTTTACAGGGAGCCAGTGCAGATAAATTAATATTGGCAAAATATGATCTCTTTTCCTAGTTCTTGTCAGTACATGTGCCTCAGCATTCTGGATCAACTGGAGAGTCTTATGGAACTCTTTCGGGCAGCCGGTAAATAAGGAATTGCAGTAATCCATCCTAGAAGTAACAAATGCATGGACTCAGTTCTGTCCAAGTTTAACTACAGAAAATTGCAGGTCATCCAGGTTTTTATGTCCTTAAGACATGCTTGAAGTTTAGCTAACTGATTAGTTTAATCTGGCTTTATCCATATATATAATTGAGTATCATCCGCATAAAATTGAAACTTTATGGAGTGTTTCCTAATTATATTGGTAATACAATAATACAAAGAAAGCATATATAATGTAAATAGAATGGGTCCAAGCACAGAACCTTGTGGAACTCTGTGAATAACATTGGCATGCTTGGAGGATTCATTGTTAACACGTACAAACTAAAATCGATCTGATAGATAGGATTTAAACCAGCTTAGACCGGCGGTTCCTCTAATGCCAAATTAAATGTTCCAGTCACTGTAATAAGATGTGATGGACAATGGTGTTGAATGCAGCACTAAGACCTAACAAGACAAGTACAGAGACAAGTTGGATGCAAATGTCTGATGTAATTTTCACCAGTGCTGTCCCTGTGCTGTGATGCACCCTGACTGAAAATCCTCAAATATACAGTCGTTATTTAGAAAATCATATAATTGATTGGCAACTGTTTTCTCAAGGAATTTAGAGATACAGATTGGTTAGATATATGTCTATAGTGGGATATATGTGGGATAGTCTTTTGTTTTAATAGACAAGGAGTACTATTGACATTTACTTTACTCATTTTCGTGATGTGATCTGGATGAGCAATGAGCGTAATTTCAATGCAGGATGAACTGAGCAATCATACATTTTAATAAACGATTCTGTCAAATGCATGGTTTGAGAAGAATGCCTTTGAAACTGTAGATATGCATTAAGGGAAAATATGACTAACCCAGCAGCCTAACACAGTGTTGCTGAAACAGGAAAAATGCCCTGTCAGTAATTTAGAATGTGAACAGTTTGTTAGAACCCGAAAATGATGGCAGCAGAATAATTATTGTTGACAAGTCGATTGATAGAGTGTTGGGCTGTTGACAAATTGCAATAACAAAATTCTGTTTCTGTCAGCCACTTTTGTGTATTACCTTTTCCTTTCATATGAATAGAACATTGTTAACATAAAAATTGACATGTGAATTGATACAATCTGTCATTTATAAAATATTTCATATTTATTTGACAAATTCAGAGATCTGCACAAATGGCATTTAAAAAAAAAAAAAAGAGATGTCCCTGTGTTATATAGGAATGGTTGATAATATAAATGTCACTGTGATGGCTTTAAACAAGAGCAATGGGCTATGCTGTTGAACTACTGGACGACTGAGACTATTGTCACACACCAAACACAGACCGTCTATCTGAAAAGCGTGTCACACCCTCAGTATATTGATTTTTCAAAAAGTTTCCTGAAACTATTGTGAACATGTGGCAAATCATCACAACAGAAGTTTGTACCAAAATATATATATATAAAAAAAGACACAAAGTTCTAGTCAAATGAAATAATTTATTACAAGTCTGAGTTTAAGATTTTTGTTAAGTATGGGATAGTGAAGTTCATGTTTGGCATGTGAAAAAAAGGCTTTGTTAAATGTTATTTCAATTGAATTTCTACACAAAAATTATACATCATCATTCAGTAAAATGAGGTTCCCTAATAAATGAAATAGACATTGAAATATTAGAAAATGTCTCAGTGCAACTAAAATACTTAAGCAAAATAACATCAGCACTGGTGTTGATGTTATTGACACAAGTGCTCCCATAATGAGGACCTGAGCGCCCCCAAAGGGACAATTAGGAGCAATGAGAGAGTTATGCTGACATTGCTGATCTGTAGAATAATTAACACCTCTGCCCTTCATGTTATCCCTGAGGAGAGACCTTCTTCACCACAGTGGTGCGTAAGGCTGCTGGAAACATTTACAACACTGAACACATGCACAGGCACACGTACACTGTTGAAAATGTTCAGCAACAGACACATTGAAGCCACTCAAGACACTATGGTCTTGAAGATTATTTGCCAGTAAATAACATAAAAACAGCTTTGTCAATTTAAAATCATGTTTTTAGTTTCAGCAATTTAGGGGCTATGGGGCACTTTGAGAGAGTTAGGCTTTGTGTGTTTTTAGCTTTGTTAGTTGGTTTATTTACCTATTTGTGTAGCATTGAGTGATTAGTGTTTTAAATTAGAGTTTGGCTGCATTTCGTTTGTTTTTATTCATCCATCAGTTTATTTTTCAGTAATTTTGTCTGTTACAGCATCGGATAACAGCAAGCATTATTCTTTAATTACTCAGCATTTGGTTAAAATTACGTGTGTACTTTCTAATCAATATGGCAAATGCTTGAGAGGGGTCCAAGTTCAGACTCCATCTCTGTCGGACAGACTGTCCGCCTCCAGTCCAGCCAGTCAGTGCTGACTACATTCCCCAGGCACTGTTAGTCACCTCTCAGTATGACGTAGTATTGAATGCCTAAGTAATGAAAAGCAATTCCAAGACCATTAAATTAAACTTGACTGTTTGAAGGCATAAAAGCTATTTGAACAATATGTTGGATAATTTAAAAGTCACAAACACAGTTTGCCTTCAGCAAAGTAACTTGCTTAAATTAATCACCACACTATGCAACTGGAGCCTCTTGAAATACTTTATCATTATCCATTAAATAGATTTTCCTTCTATCTAGCACTTATGGGAAATTACTGATAACATTTTAGATGGTTTTAGTGACATTTAAAATGTTGACTGAATGTTTTTTTCCCACTGAAAAAACATGTAGAAACTGAAATCTTGAAATTCTGATTTTAAATATTTCCACTTTCTTGAAGGCAATTGCTGCCCTCACAGTTCTAATATTTATGGCAGCTATTGACCCCTGGTGTAGTAAATAAATATTACATTCAGAAATATTCCTCCCAATACACAATATGTCACAATATTCAGTATGTCCATCATTTAATTTTTGCTGGAAATTTAGGAGAAAAAATAAATCTGTCGTTGCCATTGGATAAAAGCAGGACGAATTTGAGAATAGAGAAAATCTTCTCGTGGTGTAATAGTTATTGTCAGCCACAAGAATAGGCCAGAATGGTATGATAATATGCATAATAGAAAAGAACAGCCTCTATTCCCCTAGGTACTCAATGACTTCCTGTCAATTTAGAAAATTATATTTCCATTATTTTCTTTTCATTCCACTTTTTAGAATGTTGGAAAATTAATGAGGGATATACCCGCAATACAATTTGCCGTGTAGCATGTTTTTTTCCCCCTGCTAATCACATTCCTCTTGTACGATATAGTGAGAAACAGGGGGATTGGGGAGGGGCGTGCAAAGGGAAATGTTGTGGGGTGAGTTAAGAGGACCCTTGGCAGCAGCTTTAAGAGTCATAGATAAAAGTGAGGAGGTAATGTGACTAGGCTGAGCAGGTGAGGATCACAGAGATCAGTCTAGAGGAGAGATAATTACACAGAAGCACAGGGATTACCATGATTCTAGATGAAGAGGAAAAGCCATGCAAAGCATATTATTATGATGAGAGGAAGTAGAACTAGATTTGTATATAATTTACCCTCTGTGGCAGCATGAGAAGGGGGGATTGAAGAACATATTTATCCCTGGAGGAGTTCAAGGTATTTAGGCCTAAGTAACAAGCATGGAGACATCAAAGGGTGTCAGCCCACAGAAACAGCTCCAACCTTGCCAAATACCATGATGGCCACAAGATCGGTAAACAGATCTATTAAACAGTGAGACCACTCCTTCTATATATTCTTTTTCTGTAAAATATAAACAAAAAGTCATTATTTTTACTAGTCATTTTTATGAATATTGATACTTAGGGTTTTCCCTACCAATCACTTTCAGATATATACTGAGAGATCAAAAATGTATACTTAATGAAATAGACATACAGGAGTACATACGTATGTAATATGTGTTAAAATATTCATATGTGATTCAGCCCAGGATCCCAGCACTTGTGGTTTCTCACATTAAGAGCAAAAAGCCAAGAAGCTATGGTGATAATGATACTATGTAACATAGTTTCACTCAAAGGAAGTGAACAAGCTTTCAACTTGTATCACAGTTTCAATTTAAATGTTATAGCATTTTCACTTACACAGAAGTTGCCTGGCTCATACAGTAGAGCATTATTGTCCTTTTACGCATTTCTGCCAGCTGTGCTTTTGTCAGCATGTAATTAACCATAGTAGGTGGGCAAATTAGTGTCAGATGAGTGTGTTCTGTTCATGCCCTGGCATAGACTTCTAGCACAGAGTATATAGATTTTCCACATATCTACATTTGTGGTGATGGTATAGACCTAATTATGATAATTGTTCAGTTACTTAATATAGTCTTACCTCTTGGGCTTCTTGCGTAAATCTCCATATCTGTCTCTTACCTCGATTTTATCAATGATTGTATGATGTACCAGGCTACTTGACTTCACATTACAACAAAAGGCTAAAACAGAAGAAATGCATGCGAAAAATACTGAGCCTGAACTGCTGGAATACTAGGGGATTCACAAATGTTGCATTTTAGTAGTCATCAGCTACTCCCAAAAAGTAGTCGACTAGTTGATTAATCGCAAGATATATGGACCCCTTCACTGTACGTCTTACTTATATTGCAGCTGGTGGTTTTATCTGCTCTGGTAAATTATTTTCACACTGTTGATTGTAGTTTAGCATTGGGGCACACAGCCATGTTCCTTTCTGCATCTTGCTCTTGCTGCTGCTGCTTAGCGGCCCACACTGCACAGTTTTAGCACTATGACTTGTCAGTAAAACAACTACCCCCATCATCCCCAGCTGCAAATCTGCTGTAGATGCACTGCCACAGCTTTATTACTGCACAGTGTTAAAACGTCAGATTAACAATTAGTCTACAACGATGCACAGTGTCGACTAGTGGTTTTGATAGTTGACTAGTCGACTATTCTGTGAAACCCTTAGTTGGTACTTACATAACTGAGATGCTCTTTACTGGATATCTTATAGGGTTACAAAAAAGCGCGGCGATGAGGATTCCTGTGAAATGTGCTATGCTTATTCATGATCCTCAGGGGATGAATTGTAATGATTTTGGAGACACCCTTTTCCTCTGACCTCTATACTAACTTTACCACCAGGCCATAATTTTGATTTCCTTCACAAGAAAAAGTTAAATGTAACGGGTAGATTAGGTTTGGGTTGTTATGCTGCAGATTGTGGATGAGTCATCTCATCTGCCTGTGGGCAGAGAGGACACCTCAGGGGTGTCAGGCTAGCAGGGTGGTGCATTCAATCCAAAGTTGATTGGACCCATTGTGAGGACATTGAGGTCTGGTGTTTGAAACTGCTGATCTCTACCAGGTGACTCACAAGTTCCCACAAAGGCAGCCACAAGAGAAAAAGGGCTGAGTCGATGGAGTAATTCCCCATTACCTGCATTACTCAAATGAAGGTCAACCTTAGGTGTGAAACATTGAAGCTCTAGTTTAAACAATACATTACATAGACAAAATATCAAGGCTTAGTGGCATGGGTAAATGCACTTAAGGTCCAAACAAGGGTCAGTTTTGCCCCCTTTGCCTTATAGAGTTAAATTGCTAGGGAACCAACTGAAGCTTAGCGGATGTTCAATCAGGAAGATTATTGCATGCATCCTCTATTTACATTCTCTCTTTCTCTCTTCCTTTCCCCACTTCCAACTCAATTAGCTGACCGAGGGCGTTCACCCTTTCAGTTAAACCAATCAGTGAGCTTTGACAAGCAACGAGATGATTGGCTTACATCTCGTTGCTTGTGAAACTTTTAAAAAGTTCCTTTCTCTCCTGCTGTCAGCTGTCAGATCAATGCAACTCTCCTCCACCTCATTCACCTCCTGTTTTCATCACGTCCAATGTCCCAAATGGGTCCTTCCCCTGAGCTCATCAGAAGTCCTGCTCCACATCTCACCTATCCAGATATTCAGTCATTTTTCTTCACCACTTCACCAGCAACAACGGTGTCTACACTCCATCGGGAGGATGTTCCTGTACAACTCATGGCATCACTTACCCCCTAAAAAATATGACATCACGAAGGGGTCTAATCGCCAAAGACTCCTCTCATATTTCTTCAACTTTCATATTGTGAACTATGTTAAATAAATAAATTGAATTACCCTTTAAGCCTCTTCATCAATTAAGTCCCTCCTGATTGAACTACCAGCAGTGGGCCACATGAGACTGTGGATTTTGATTTAGATACAGACACAAACACTAAAGTACACAACACTTACTCCTACAACCAAGTCCAACCAGCCTCACTGACCTGACATTGTTAATGTCCTTGCATAGGAAAGACTTCATTAGAGTCCACAATCCCAACATTAGTTTGCTTTCATTGGTCTTCCTGATGACAGAACAGGTGTATGGTTGACCTAGGTAGTGGGCTCATCCCTTTTCAAAGTTTTTCTCCGTGTGTATATTTGCTTCACGGCTTTATCAGACTCTCTGTTATGTTCTCATAGCCTCACACTGAAACATCAGCCTGTCTTGCCAACAGAAGTGTGGAGAGAGTGCTTTCACAGTCAGCACAGTGGAACCAAAAGTCTTCTGATCAGTGTGCTATGGCTTCATCACAGTGTCAATGCCAGTGGCGTTTATATTTCACATGGTAACTTTTCTTCCAAGGTTTTTGATCCTTTAATCTGTGGCAATAAAAGTAAATAAATAGTGCAAGAGTTGGGGGTTAAAGAAAACAAATCAACACATGTACAATTCAGGTAGGGCTAGAAGCAAGTGGCTTATTAAATTAGAATAAAACAGTCAACAATGAAGTGCACACAAACTTGTTCGAGCCGTGTTCAAGCAATGTTAAAGAGACAGAGGGTTATGTGATCATCTTTTTTTAATCTATATTTTTTTCACTCCTCATCATTTTCCTTTCATTGACTTTCAATTCAAACTTGTATCAATCTAGTTCCACCTGCAAGGAAATGAAACAGGGCCCCTTCAGGGAGGTTTCCTAGTGAGGTTATAACACTGAAAGTCCATTGTTTGTTTAAGGGGGAGGGGATTGCGGTCACTGGGTTGACACATTTTGAGACATTGCTGTGGAGAAAGGTTTTTCAGCGTTTGGGGGCCCCCTAATGGCCTGGGGCCCAAGCGGTTGCCTGGCTTTCCTGTTCGCAAGCTGTGGCTCTGTGTGTCACTTTACTTTGACCAGAAAAACGTTGTTAAGAGTTAAGTCCATGCAGCCAGCATTGTTGGCATGTAACCTGCAGTGTTCTCTCTCCTAAAGGAGGTATGGCTGTATTGTGCTGAACATCACTATTACTAATACATAACCCACAAGTAAATGCAAAATGTACCTAAGGAAATAACCCACCTATGGACATTTTCTTTTTAAATGTGTACAGCACTCACAGAGAACCAGTTAAAATGGAAACAGTACAACAGTACTGTTGAGATACTCACTGACAGTGGTTATCTGATTTACTGTAGAAAGACTAAATCAGATAGAATTGTTTTATTCATGATGGAATATAGTGCTGACAGTGACAAACTTATAAACTTGTTTTATAAATACAATTATACTGTGATAGAGAGGTAATACGATATATTGCAAATTAGTATTGGAAGTGTACATTGAAAAGCAGGAGTGCATGAGAAACACCCCGTGTGGGAAGTAGATCTAATGGTCTCAACAAAAGTTTATTAGATAGAGTGTGTAGGTTATGCTTTAACAAACGCTCCATGACATCAAAGTTTGTTAAATATTCTGATTCCCTAAAATTTCACCAAAGTCTCGAGAACTCCAGCCTAAATGGGGATTGCGAGCTGGATAAATATGCTTTCATTTTTCATCCTCTGTCTTGCCAAGGCGAGCAAACTATCCTCTTGCTAAGGTCTTTGCCAATAAAGACAGAAATTTGATATCTTAAGATAACAGAAATGATATTACCCAGAAGCCATAACTGAGTCCTGTCAGAAAGGAGACGGAGTGAGTGATTGCCCCCAGTTATGCAAGAGCTGATCTATCCTATTAGGCTTTGGTGTAGGCACAAGCCCAAAGCTTGTGCCGCAGAGGCTCACTAGCGGTTATTGCCTGACATGAAAATTCTTCTTCAAGCGTAAAGTGTCAGAAAGTAGGATTGATGCTTCTGCTCATTATTGCTTCTGCATTTTGGGATGAGAAAGGTAATATTAGCTTGGAAAAAAATATGAATTGCAAAGCCATGTGATTGATATTTCTGGGGACTTTTGGGGCACTTGAGATTTCCGCTGATATAAATGAAAGGATACCAAAATAAACTGATAAAAAATAACTATATGAAAGAGCAAATCATATATAATATAACATATAATAGCATACATGTGGGTAACATTTTTTACTTTATTTCAGTAATCAGGGAGCGACAAAATTCACAAACTCTTTTAAAATAGCTTTCAGATACACACACATACACAGACCTATATAGTACATACATTCTGGCACATATTGTGGTAATATAAATGGCTGCTGGATGTTGGGAGCTCTCAGGAGTGTTATGACCAATAAATTTGCTTGATGTGGTCCACCCTCTGTGGCCTCCAATCAGGCCATATTTTACAGGATAGAGTATCAGCACTACCTCAAAAGTGTTGCGTTTTGGAGTTTGTTTCTGTTTCACTGAACAATAGGATGTTTTATAGAGAGGTGGAGGACAGGAAAGGTCCCAGACAAGTCATTTGCAGGAAATATGCTTTATTTACACTAACCAAAAAACAATGAAAAATGAAAAATGTCAGTTATGACTTACAGTAATCTATAGCTTGACCCAGACTTACTGTTGCTGTTTGACTTTCCACCTTATATATAGACTGTTTACACAGGCTTGAAGTACCATCCTTGGAAAAGGTATCAATGTATCTACAATAACCCAAGTAAGAACAGCTATCTTGTGTCATGATTTCTGGATTGCTGCTGATTTTTTATTTTTTTTACCATTCTGGTTCATTGTAATGGGGTGACAGCAGACTGCAGACATCTTCAGCCCTCGCCAAATCAGAATGAAACAAATTGGATGGAGAGATAGGATTCCTAGGAAGCAAATAAGTATTTGACCCTTTAAGTAAGTTAGCTCAGACTAAGGTCTGGGTGCTACCAATATGTTTAAGACCATTTATTGTAATTATTCCCTCATATCGACATTTAACAAAATCATGAACAGACTCTAGCATGGGTACACAATACACAAAAAATGTGGGCTTTCTTAAAGGGGAAAACTGAAGACTTGTTGTAACAGTACCTCCACAGTAGAAGACACAGTGCATACATACACTACTGTCACATTTCAATCTATTTGATTTGAGCTGATTAATGTAATGTAAAAATATGCCTGACCAAGAGCAGTAAAATTTGTTAAGATACATTTTCATGGTAACTTTACATTAAGCTCAATTAAACTTCCCTGGCAACTTCAAGTTGTGAAAAAGCATAATTTGGATGCATAAAATCTTGCCTGATATTAACATATTAAAAGGTGCAATCTAAACTTTAAAGTAGTTTGAAATTGTTGGCTGAGAGATGTCTGGTAAAATATAGTTCAGGCAAGAAAAAAGTCATTTGAAATATGACACACTGAACCGATGCATTTTGAATACAAAATATTTTAAAGATCCCCTCCAGACATGTTTTAAGATGGATAAAAATACTTTGCTTTGAATAATAATTTGTGTCTGATATATTTTTTTCTGCAAAATTGTTAATTTACCAGGTCAAAATTCTTAAAATTACATCTAATCTACTTCTCCCTCATTGAAAAATCCAGATTCTATGACTATGCATATGTGTTAACTTTCGTACGTTGCTGTACACAAGATGTCTCCTCACTGAAAAGTCTATTATCAGTGTCTGTGCACTGGAGGTTTCAAGTTTCCTCTTCACACTTGTATAAGTTGCATACTAGGTCATGATTGGCTTTCAAACTAGTTGTGATGTCACAAAATCATGCTAGTACTTTTCCCCTTCAGCAGCTGAATGTTAAAACAAAACACATGTTTGAATGGAGGGGGACTTTTGAATACAGCTTATTAAACCCATATCAATATAAAATAGGGCTACAGTTTACATTCTCATTGTTGAAATTGAATTGATTCTAAAGGGGCAATGGGTTTAAGACACCGTTGGAGCCACATGCTGCTTACCAATCAAAGGCAACATAGACAGATGGGAAGTGGAAGGAAGCCCCAGGGGAAAAACCTTATGTCTCAGTTTCATTGCAACAATGGAGCATGTGCGCTTGGTATTGTTGCTATTGTTCACTCACACAGTGTGCATCAGCTGACCAGAAAACTTCATCACATCCTGTCTCAGAGCTATTGATCTAGAGTTACAGGGCCTCATGGTATTTTAACGGATGAAGAGGTTTCTTTGGCAATCCTCTGTTGTGAGAGGGGCCCCGGTTGACCCGGGCGTCTGGCAGTTGCATCATTCAAACAGGAACAGGAAACTGATGCTTGCCTTTCCACCAATCACATCATGACATTTAGTCATGTTTGGCTGTTTTAACCAATCACATAACTCTGTATCAATTCAGCTGTTTTTTAAATCCCCCCCCCCCGAATGCCATTATTACCAGTTTTGTCAATAAATTCCTGAAAATGAACACAGCTTAAAATGGCATTATAAGGGAGGTGACAGTAAAGAAGGTCACTGAAAGATTAAAATAATTGAGTATCTCATAATTTGAGAAATATTTTAATAAATTATATTGTCCAACAAAAGGTGAAACTCAAAAAAGCATTTAAAGTAAAATGAAGAGCTTTGGAAAATAATTGTTAGTCAGAGGCTGTTAGACTTCTACAAAAGAAGGGGGAACAATTCATCAAAGGACTATCTGAAAAAATGTGTGTTTTTTAATAATTAACACACTATTTTGGCTCAACCAACACATGGGTTAACACTTATCTGCTTAGATCAATGGTTTTAACTGGAAAGTATCCTTGTGTGATTACATAAAGAACATCCTTGTATTCTGTGAATAAAATTAACAAATATGGAGCAAAACATGTTGTTTTAGTAAAAATAATAATATTCACACCACGTAAGATTACTTTTAAGCAGTTGACATTCAGTGGCTTGGCACTTAAAATCTCTACAACAAAGTGTTTGTAATTTGACCAAGGCTGCATTTGAAAATCTAGTTTTTGTTGTATATACATCCTGCCCTCTTTTTATTGTGCGCTGTGGTAGTCAAGGCTGTTAAATTTCAATTCCTCAATTGAAATTGTATGGGCGGTTTCAATAGGCAGGCAGCTGGGTTAAAGAATAATAAAAGCTGCTTGGGTATTGAGGAAGCTGATAAAGAAAACCTCTCTGAATATGAGGGGTTGCACTGTTGGGCTGCTTTCTATTGTTCACCATTATGTAAGCGTGCCTCTCTCTCTCTCTCTCTCTCACTCTCACTCTCACTCACACACACACACACACACACACACACACACACACACACACACACACACACACACACACACACACACACACACTATTGGGCATGGGCCAGAGGGTGGTGTAAATAGACTTATTGGGGGATGGCATGTTCTACCGTTGAAATTAATTATTTTCTTAAGGGTTGTTACATGGTCCTTTTTGACGGGGTAGTTGGATGTTGAAAGGTCATTTAGGGAAATCGCTTTTTTTCCCAGTGGTCCAAAGGAAAGTTTTGTCGTAGGGAATTGACAGATGTGGGTTTCTTGGAACAAGAAAGCGAACAGACTTTGGATATCACTGTTGTTATGGCAGAAAACAATCGACATATTCATAAATCAATAAACGCATCATCAGTAATATTAGTGCAACAAAATGACAAACTTGACTGACCATGAAGCTCTTTTGTGTAGTGTTTTGCATTGCTTTACTTTTATATGTTGACCTAATGTTTGTGTGCGTATGAGAGAGCCCTTCAAATAAATGCCTGGTTTAAAGCACCTGAAAATTGTGTATTAAAAAAGTATTTCTCTGTTACCTTCAATATTCATTACTAAAAATGCAACAATCAAGTTAGTCATTCACAGGTATTAAACACTTAAATAAATTGTGTAGGTAGATTTGATCCAATTTGATTGATAGTGACCTGCCAACACAAGCAAAAGACCCACCAACTGTCATCAGATTTTAATTCAAATAATGCTAAATCCTGATTGGTGTTCAGAAGTGACATCACCTTTTTCCAAATGAGCACCACCTTCTTCAAACCAGTGAGATGAGCCCGGACCAAAACACAAACATCTCTTACTATTTACATTTAATCATTTAGCAGACGCTTTTATCCAAAGTGACTTACACTCTCACAGAATGAAGGCACAGCTTTGGTGTTCAGTATCTTGCTCAAGGATACTTTGACATGTGGCCGGGGGAAGCCCAGGATCGAGCCGCCAACCTTCCGATTGGTGGACAACCGCTCTGCCAACAAGCCACAGTCTTATCAGTCTTATCAAAACCTACCTATTGCAACTTTTGCAGAAAACATTGTTGATGTTGATGTAAGACCTCATCACTTAGAATAAAATTTGGTTTTCAGGGCTATTAAAATGTGTCATTCTAAATGAATACACTACAATACAAGTGTTGGAGAGATGTAGTTATATTGGTATTTAGTGAGTTTGAAGTTTGCACAGTGTGACAAGGTGACAAGGCTCTGTCTCTGCTCACAGTCTTACTGGAGTCCCATTCGTTAGGAACCCTGATGTTTCTGTACAGTATGTTTCTCAGGGACCCTGAGACTCATGCAAGATAGAGGTGCCCCCCCCCCAGTCTAGGAGCCAATGACAACATCAAAGTACTGAAAGTGTCTTTCAAGTCTACAGTGGTAAGCCTGTCACCTGATTACACTAGCTCCAGAGGCTCTTTTAGTCTGAGCATCCAAAAAGGCATACCCATAGGCATCGGTGCTCAATGGGCCTAATATCTTTTCTTGGGAACCAGAAAATAGCCAGAATACAGTTCCTGTCCCCACAAGGAACTACTGAAATTGTGGATTTGAGCTACAGTTTCTGTATCTTGGCTGGAAGAACACTCTTCTCCACTGGGGAGTCAGATCATTTTGCATAGTTAATGAAACAAAGAGAGCCTGACACTGTTTTAACTCGCTGGTAGTATTGCTATCCAACATTATAGTATGTCACTGACCCAGTGAGACTGATCTGCAGGGAGCTTAATATTTGTAGCCATTTAAGTCATAGGAGTTTTTAATATAGCCCATAATTCTGGCCTATGCATACTGTTAATTGCACCCAGTAACAGTCTTTTTGGAAGAATATACAGAGATGGTTTACAAGGGAATATGCAGTCCTAAGGACAGAAATTATGAAGTGGGGGCTAAATGACTCAGAGCAGCCAAGAGCTGCCCTCCCTATGCCAGCTGGAATTTCTAGCAGAGCCCCTGCCTCAAGATGTTTGTTAGAAGAGGTTCAGGGGTAACACAGGGGCAATATACTTACAGTGAAATGGTTTCACCTCCCGGCTTGATCATGCATTTCATCAAATACAACTTTTAAGTGCTTGTGGTTGGGAAGCTGTTGTAGGATCATGGCCTTGTCTCTGCACTTCTGACTTGTACTGGTTGCTTTGGGTGCCTGTATTGAGGGGGATCGGATCAGAGGGGATAGGGTGAACGTCTGAGTGTTGGCAGCACAGTATGTATTAGAGAAGGAACATCACTGATACTCCAACTGCTGTACAGGAGAATTGGACATTTCAAAAGTAAAAGAAAATGTGGGGCAAAATCAACAAAAAGAGAAAAATTTATGAAGATCTTAAAGTTAATTGTGTGAGCAGTGTCCAACTGTGTGCTGTTGACTGGCACTGGCAAATATGGAAGCTGTATAGCATACTGAGTCATATCATAGTAAAACAAGTTCGTGCACAGATGCACAGCAGTTTGTGTGGTTATTTTGCAACAGTCTGGGGCAGATTGCAAACATTAATAATCAACGTATCCACATTGGATGAGCCATTCCAAAATGTGGAATAAGTTAACTCATCTAAGATTTTATTTCTGCATCTAACTAATATCTCAAGGCCATGTTGCCACTTAAATCTTTGCAAATAACTGAAGCATAGGGACGGTATTTAAAGGTGCAATGTTTAAGAATTGAGACTATATTATCCACCTGTTGCATTCATACTCCAAAAAAATAGGGGGCTACATATCTGGTCATAACTGCTGTTAGCTAGATAGGTCAGTTAGCTGTGCAGCAGGGAATGCTGGAGGGTGCTAGCCTAAGATTTTCAAGGATGTTGCACTTCTGGCCACACCCCAATCAGTGATGTCAAAACCATTAAAAACTGATTGAAAACACCTGCATGCATTATCAGTTATTATGTTAGTACACTTGTGTACTGAATGGGTTGCATCTGAAGCTATGTCAATACCTGTTATTATATAAATTTCTCTGCAAGATTCAGATGGCCAAGTAAAGCAGGAGCAACCCAGCAGATTTCAATGCCATTAGCCACCCTGCTCAATAATCAGCCTCATTTGCTAAGAAAACAAACTGGGGCCAGATGGCGAGGCTGATGAGTGTTCATCGATCTGGGGTCTCTCTTGCATACTTGCTTAATTTTGGAAATGGAGGGGGTGGCCTTCTGAAGGGTGAGGAGGGAAACTCTAGGGCAGATGTGACTTCCCTCCTCTATTCTAAGCACAACACTCAAAATGTGAGTGGTATAAGAGCTTTGGAGAGGCCCTTGGAGTTTGAAAAAGTCCCACTAGTGAGCCTATGTTCACTTCAAACTATCTATGCATTTTTGTAACTGCAGCCAGTTAGAGGGCTAAGCCTGTGTGAAATAGAACATCTCATCAAGATATCATATGAAGATCTTAAGAATCGCCTTCAATTTAGTGCACTTTGGTCTATTAAAAAATGCAAATAATATTTTAATAGTCTCAAAGTCATATTTGATAAGTCACATCTGATAAATACTGTTTGAAGAGCTCTTATTTTTCAAGTAGAGGAGATTGATCCCTCATCTAATCTGATAGTATTTTTATTCAAGTAACATTTAACCTACGGTCTGAGGTAGCATCATCTCTACTACTTTCATGTTTGCATAATCTTCTGCTCATTTGTTTTTTATGAAACAAACATTTGTGCAACCCCTTACATAGTGTTACATGCAAATATTTAAACAAAACGCAAGTTTGCTTTTAACAAAGTGTGTTTCATAATATAGCCGTTATCTTGACACTGTAATACCAAAGAATAGGTTTTAATATTTAATTTTTTTTTCTTTCATGTTTCAATGGATACTGAAGATTTTAGAATTAAAAGTGAGCAGCAATTTCATCTGGATTTGACCCGAGTGACCCTCCTACTTAGGCTGAGATATTAGTCTCACATTCCTGTGAGGGAGAACAGGCAGCTTATTAAAAACAAGCCTTCATTACCATAAGACATAGCAAAGCACTTGGCTTCCTAATCTTTGGGAAGCTCCAGATGAATATCTATCCAAAAGTTGTTATGGACAGTGCAGCAGAATGCAGTGTTTGCCTGAGAGGAGAAGCTGGTGGTTGCTGTTGATGCTGGTGATGTGGCCAAATAACTATTGTCTCTGTGAAATCTTGTTTAGTCATGCTATGACTGTTCTTTATTGGCAGGGACATGGTTGTTGAATATTGGTTGCTGTGAGCAGAGGAGGCAAAGCAGAGGGAGGAGACAAACAGATGGTGTCAGGATCAGGGTTGCACACATTTAGTTGAAGTTAACAAAAACAAAAGAACAGGAATGTCTGGGAGATAGAAGGAGATATGAACCTGTTTATTGAGCTAATTTTCAAGAATGAAACAGATATTAAGAATCTCATTACGATCTTGGACGTAGATGAAGACCAAATGAGAAGAGGCATGGGAGAACCTGAAACCAAGCCAGGGTATGACAAATGCAGGAAGGCAATGAGAGATGCTGAGTGAATACCAATTGATCTGGATACAATGCAATGGCGAGTGCAGTCTAGAAAAGCTGGCAAGCCTGGCATTAACTCATTCGCAAGAGATCATGAAACAGATTGAACTGATTGTGCTGCTGATTATGTTAGCAAGAAGAGAAACAAGCAGTACTGATAGCTATTGAGGTAGAGGCCCTGCCTTCTTAATGAACAACTGACTTATTTGCTGGACATGCACGTAGATACTGTAGAACCATTATGTTGATATAAGCTGCTTATTTTAATGGTTTGACTTAGGTGCCTGGGCTTATAGTGGGGTTTTGTTCTGCCATAACAAGTCAAAATATAATTATGAATCTCAGTAAGGCACTTTTGCCCATGTAATTTTTTTTTGCAATTGAGAGCTTACCATACTCTTATAAGGGAGGATACTGTTTAATACATTTTATCCCTTAAATGTTTGAGCGTTGCATATTCCCTACATATTGTACTTTGGGTTTTTAGAGTCTTGTTACACACAGTATATAACCCATATTGAGATACAAATCAGAATAACATTGTTTGTGAACTTTTCTGATAACAATAATTAACCCCAAAAAACAAAATATATTATCTAATAATCTATGCTGTAAATGCCAAATTTTACTTTCAATAGTATTGATATCTTCCAACGTACCTTATTATATTTTAGGTTTGTATAAATATTGGTATGTGTTACACATAGGCTATTGTAAATCTCAGTAAAAAATCACAGTCATTGTTTTGTGGTCATTGCAGCATGGCTGTGTCGAATTCATGTCCTTTGATACACACAATTCTACTTCTAAATTATCTGACTGATAACTTAGAACAACCTCATCATCAGCTGCTGTAGGCTTATATTCTTGAGGTATTACCATTTGTATCTTGCACTGTACCATGTTACTGTTAAGGTAAGGTAGTATAAAGAAACCTCCTCATCCTTGTATGTGCATTGATATCAGTGATGTAAAATGAGCCCAAACAGGGAAACACAACTTTCCTTGCTATTACTTGCATACTATAGAAAAAAAGAACACATTTACATATCTCAGGTTTCCAAATATTTTTTTAAATTAAAAATATTAGAAAACCAATAAACAATTTTGACACTTGACAATTGATATAAACAAATTGTTTGAGTAATATAAATTACTTGAGGGCTTAACTTAATTAAAGGAGGGAATTAGACAGGTTGTAATATGATCCTGGGTCCACAAAGACCCAAGGTATCCGCTTTAGGGTTAAACAATACACTGGACTGCTATGAATAGTTCAGTTTGGCATCTTACAATGACTGACTTGAATCTGCAGAAAAATACTGGGTTGCATTTCGGGTTTTCAAACAGTATGGTTTGAATTAGTTTCATGAGCCTTTGTCATATTGCAAAACATTAAAGGAAAAAAATAGTATGAAAGATTTCCATTGAGAAAAATAAACAAAGAAAGGAAAAGAAGTGTCATCTGAGCACTGTTGTCCTAGTATATTTTGTATGATGGATTCAATCATTTACACTTGTTTGCCTTTTGTGGTACTGTACTCACTGTTACAAGTGGCAGGCCTCCCTTTGATGGGAAACCAAATTGCTCCTCCTGTGACTGTGTTTTGCTACAGAGAATATTTTCAAGTACACTACCAGCTTTCCTTATCTCCTCACCACCTATATTACAGATTGATGGTAGATTAAGATAACTAGCAAACCTGTTAAATACATTTTTCATCAATGAAATGCACACACACCTGCTACAGCCCACCCATGAGTGAGTCTCTGAAAAAAGGAAAAGGCTTGTAAATTGTTTAATTTCCCATGCAGAGAACCTAAAAGAGGTTCTGTTGCCAAGGCTTTCCTGAATCCTAAACGATCTGGAAATGTATCTTTATGATATTGTTTATGGTTTGGCCTTTGAAGAAAAGAATATAATGAGATTCTTGTTGCTTTCTTAAAACACTATAATGATGTCAACTTGAATGTATTTGGATGATAATTAGAATTAATGTAAAATATGGTTCTCTATCTGTAGTTCCAGCTTAATCAATTTGCACTAAAAACAACCCTCTGAGAAAACAGAGCTCCCATATCTGGCCTTGTTATTGAAGGAAAAACAATGCCTCCCATTTTCACAGTCTTATTTTCTTCTGTTCAGTCTCTTTTTCACAGAGCACTGTATGCAAGTTGGCTGCCATACAAGTGAACTGCTTTTAATCCATTTCTTTTGGGTGTGCTGGTGTGGATTTCCGCTGGATCAGAGGTGGGCAATAGAAAGGCTAAGGATTCAACAGAGAACACAGGGTTTTTCCTGTTCTTCTTCTCCCAGCATTAATGGCTGGAGCATTCCTATTACCTGCTCTGAGCCCTGAAGATGGGATTCCTGTGGTGCTGGCTGGGAGCTGCTCTGCTGCGCTGCATTGTGATGAGTTCTCCACTGATGTTTTCCTGCTCTCGCTCCTCTCAACTCTGCCAGTTCTACTTTTCTCTCCTGCCTGTCTTCAACCATGGTGTAGTTGCTTTCTCAATATGTCTAGTACTTTTGTTCTTTTTTTCTTCCTATCTACTAGCTGAATTTATGTGAACTCTTTTTGCGCGTTTCCTTCGTGTGTGTGTGTTTGTTCACGCGCACATCTTTTCTTACTACGCTGCATCTGTTCTACTATTCCTATGACCCAACTGCTACAGCGGATGAGAGTTGAATAATAACAACTGCATTGAAAATTGAATGACTATAGATTTTCAGGTAGGCTATGAATAAAGGTATCATACTTTAATATATATATATATATATATATATATATATATATATATATACTGTATATATATTAAATCCCCCACGGCGGCTGTGGCTTGGTGGAGAGAGAGAGAGAGATGTCACCTTTGATACGGCCAAGTCAAAATACACTACAGCAGTATTGTTTCTTTAAAAATCGACTGTTCTTTCAACCCAACCAGAGCTAATGCCACCTTCAAAAGAAAAAAAAGTATTAACTAAGAAAGAAAAAATGGATTAGAATTGCTTCTCTTAAGAAAGGATATATTTTATAATGATGGATTATGCTTTAAATCAGCAAAATATTTGAAGCATACTTACAGTCATTATGAAGCTAAAATCAGCAGAACATAATGAATCCATATATTATATTCACCACATGTGCAATGACAAGACCATCTGAGAATTTTACCTTTGAGAAAAGAACAGATATTGCATGCTCTTTGGTCCAACTGTCAGCTTCTCTCCTTATTTTCAATTTCTGTCTTCTTCCCCATTTCTCTCTTTCTACTAATGCTTCTCTGTGTTGTCACTCCACGTCCTGCTATCAGACACCATAGTTGTCTCATCTGTTCATACTCTCTTGGGAACCCTGTTTGTCTCCTTATTCCCTCTACATCCTCCTCTCCTATTCTCCCCAGGAGTCTCCTGTCACCTCCTGTGTTCCCAGTGGTACATCTTGGAACAAACAACCCAGAGACAACAATTTAATATGGACAGAGTTAAGATGAATATACAGTAGACACTGGAGGATCTAGAATATTGCATTGACAATGAAATGCTTCTGTAGTATGTACAAGGACGTGTCTCCAATACTCTTCTAATTAAAACTTTGTGAAGTGGACACTGAGGAATGCATGTCTATATGCTTGTGTGTGTCTTTGGGTGCGTCTAAAATATGTGTTCCACGGAGGGACTTGCCTCTTTCTGCTTTTCCAAGTTATTGCCCCTCCTACATTCACACCCGTCCTCAGAGTAGCTCTGACATGGGAGCCTCTTTTGCTGTGGGGTTGACAGGAACCGATATCTCCCCCATCTGAGCCTGCATGAAGTCTGGGTCTCTCATCACAGAACTGGCTGCCTGACAGCTCATCCATTCAGCCTGGCCCCACTAGACTTTGCCCCAGTGCTCGCTGCCTTAACTGGGCCTCCATAACAAATCTCTTCGCTGTGTTGACTGTGGAAAGCAAAAGGGCATAGAGCTGAAACTGGCCAGCCTGTATTGTTCTCTGGCCTTGGGGGCTGTATGGTGTTTGAAATGGAAGGGGTGGAGGAGGGAGGGTTAAGGGGGTGAGACAAGGAAAATGAAGCAAGGCAGAATTAAGAGATATGTTACAGTAAATAACTAACCTAATACAGCAGTGGTGGGCACACCAAGCATTCCTCTTCTCAGTCCCTTGTGGTTAGCAGAGCGAGCCATTTCTCAAGTTAAAAGAAGGATTTGGGTTAGATGTGGTGGCCCATGAGACTCAATGTGGCATTTGTACTATGCATTGGGTAACTGTAGACCAAATAGTAATTTGTCAGTGTTACAGTGACAGATAGATAGATAGATAGATAGATAGATAGACAGATACTGTAATTCAGTAGGTCTTTATTTATTTCTAAATACGTCTTCAGTCTCCTTGACAACCGAGCAAATTCCATTTGCTGATGAAGGATGTGGCTGAAAGCTAGTAAGTGGACCTTGAGTAAAGATTTTTTGTCAAATTACTATTTCTGAGGTCAAAAATTAACCTTGAAGCACAACATGTCTTCATGAGTTTCAAACACATTTATAAACAGTTGGATTATAAACTGGATGTGTACATGAAGATTTGCTCATGTGTGTAATAATATATCATTAAACATGATAACAGCTATGTTACTATGTGTTATCAATCATTCATTATATGTTGATATACCAGTTATTGATATGTTGTAGGAGTAGTTATAAATATAGACAAATTGATTAATAAACACCTAAACATGTCTTTTTTTCTGTTTGCATCTCTATTAAGTGTTTAGAAACTGCTTATAAATGCTAAATTGGGGGTTAAAGTAAAGTGTTACCACAGAAGGAACCAAAGAAAGAAAGAAAAAGAAAGACAAAATGAGAACAGGAAAAATCAAAAAGAAAACATTCTTACTATGACAGAATTTTTTTTGACTCAATTTGGTATAAGACAGTGAGAGAATATCAAACAACAATACAAACAGACCTTCATTGAGAAGAATATAGGCATAAGACAGTTTTAATCACTTAGACCTAGATACTGAGGAGCTCAACCAAAATAGCTTTTGTGTTCCGCCCCGCTTATTCCCTCACGTCTGAGTGGGTGCACCATTGCTGAATAACCTCCTCCACACTCTGATGGTGGCCAGCTTCTACTACAGATGGAAGGAAATTGGATGGATAGAAAAAGAAATAGAAATAGGACAAGCTAAGCCTGAAGCAAATAAAACAGAAGTGGGAATCAATTTTATCATCCAATTATCATTTTGGCCTGACCCTTGTGAACTCAATAATACTAGTTTCAATAATAGAGTTAAACGTGCTTTCCCTACTTACTAATTAGAATTACTAAATAGAAATAGAGATGACCATCTTATACATTAAGTTGCATGTATTTAGTATACAGGCAGTGGTGGAAGGAGTACTCAGATATTTCACGTCGGTAAAAGTGCAAGTGTTAAAATACTCTATTACAAATAAAAAGTGTAAACGTATTGCCATCATAGTACATCACAGTAAAGTACCAACAGTTAAAGTATTCATTATGCATAATGGCCCATTTCAGATTCATATAGATTATATCACTGGATTATAATTATTGATGCATTCATGTGTTCATCACTTTAATGTTGCAGCTGGTAAAGGTGGGGCTAATTTACAATTATAAAAATAAAAAAACAGGAGGTCGTTTAACAACACTTACTGCTGTTTTGAAGGTATTTCCAGAATCCTCAAAGTAGCAGAAAATGTAAACTCAAGTAAAGTACAAGGACCTCAAATTTGCACTTTTGTACAGTACCTGAGCAAATGCACCTATACCTGTGTATAGATTGTACCATAGTAAAATCAGACACATACAAACCCACATACTCATGTCAACTAACATTAAATTAACCTAACAAATGTTTTATTCTTAAAAAATCCACATATTCTCTTTCTTCTAAATAAAAAAGACTCAACATGAGGCCCATCAGTGAATCAACATTATTAATTATATCATGCTGAGAAATTGGCCAGCTGTCATTGGCCAGGAACCATCAAAAGTATGAGAAACTATTCCCTCAGATTAAATGATTACTATTGTTGGAGAAGAATATTTTGTATATTGTGCAGACAATCTGGTGCCAAAAGAGTGAAATGCTACCTAACATCATGGAGCATCACCAACAAAATAACTCCATTTTGACTTATTTTAATCTCCAGATGCAAGAAGTATAGCTTAGGGAAAATCATATGATAATATTCTTCAAAATGTCAGAGAATCAAACTTTCAAATGGAGAAGTGCTGGCACAGCGTAACAAGTCCTATAGTACAGGAATTAATTGTACAGATAACTAATATGGTGTTAATATTCTTATTTTTACAGTAATACTTTCACTGGATCTGAGTTATTTAACATCTTGGTATTTAGTAGTGGCATTTACTATAATTATACACATTTTAATTATTTATTTAATATGTATATATGCAGTATAAACTGTCAAGAGTAATATACAAAATGTGTTTTCCCTGGCAAACTCATGGTTATCATTTTTCGTATTATTTTTAGATGACTTTTGGTGAGCGATTGCATGTAAAGGATGCATGCTAAATATGCTGGTATGCTTATTGGCGTACTGTACACTACTATTAGCTGTTGTTCAAGGGACTCTGGAATTTCTTATTGTTAATGATACAAAATTTGCCCATGAGTTTTTCACTGTAGTTTTTCACCTGCAAGACAGTGGCTTGTTGCCATACAATCTTTAATAGGCACTGAATCATTTGATGGGGACACTGGGTTCTGAAAGAAGAGATGGCTCCTCACAGTTTAGGTTCAGGTGATCTACATAAGACAATTCTAAAGTTAAGATAATCTTAACAGTAAATTAGAATTACATGGAGACTTGATAACAGTGTGACAAGTGGACCGTTTTATTACACTATCAAATTTACAGAGACATCATAGATGTCTTGTGATTAATTTATTAGAAATAAACTCCAATTACATGGATTATTCTTCAGTTCAGTTGTACGTTAGTGATTTTGATGGCAGTAGTATGAGACGTACCCAAACCAAATTATTCTCACACATTCAGGCACCACAGACCTAGAAAACATTGTCTGGTGTACTATATGTAATAGTGTTTCACTTTCCTGTTGCACAATATGTAGACACCAGGCATGTTTGTTGAATAGCAGAGGTTGCTGATCTTTAGTCCACATGAACTACTTGTTAGCCATGTAGGCCTGTTTATGTGCCCTGTGTGTGCTTCTATCACTCCTGGACACTCCAGTGGCAGCCAACAATGACCTCTGAACAAATAGAATGAACATAAAGGTTCCTTATAAACTCCCTCTTTCTCCCTTTCATTTGTCATGCACGTGATTCCAGTTCAACACTGAACATTGATTTTCCATGTTCAAATCTATAATCCTCACACATAATCTAAATTGGAGAATTCCACTTTGATTCAATAAACATGGGGACCTTTTGTGCATTGAAGGGTGAACTCAATTCCTCAAGGACTTAATCCCTCTACCCTCAAACCTCTGAGACGTGCAAAGCAAAGCATGCTCACAGTGCAATCACAAAATATTTATCTGAGAAGTCCCAACACACTATCCATACATTCTGCCACACAATCATTATTTTAAATAAAATGATCATGATTTCTACAAGAGTTGTTTGAAATGTGAGTCATTCTATGAGCATAGCTACATGACAGATGTGTGGGCCCCATTTTAAGCATGCAGTCACAATGACCAACACAAAGGTCATGCACTTAAGGGTGCAATAAGGGTGTATCCAAATTGGTAATTTCAGCGATACAAGGTGTGGTGCTTCAGTTATAGTCCTCTTACCCAGTCACATTAGACACTTTTTAGCTGGCATGTATGAAAACAAATGTAATACTCTACAGCTATGCTAATGCCTTTGTGAGACTGTACTTAGGCTTTGCGCTAAATGCAAATGTCAGCATATTATGCTCACAGTGACAATGTTAACATGCTGATCTTTAGCATGTTAGAAATTTTACCATTGTCACCACGATAGTTTAGTGTGTAAGGATGCTAACATTTGCTAATTAGAACTAAGCACAAGGAAGCAGGTATTTGGTCATAAACCAAAACATTGGAAAAACTCAAATTTTAACCTGATGATATTATATGAAAAGTTAAGGGATCACCGAAGTTATTATAAATCATCCCTAAGGGAATCTATCCAATAGTTGTTGATATATTTAATTCTGGACCAAGGTGGTGGACCGACTGACAGACTGACATTGCCATCCACAGGGCCGTGCCAATGGCATGGCAAAAAACAGTCCAACTAGTGAAAGAAGATTATTGACTAGGAATTATAAGATACGAATATACAATACTGCAACTACGCAGCCAAAATCATATGGTGTGCCTTTTGAAGCTGAATTTAAGGTTGTGCCGATGTTAAAAGTCTGGTGATCGGGATTTCCATGTGTAATGGTTCACAGTTTAGTTTGGAACTCAGTAATCCACAAATAACTGTATGTGTAGTGAAAATTAGTACAGTTAAACCACATAGGGTTTGGGGTAAATGCTTTGGAAATGCACAGTGCCTAACTCAAAGTAAAGGCTGCAGATGCACATTCTGGACACTGGCACAACTGTTATCTTCAAACAGTTGTATTAATTCATTTTACTGAAAGGTAACATCTTCTTCACAGCCTACAAGCATGTACTAATAAAAATTGCAAATTAATCTAAATAATTGTCTGGAAAGTGTTGATATATTGATTAACAGGATGGAAGTAACAGCTGCATCACGTACACCCAGTAAATTTGTCAAAGGTTGGTTTGTAGTTTTGGGATGGAATTTATTTATTTTAGTATTTGAATTCATTATGTTGGAGGCCCTAAAGTTTAAGGTACCCTCACCGATTTCTTTTGCTTTAATGGGGTAGGATGGGTTACATCTGCTGGGTTGAATGGTATCATTCCCCCCACTAAAATTGATATAATTATTTTAAGTGTGCCAGGGAAGACACTGTGCACAGATGCAGGCCACCACAATGTGGCTGAGGTTAGTAATAAAACTCAAAGTAATTGTAACAGTTTCCGTAGAGACTGGTGGTAATCCATTTGGGAACCGTGCGGAAATTAAAGCTTTTGACCTCAGTATGGACCCTTGTAGGCAGTCCGGGCCAGGAAAGTTTCATTTAGCTGGATGAATGACACTGGAAAGAAACCGATTAAACTAAAAGTGATGGCTTAACTTTTATTCTTCTGTTTCTCTATAAAAGCCAACTTAACAGCATGGTTAAGTGCATAGTTTAAGTCTGTGCATTTTATTCTGTCTTTTTCAGAAGTAAACATAAAACATTTAGTTTCCTTTTTGTAATGAGTTTCTGAAATTATTTCAGGGTGACTGTGGCTTGGTGGAAGAGTGGTCGTCCACCAATCGGAAGGTCAGCTGTTCGATCCCTGGCTTCCCCCAGCCATGTGTCAAAGTATCCTTGAGCAAGTTACTGAACCCCAAAATTGCTCCTGAAGCTATGCCTTTGGTATTTGAGTGTGTACGTCGCTTTGGATAAAAGTGTCTGCTAAATGAATAAATGTAAATGTAAATTTCTTCAACTCCCACTATAAAAATGCTACCAAATTGTTAGAGCAGAGGCAATACCAGACAGAACATACTGTACCTTGTTCCTGTTCTGTAGAAAAGCAGTCTGTCACGACACCTGCAGAGATGTCTCTGTCATTTCTGCTTTTTTTTATGATAGTGACAACCTTAGCTATTCTTGATCATGTCTACATTATTACATTAAAGGAACACTTTGAGGCCTTAACTTAAAGATTCCCTCCAGAAGTTTTAAGACATAAAAATACTTTGCTATGAATAATAATTATGTCCGCCAGGCATAACCCTGGAGGGGATCGCATTTGGTTGTGTGTGTGCGTGCATCTGTCCACAGCTAATCTCTCATACTACTGGACCTATCAGCCTATTATTTTATGTGCACATTTATCACTGTAAGCTCAATGACCTCTCGTGATTCCAGTGATTCACAATTAAGAAAATAAAACGGTAGGTAAGAATGTAAGTTAAATTATGTAATTTAACGTTGACACAAACAGCAGTCTCCTGGGTGACAGTCCTATGTTTGTTTGAACATTTGATCATTTACCATGCTGATGTTACTTAAGTATCCCGACTCCTTGCACTATACAAAACAGTACCATTATAACATACGTAGGTCGTCCTATACGCTTGGAAAGGGTATTAAAATGATTGCAAACTGCAATTTCACTGCTAGATGCCACTAAACCCTACACAATGGACCTTTTAAGAAATCGGTGTGTTATTCATACACAATTTAGGAATACCAGGCCTGGTGAAAATCACTCTTCCAGTTTGTGATATGGTTTTCAATTAACTCGTTAAATTATCTACTCGTTACTCCTCATTGAAATATCCAGAATCTATGCAAATATTTTTCTTTTCCAAAGTTTAACTGCTGGACACAAGATTGGCCTACTTCACTGAAACGTCCATTATGTACACTGGTGTTTCCACGTCACACTTGGGTTGCATACTGGATCATGACTGGCTTCCAAACAGTTGTGATGTCACAAAATCACACTCATACCTCCATGTCTTAAACTCACATTTAAGGTGAGCACAGAGAAACTTTCCCTCTTCAGCAGATTAATGTGAAAACAGGCTTCTAGTTTCAAACTCTGCACAAACATCATTCTCAACAGTGAAGGTCAAACATCCAAGTAAAATAACAATAAGCAAAACACATTTTGGACTTGAGGGGGACTTTAACATCTTTGTCAATTACTCAAGCTAAATAAATATAACTTTAGTCAAACGTGAGGAATTCAGTGAATTCCTTGAATGATGCCATTTAAAGAAGCAAATTTGCTCAAAGACTTTAAGAAAAGTGAAATGAACCGCTTGGACCCCAAAACAATCTATTATATCAATCTATTTGTAATTTTCATTATCATTAATAAGAAGAATATGTTGGAACTTCCTGAAGAGTCTAAAATAAAGTCTGAGGTTTTTTGTGCTAACTAGTAAGAACTGCAGTTTAAGACATTTTGTCTAAAGACTTAACCACTCGGCTGTGGTTGCTGCTCGCTTGTTCAACAAAGTTTTAAATACTTTCCTCTTTTTTATTTTAAACAAATAATATTATTTTATATTCAATTCAATTCAATTCAATTCAATTTTATTTATATAGCCCAGTATCACAAATCACATTTGCCTCAAAGGGCTTCACAATCTGTAACATACGACACCCTCTGTCCTTAGACCCTCGATTCGATTAAGGAAAAACTACCCAAAAAAACCCTTTTAACAGGGGAAAAAAAATGTTATATGGTTTATAAGTATTTTTTCTTCCATTTTAATCCACCACTTAAGCCTCTTGTTCTATTAATCTAATTATCCAGTTAAAATGAATTCAGCAGAAAAAGACTTCTAAATTCTAATTACAGATAATCTGATTGATCATGTAAGGCAACAACACTCCATCAGTAAAATTATCTTGCACCTGGGCTGGGCTATCATACATGATGAAGGCCGTCTGACCTACATGTTGATAAATTGGCCCTGGGTGTGTGCGGTTCTGCTTTTTTTCTATTTGTAGAACAACAAAATTCCCCATCTCCCCTGGTATGTAAAAAAAAAAAAAAAAAAGAGTATAGAATTACTTTATACCCACCCCTCATTCATTCCTTTTCATGCACACAATTATCATTTAGAGGAGGCTAGTTATAGTTCAGAGTTTTCCAACATTTTAACTTGTCTTCTCTTGTTATAATACTATTTGTCCCTATTTTCTTCATTTCTTATTTGAAATAGAGACTCATGTACATGCACATAACACAGTAAATGTGTATATATATATATATATACTGTATGTATGTATGTATGTATGTATGCATGTATACACTTGTATTTCTATCTTTGTGAGGACCTAAGTTAAAACGGCCCTGTGGAATTTTCTTGTAAACAATACCAGCACACTCATCTGGCAGACATCTGGCTCTTGAAAGACACAGGATGTAAGCCAAAATGAGAGAGAGTGATAGGCACAGCAAGTTCACCATGCATCACCTCAGACAAAGGATAATCACTAAGAAACTAGACTACCTATAACAAAAGAAGAAATACTGCTGTGGTATAGCAGCACATACTAACATGCAGTATTCAGAAGAGGATTACATAAGGGTGCCATGACTGCACGGCCCAGATGGCTGCAATGAGTAAGTGCCAATTGATATAACAGTGCCACTCAATGCTCTGCCACCAAACCCATTTTGATTAAGCCCAAGATACTGAAGTCTGGCAGCAGCACTGCTCGCTACCCAGTCTGATGTCTTGATGACAGGATCTTCAGTCCCCAGTTTGAAACAATCACTCCCACGCAGGTTCTGTCTGGAGACTTGAGACAAGGCCTCATGGGAAATAGAGAAATTGAAAATACAGTGTAAATCGTGACAGAGGGCGACAGATTTTCTGAGTAATATAATACAAAAGCACAATGCTGTTTTTCAACCTCTGCTGAGAGGTTGAGATATGTTTTGTCATCACAGCAACACCTGGGTTTGCACAATACTTTCCTGTTTAGAGACTAACTTTTGAGAAATTACATTGTCGACGAAAGGTTCCCTTTTGTAAAGTTTTGAAAGATGTACTGTACCTCTTGAGGCTCTGTTCTGGAGAGACCTGGGTGTTCTTTTATTATGACAACAGTTAGAAAAATTAATTTCAACTGAGACGTGTCTGAAGTAAAAACACTGAACGAATATTTTATTTTGATCATTTTCTGTGCTCCTCTAATAGCAATATCTTATGTAAGTGTGGTATTTTCTGCAAAAATGTTAGGTTCTGTTGCAGTAATAGGAAATTAAAACATTGCCTCACAGCATGAGGATGAGTAGGAAGTCCTGTTTGAAGTTTCTGTTTCAAGGAAGAGAGCAATTGTGTATTATACAATGAGCTCAATAAATATTTAGATAATGATAACATTTATGCTCCATACTCAGATGTAAACAAATGAAAAAACAACAAGTACTGGGCTAAATAAGTGCACACTTTCTGCTTTAATAAGGAGGTAGTTAACCCGCATTAACAGTAAAAAGAACTACAGCCCTTAATAGCCTTTTGTGGTGGCAAAAGTACTCTTAATATATTTAAATTACACTTTTTGACTATTTTATTATTAAAATATTTTAGTTTTTATTTTAGTTTGTGGTCAACAATTCTGATGAACATTGACTTATACATACAGTATGTGCCAGCAAGAGTTACTCGTCAAGTTTCATTTTAAGCCATGTTGCATTTCCTTATATGCAGTACATGATTGAATTTAAAACAATTTGACATTGTGGGAATTACACGTACTGTATTCCCTTCTTTTCCAAGCATTAGTAAAGGAGATCCATAACACTAACACTGTGTCTACACTGGAGCAGCTTGTTAGCAGTGCAGCAACAGGAGCGTCAGTGCTCGGTCTGTGTGATTCATGTTTTTGCAGCGCTAAGAGCCCAGCACACAATTACTATAGTTACATGTGTAAAACAGAAGAAAATAGTCTTTAACAGTACACTTTGGGTTGCAGTTATGCATATATAGCACAAGTGAAAGCATTAGTTAAAAAGCTGTCAGTATACTCAATCTGATTGCTAACACCTGTTTCACTCTATCTACTAAATAGTTGTTAATTTACAAGTGCCTGTGGCAGTGGGCAGGTTTTGCAATTTTGGGGCTACTGTATGGCTCAGCATGGCACAATTGGAACGCAGTCTGAACCACAGTAAATTCAGCATTAAGGTGAAAGTACATTATCAGCATACAGACTTGAAGAACTTCAGTAATGGCCCATCACATCCCCTTTTATTCACTTTAAAAGCAGCACACAATTTTCTAATGGGCAGCAAGAAGAGTCTAGGCCAGCTTCTTGTAAAAGAAAAACTAAGCAAACAAGGCACAAGGATACAAGTCTACAAAATGCTGCCAGGGGCAGATGAGGTCTCCTTTCAAGCTGAATGTATCTTAGAACACACTAAAGCCGTGTTACCAAAATTTATATTTTTAATATGTATAGTAGAATATGTTTGCATTTTTCTGTTGCCTCTGTTTGCAATTTCATGTAATGACTACCCCCAATAGTCATATTATCAACAACACATGAACTTGATGATTGTAGAAAGGGTATAATTAGTAAGTATAACAGTAAGAGAGAAAAGGAAACTAAGGGGCATTCCAAAGAAATGTAACACAGGATCAGCCATTTAAATGGTCAATACAGTATTTAAGCAACCAACATAACATAAATATTTTCTCCAGGTCTGTTGCATTCAGTAACAGAGTGCTATCTCCCTCTTTTCCTTTTTTACACGTAAAATACCAAACTGAGAGGATTATATCTTTTTCCTCTTGGTCATTTCCAGGCATTGACAGGAGATCAATAAGACATGCTGTTCGCCTCTCATAGTGTTGGAGATCATGTCAGAATGGAGTGATGAATGTCAAAAGAACAGACTCAGCAGTAGGGAAAGATGAGCTGGACTGGGAACAGGGGGACAAAGAGGTTAATGATGTTGGCCATGATTATTTGCAGGTGTGAATGATCTGAGATTAATCATTGAGGAGCAAGGCTTGAATGACAGGCGGTAAGAAATGGCAATGATCAAACTTGTGGAAACGTTCATGAGCTCTACAAAACATTTACGGTGTTGGAACAACAAGATGAAGAAAGGGAAAATAATGCAGATGCACAATCTCCACTGTGTGTGTGAAGAATTTCAAGACATGTACTCTGCAACTATGTCAGGATTTGAGACCTTTGCTCATTGTGAATACTAACTAAAATTCTGGATTGTCTCACTTAAAATAGTATTGACAATCATATCGAATGTCTTAAGAGTGGGAATAGATAGTAGATAAAAAAAGAACAAAAAGTAATTAAATTGTGTCTGTGGTGCCACACAACATTATTTTACTTTTGTTCCCCTGCAGTTGCACCTCAATTACCTACTTGATATCCAATATTTAACTTACAACATTATTCTTAAAAATCTCTCAGTCCACTAGCCAGTGTATCACCCAAAAAAAACATGTTGCAGCTACACCATTTTATAATTAACAGATCAGCTGCATGTAAATTATTGTTTAAGATAATCAAGATACTTCACATGAAAGCACAATCATTCTTACACGGAGCTAAAGACATGACTTCAAGGGCTTTTGCGGAATTACCTTAATTGTACAAACAGATGTATCTGCATATTTGGTTTCTCAACAAGAAAAGTAAAATCTCAGGGGCATTCACAGGAAAAATAACCATGCACTGCACTCTTAGTGACATGACAGACACATTGCGCTCAGTTGCCCAACTGGACCAAAACACATTACCCAGGGCTCTCACAAGAGGAGATACATATATGTTTTTAAGACACACTTGAGAACCCCAGAAAGCAGCTGATATAGATTTATCGGCTCAGTTTAAAATGCATCCGCACGTACATCTAGGCAAACTGTCTGTGTGGTGCAATCAGCAGTATAGTTCTGGGAATACTATTTCTAGGAGAATGTATGGGTACAGTTCCAGAAGGAAGGACTGATATTGCAATCTGTATGTGAGTTATATATATATATATATATATATATATATATATATATATATATATATATATATATATATA
>CM022485.1:12252891-12351920 GCA_011952105.1 Coreoperca whiteheadi
TATATATATATATATATATGCTCACTGAATGTTTTGATGAGTATGAAAATTATGTGAATAAACTACTATGCGCCTTTACAGTCACCAGATCTCAACTCAGTTTCATATGTAAGATTTTGGACCAATATGTAAAACAATGCCCTCCACCACACATATAATATAAACTTCCATCTTCAAATCTATTTAGCAATGTCTGTGACTGTTTCTGATGTTATATGTCCTTTTGATGGTTTTTTTCTTTCTATCTGCTGTACTCAGGTCTCTCTTGCAAAAGAGATCTTGATCTCAATGAGACTACATGATTAAATAAAGGTTGTATATATAAATGAGGGAATATCTTGTGGAGGAACGTTGTTCATCCCTCCAATAGAGTTCCACAGTCTTGGCAAGGAGCACTGAAGCTGTATATATATACTGTATGTATGTATGTATGTATGTATGTATGTATACACTTGTATTTCTATCTTTGTGAGGACCCAAGTTAAAATGGCCCTGTGGAATTTTCTTGTAAACAAACAAATGTTATGTTTACATTCAGTGTTAGTTACCAAAATACATGTGTGTCCTTGAGGTCTAACAAACATGTCGAGTGCATTTCCTTGCTTACAAGAAAATTTTTCAAGTATTTTAAATCTAGCAAGCAGTCTTCTTCTTCCCTGCATTTGCTGTCGCACTGCAGCTTATCTTTGCATGTTCTCACCACTTGTTCAGTGGAATACTGTGAAACCAGTGGCAGGATGGTGTACCACATCACTCGTGTGCCACGGGGCCCCACTCAGACAAACAACTTCATAGCACTACTAAAGTTCTAAAACCACACAGGGAAGCTTCAAGTTTTAGACATCAAGAGTGAGGTGGCTTTCACACCTGGGGTTGGGTTCATTTAGTCCGGACCAAGGAAACAAATAAATTGTTGCCTTTTAGTCCTGGATCATTTTGTGTTCAGACTGGCTCATTCCAAATGGACCAAGCAGAGTATACATGGAGTCATATGGACTGCAAGGTAATTTGTTCATTGGACAATTTTAGTGACTGTCATTCTGTGTGATCAGCGCTACATAGACCCATGTGGGGAAATACATTTTGAGAGTAATTCAGCACAATCTAATGTGATAACTTATGTTCTCTTGTGTCACAAAAACCTTACCAAGAAACAAAAACCTGTAGTTGATTTGTTTTACTTTCACACCACTAACAATTCACACTAGAGTCCGCTTGGAAGCAGACTGAGACCCACCTTTTCAGGCAATCTCAGACCAGTTGTTGAACCTGCATCAGAGTTTGCTCGACAGCTTTCACAAATGCCTAAACAGTTTTTTTAACTGAACCAAACAGGTTAGGTGTGAAAAGACATTTACTTTTAGTGTTAAATTTAGAATTATGTGCCTTTATATTAAGATTAGTATTAGGAGCTAGAAAATGCATTGGCATGCATCACAAGTAAAACAGTAAAAACATTTATGTATGTGTGAATGCATGTAAAAAACAAAAACACACCCACTCAAATAGATTCATACACAACTGTATACAGTTTACAACCATAATTTGAACATGTACAAGAAATAGTATTTCCCATGACACTATTGAAAATTCTGTGGTGATATTTAAAGCAACATCTGGCATTTAATGTAATACAGAGATTATTCATCATGTGTGGACAAATTGTCCATAAGTGCCAAGGGGTGAGTATGTAGATCATTTCAGCAATAGATGCATCAGGCTAGCCTCATGGGAATAACATGATTTGTCAAAAGAATCGGATATTCTGTTTTACTGTGCAGCATTTAAATTCTTATAATTGAATGATTATGACCAAGTCCATTTTCATAAGACACACATTTAATCATCAAGAGAAAGGCATGATTTTTCTGCCAGTCATTGTGGTAAAAGCATGAGTCTTAAGCCAATCAATGAAGTGACCTCCCACATATCTGTTTATGTCTTATGCATCTGACATATAATCAATTGATAAGTTAAATGTACTGTATGACAAAAAAAATGATGGATAGGAAAATGAAGCAGTAGAACTCATTAGCAACATTGAATGACTAGTTAATCATTATCTTAATCATCATGCAATTTATTTTTAAAATAAAATCACCTTTATCTTGAGACATAATCTAAAATGTTCCAATACATTTTATATTAGGCTATTCCTTGCATTCCAAATTCCAACAACCTCCTGTGTGCAAATGTGCTTTGGACTCACATATTTGACCTTTGCACACCATATTCTGCATTTGTGTATATGGACAAGATGAATGGAAGATGGATAATTAAAACAAATCTGGAAATCCTGATCGCAGTTTTCGCTTCACTTCGAAAAAAATTTTTGGTTCCCCTATAATAGATAATCAGACTATTGCTTAACTGCCATTTTTGTTCCCATTTAAACGTAAATATTGAATCTATATTTAAAATACAGACAGCCAAGACAATAATGACAACTGATTGTATGATGTCATACCAGTCAGTTATAATACTAAAATAGTTGCAACTTTAAAGTTATTACAAGTAGTTACTTAAAAAAAAGGCATATTTGCTGTTCCAAGCTTTTAAATCAGTTTTCTGACCAATGATTTAGTGGTTTTTGTATATTGTGTGAAATATTTTTTTTTTAATGAAATGTCTCCAACTTTGTTCCAGGATTGATGTTTGAATTCATTACTGTCATAATCCAGCAAAGGGTTGGACAAAGCTGTGGAGACCACATGTGAGTTGGCAGGTAAACTATACAAATACAGGGGAGAGGGAAGACAGGCGGATAGCTGTGAGCTTACATAGGGTAATCAACCAGTCAGTTTAATTGAGCTGAATTCTCCCTGATGACCTCAACTCAAAGATCTCTTTAGGATTTGTTCTCCAGTTTTTCCAGTGAGTGGTAGATGGATTTATATTTTAGGACCACAATTCATCTTGCAGCTACCGGTAGATTTAGAGATTTTCGATTTTCCAAGATGCTTGAATGAGTGCTTGATGAATGCTTTGGGTGTTATGATGTTGTATCTTGCAAACATTTAAGGCCTGGGACATCATCAACCTATCTAATGCACCTGAGCAAACTAAAGTAAAACCTGTGATGGCCCTGCCTAGCTATTGAGGTGGTGGAGTGTTTTTGCCAGTTACTGTTTTCTTGTGTCCCTGAAGGCACCACTGGAATGCAGTTGAGGCAAACAGCCAACAAACTTGAAACAGCAAATATGTATTTGTCCTTTCTTGGAGTATCTCCAATCTTAAACATTCTGTATATCAGTGGATCTTAACTGTTAGTTTGAACTGCACATGCATTTTTTTTACATGAATTAGTATTAGGATCTCCAACACTGAGTGGACATTATTCCACATAAAAACACAAAGATAAAGACAGTGAAATAGACAAACATCTTTCCCAATGAATTTAAGGTGCCACATTTTTGCAGCTCTACTTTTAATTCTTGGTTTCTCTCATAAGTCTCAATCAAAGAGAAGCCTGACTGAACTCTACTCACTATAGTGGGGAGTGTACTGCTTTTCAAAGGACGGAGAAGCACTGGCCATGATTGGTGATAGCCCATTCAACACCCAAAGATAATGTATGTCTCCAAATCCAACCCCTTTCACAACTGTGCTATTATACCTCTGTGCTATGTGGATCTGATCAAAAAATTACCAAAAATCTCTTGTCATGGCCAAGTGAGCCTTTATTTGCAGAGAAAGGGCCGTTTTAAATTTAAAATATACCAGGCATGAAAGGCTGAACTCCCAGAACAAAAAGACATCACCCACACACTCAGGGCTTTACCTTAAAACAGGAGGTAATAGATAATCCCAATAGGTAGTCTTAATTTCAGTACAGGTTGCATGTGCTTTGAAACAGTACATCCTTCAAAGGACCTGAGATCAAAAAGTGACCTTGTGAAATGAGGAATAGGCTGGTTTGAATGTGCAGCTGTCCTGAGAATTCAACATCTCGGGGCTCTGTTGCTCTTAATAAATTGTGCAGGCAGGAGCACACAGGCTGTGATTGTGCTAGTTCCCCGACCAGCGGTACAGTTTGACACTGAGTGGGATTAGGAGAAAAACATAATCAATGGGCGTGGTAGGGTTTGACATCAGCCTTGACCGATTAATACACCTGTTGTCATTCTCAATAAAAGCAATGCACTCGCAGAGTGGTTCCATTACAGATGTTTTTCTCAACACATGCAGACATGCCCTCAGTAAACATATTGAATCTTAATTAGCTATCAAGCTCCTCTTCTGTGGAATCAGATCCCAGTTCGGGTTCGGGAGGCAGACACCATCTCCACATTTAAGAATAGGCTAAAGACTTTTCTCTTTGATAAAGCTTATAGTTAGGGCTGGCTCAGGAGAGTCCTGAACCATCCCTTAGTTATGCTGCTATAGGCCTAGACTGTCGGGGGACTTCCCATGATGCACCTCTCTCTCTTCACCTCTGTCCTCCTCTCCATCCGTATGCATTCTCATCCCATAAATGCATGTCACTAACTTGACTTCTTCCCTCTCCCGGAGTTTTGTGCTTTGTCGTCCATCTGGGGCTGGGGCAGTGTTGCTGTGTCTATGGTGCAGGGGACGAGTGGCTCAGGTCTTGCTTGTTGGGCTCCACCTGGAGCTGCTCGGTTGTCCATCTGGACCCATCATCTTCCCTTATGTTTTACCACCTAAACATTTCTAACATAATAATATATATATATATACACAACAATTTTGCCATCATGGCTGTATATTTTATAGTTTTGATGCTATAAATCTATTCTGTACTTACGACATCTATTGCATGTCTGTCCATCCTGGGAGAGGGATCCCTACTCTGTTGTTCTTCCTGAGGTTTCTATCATTTTTTTTCCCTGTTAAAAGAGTTTTTTTGGGTAGTTTTTCCTTAATCGAATCGAGGGTCTAAGGACAGAGGGTGTCGTATGTTACAGATTGTGAAGCCCTTTGAGGCAAATGTGATTTGTGATACTGGGCTATATAAATAAAATTGAATTGAATGGAATTGAATTGAATTGAATTAATTAATGAGCTTGGTAGGGGATAATATATTTGGTTTATATTATACAAGGTAAACCCTCTCCCATTTTAGGAAACAGCTTACTACAGTAAAGTGGCACTGAGCATGTGTCCACGTCAGAGCACACACACAGCCTGAATTTTCTCCTACCTACAAACATTAAAGTAGATAGGAGTAGGAAAGTCTTTACCTTGTCACCTTAGTGAACTCTGTAAGCCTTTTTTCAGAATTAAACCTCTGCTCTGCCTGTGTCTGCAATTTGGGTCCTATCACTGCTTTCCTGATTCATCAGCTCGACAAGTGGGACAATGCCCGTGTGTGCAATGCGCCATAATGAAGTCTTCCCTCTTCAGACAACAAAACAAAACTTTTCGAAAGACCTTTACAGTAAGGTTAAACCTTAAATATTAAACTCTAAGTGTTAGTCTGTGACATTCTGGCGAGAGACATTGACCACAGGAACAAAACATGATTTAGTCGATGGGGTCAGGGTTAGTTTAATTAACTCTGTATGAATCTCAAACAGAAAACAAACAAACAAATAACAGACATTATACACATACAGTGTATGGTGAACAGTAATCCCCAAATCTGAGAACAAATGTTATGCATTCTACTTTGGTCTGTCAAATGTCCCGGAATACAAACAAATACTACAAAATGTATCAGAGTAATCATTTTGATTATGATGGTGGAAAATTGAATCTTTGGTTTTTTGTATTAAGCCTTTCATTAATGCTCAAATGGGGCATATATATGAGTCATTTCCTGTTTTATTTTGTAATACTTACCTCTCCTCTTGTATTTTATACTTTTCTACCTGCCTTTGTGTCTTTTCCCCCCAGTTTTGATTGTCTGCACTGCCCTGATTAGTTTCACCTGTGTACTTTAATCTCCCCTCACCTGAGTGTATAAGTCTGTGTGTGTCTTTGTTTCCCCCAATGTTTTTTATTTTTAAATTTAGTCTCGGTTTCCTGCCTTACGATTGTGATTATTGCTTGTTCCCTTAGAATTGTTTGCTTCTGCTGGGCCGCTTCCCTGGTTTTGTCCACTGCCTGCCTGATTATACGTGTAAGCCTTTTATTCATTATTCAATCATTGAACCTCACCATAGGGCTATTCCATCAAAGTGGATAAAGGAAAATCTTGGCTTATTTTGAGATGTCTTGCTAGTTTAAGTGAGAGATCTGTTCCATTACTGTGGCTTATAGGATTCCCCGCTCAGTAACCAAGGTAACTTATACTGCTGAACTAGACTGCTCTATAACGGACTAACTGTCAAGCTTAATTTAGTTGGGTCAAAGAATGTATGACAAGAAGAAACAGAATCCCAAAAGAGAGTTCGGTCAAGTGTCTTTTTGAAACTCACATCACATATGTCGTGAAACTAATTAATCCCCATTTTATTCATGCTCACCTTTATTTTGGAGTGAAAGGTTTTTTTATTTGAAAAATTGGCGTGTATAATTTAAGAAAAGTGTGCCAAAGTTGTGTTGGGTGTTATTTATTAATTAACTAATTTCGTTCAAGCTGAAGACAAAAATAATTAGTCCCAAACATGACCTTCTGCTGTGTTTTAAATCTATACTTACATCATTCTCCAGTTTGTATATCTCATTTCTTTCTCCATGTCCAGTTTTTGGATTTCAATGCAAATGAGCAGATGCCGCTTGTATATTGAACAGACATCCTGTGAAACAGAAATGGTGTCAAATAGTTGCTGATTATGTTGTTGAAAAGAGCAACATGAAAAGTTACTTCCTTCCTTCCTGACATACTTGTCGTTCCCGTCATGTCCTGCAGCAGAGACACATCCAAAACATTTTACATTTGGTCTTACTCTTACCTCTGGAATTGCTGTGACTGCATACCGTCTCCTCAAGGGCCCGAGGCACCATTTTCTTGCAAATAGAACACTGCAGTTGATAAAGCAAAATAAAGAATTGCCTAAGATGCAGTCTTTTAACAAAATACTTAAATACACAGGTCAGGTATGCCTTGTGGATCAAGCAGACATATAGTATTGCCATTCACTGAAAGTTATAGGCCTACCATTAGTTATTACCAATAAGAGACTGATACCTGTTGAGAAAAATCAATATACAATATTTTGTACATATTGCTCCTGAGTACCTTGGGGAATGATGGTCTGAGGAGGTCCCCCCTTCTTTTCACTCTATTAGTGGGCGCCCCTGGTTGCAGCGGAACATCAGCTCCTCTGAGGTCCTCAGGTGGAGGTCGCCCACCAGTAGCACTTTATTTGTGGCTAAAATGGTGCATATTTACAGCTGCTTTTAAAACATACAGTACATTTCATTTAATAATTTTAATTATAGAACACTTTTCACACAATAAGCACAAAGTGCTTTCCAAGGTCACATGACAAAAACATAAACATTAGGAACAGATACAAGAGGTAAATAATGAAGTGTGTGTATATATATACACACACACACACACACACAGCATATATATATATATATATATATATATATATATATACTGTGTTGCCACAGTTACTTTGAAAAAGTAATCTAATTCCTGATTACTGATTACTCGTTTAAAAAGTAACTTAGTTACTTTACTGATTACTTGATTTTAAAAGTAACTAAGTTAGATTACAAGTTACTTTATTAGTTACATTCAGCCTCTGCCGACAACACCCCCGCCGCCTCAACATAAAAATGACAGCTGGTTTTGCCAACACTCACTTTTAAAAGTAATGTCAATGATGTGTCTCCGAACATTTTATGTTGAACTCAGAAACTATTTCCTGAAAAAATACCTGTTTTTAAAAAAAATAAAATAATGCCAGTCTTTCTTGAATTCACTTAACATAAATACTTGTTTTTACCGAAGTCCAGCTGTTGTTGTTCGGGTGGTGGGGGGCCTTCTGCTCTCCGCTTCGCACCACCTGGTGGGACTAACTCTGTAAGTTTGACTGCGCACCGCTGCGACTCCAAATGTTTCTTTACATTTGACGTAGTGTTTTTGTAGCTAGATAACACTTTGTCGCCACAAAGAACCTTAATATTGCCATCTTTAGCTGACACAAACTCAAAACACTAGAAAACGTGCATCTCTCTCCTCCCTCCATTGTTGTTGTTGAAATGGTTGTTGTTCCGTATGGTAACAAAATATTGTTTTTATAAAGTCGTATATAGTTTTGACAAAAGTGTTCCATTTTGCAAATTATCTGAAGTGTTGTGCTACTTTGGTGTAGGGCTGTGTGCACTCTTTTGACAATCTGGGCCCTGTTTTCAAAATTGTGCTTAAGCAATTGAAAAAAACTGTAAGTTGGTGTTGACGCAAGATGCGGCAGAGTGTTGATATACTGACATGGTTGATATGATGGAATGTTGTGTGAGATGCGATGATTTTCTCTAATAGTAGATTTAGGCGGATGGCATTGTTTGCCAACACTATGTTGACAATGACCAGTTCCTTTTCATGGGTGAACAGATGTTGCCTTCCGTCCCCAGGAGGTCATCTGGCAGTTTTGTAAAAAAAGCAAAAACATGATGTCATTGGTTAGGTTCTTTTTTACATACTGTACTGTCATACTGTACACAGTAACATCACAATTACATGTACTTCACAACACAATTTATTTGTTTTGTTCAATGAGGAGCATAGACCTAATAGTGTATTATAGGACTACATTGTATTGTACTGTGATGCAGAATGATGTGCAACAATTACATAGATACAGTCTAGTATAGACAGTTAAGACATACCTCTTCTTCAGTCTAAATGTCCATATTATGCCTGTAACTGTGTAACGACTTAGGTTGGGCTGCACTCTGCCCAGCCTCCCTCATCGTCAGGCAGTGATAGATGACATGGTCCACCAAAGTGGCCCTAATTTCATCAGAAAGTCGTCGCCATCCTCCTCCTCTCACTTCCTCCATGTTTGCAAAGTTCTCACAAAAGAGGTGATCTTACCAGAGGTCTATTTGTAGTGCTGAGGCTCAGACTGATGTGTACAATTAGTGTCTAACTGTTCTCGTGTTTGTGTGGGTGGGTGTTGCCAGGTTCTGGTATGTTTTGCATTTTGAATGTAAGTGTTTTCCCAATGATTGCAAGAGTTTTCATTCTTGAACGAAGTGTCTAATGTAAGAAACAGTGCGCAGTGTTTTGCAAGAAATGTGCTGCAGAATTGCAAACAAATTGCAAAGCTGAAAATGTGTTTGAGTTTTTGGTGCCTGTGTGTAAGGCATGGTTGCATAAGGTAAAGTTTTCATGCTTTGGTCTAAGTATTCACGTTTAGTGTTAGCAATCGAACTGTAAACACAGCCAGGTGCACAAACACATGATTGCTAAATTGTAGACATACCCATCAGGTTTAAGCACTATAAAAATGCAGCAGGTAGGCAAGGATGGATTCGACATTCAAGACGGTTCTTCCCACGTTGTCTTGCTAATGAGGATATTGCTTATGATGTTGATGAAATTCTCTGGCCAGATCCAGCTAGGCGAAGAGATAATGTAGAGTATGTTTACAGTAGTATTTTCTGTACAATATTGTCAGTTTCAGTTCAGATTATTTTTTATGTTTGTTGTTGTTGTAATTTACTGTAATTGTAACCTGTACTGGATACATTATTTTACCTTTTGTCTGTTGTTTGCTGAGCTAACATTGTTATGCACACTACTGTAGTAGGATGACAACTGGGACATGTTTTGTTGTGATTCTCCATGTTGACTGATTTGGGTATATGGAGAGAAATCAATTATATTTTCCTCTGTCTGCAGCATTGGTCTTGTGTAAGTAGTTTTTGGTGAACTATTGTATAGTTGCACTTTCTCTGTGTACTTCATTTACAATACTCTAATCACAGAGAATTAGACTTGTGCTTACAGTTTTTTTCAATTGCTTGAACGTCTACATCCCTAAACCCCCCTAAAAAAGAAGGCTGTACGCGGGCCTGTCCAGTCCTGGACAGTCCAAATGAACAGTACACAAGCTAGGAAGCATCAATCCTGTCACACAAGATACCAAAACAAAGGCCAGAAAGTGAGCTAAAAGCTAGTACCAAGCATCCACAACCAGAACAAAACACAATTACAACCTAGGCAATTATACTCATAATGTGGGCGGCCGTGGCTTGGTGGCAGAACGGTCGCCTGCCAATCGGAAGGTCGGCGGTTCGATCCCCCAGCCATGCGTCGAAGTATCCTTGAGCAAGATACTGAACCCCATAATGCTCCCGAAGCTGCGCCTTCGGTTTCTGAATGTTCCATGTAAGTCGCTTTGGATAAAAGCGTCTGCTAAATGACTAAATGTAAATGTAATGTCCAAAAACACACAAATATGCAAATCACAATTCCATGATTTCGCTATTTTCACCACTTCCAGCAATCCACACAAGCTTTACACCCTCTGAAAGGGCAGACTCTGCAGAAAACAAAGATACCAGCCACGTTGCCATACGATGAAATATTAGCGATCTACAGTCATAAATGTAACAAAAAAATCATAACCATATCATAAATCATGTCTTACCTTTGCTCTCTTCTGGTCAAAAGTCATATTCCGATTGAAAAATACGGTTCTACTGTGTTCTCACGTGTATTACGGTCCATTTGAAATCAATGGCGGCTCCCTGGGTTTTTCCACAAGCACAAACAGTAGTTTGGGGGGAGGGAGCTCACAAACAGAAATCACTGGTTCTGGTCTCACTGCCTTCTGGATGGTGATTGGTGTTGCTAAGCCAACCGTGGGTGGTTTAAATCGATTCTATTGGCTCTAACGGTCACAAAGAGGTGTCATTTATGCAGATCGGCCAATGGGCTGCTGATCTGTGAGTGTTTGACAGGCCACACACAGAGAGCTACAGAGACATAATGTAGGTGCAGAGAGAGTCCCTAAGTGAATCTGAGCCAGATGATGAGCTCTAAATGACTCAAAAACAGTTGTATTTGATGGAATGAGTTACTATAATGATATATTAGTGAAATATAATTAGTTTTTACTGCCTGGTACCTAAAACAAGTCAATGGCACATATGGATCCAAATGGGCCCAAATGCCATATTTTCTGGTTCCACCTGGAAATATCTGTGATAAAATGTGTGTTAAACTGCTTAGGTTCACTTTTTTAGCATCTACATTTGCACAGTTACTTAGCAAATATTATTTTAATCATTCCTACAAAGTTTAGGCTTATTCCTTGATGATTCTAATGTGTTTTCACTATAAATGATGTGGGTTTTTTTAGGCAGAGGTAGAAATTTCAATTTTCTACTGCTTTCCAGATGCATATTATATAGAGTATAGATACCTGAATCCCTACACTTCTATTGTAATCTCACAGGTCTTAGCTTTCTTTTGAGACCAAGATTATGCATATAGCCTTTGTAGTTGTTAAGATATACTCAATCTATTTGAGTCATTAAGCAGAATTTTGAAAACAGTGCCCGGTTTGTCAAAACACTAACACAATAAACACAACCCTACACCAAAGTAGCACAACACTTCAGATAATTTGCAAAATTGAACACTTTTGTCAAAACTATACACGACTTTATAAAAACAATATTTTGTTACCATATGAAACACACACATTTCACATGACTTCATTCTTTTTGAAGCAGTTACACACTGCTGTTTCTAAACTAAAACACTTTTAGCAAGTCTCAGATTGGCTCATAGGTGTGGTAATTTGACAGTGCTTTGGAATTGCAAGGAAGTGACATCATGATATCCTTCTGTGTCTGATGTATACAAATGTGTTTAGTGTTTTGCAAATCACTGTGTAATGTTTTACAAATAGTGTGAAGCTGACAATGTGCTGACAGTTGTGCAAATGTAGCCTTGTGTTTTGTTCCTTGAGTGTAAGGTTTTGCTAATTGTGGGCAAAGTTTAGTTTTAGTGTGTAAGCAATCGTAAAAACTGTAAATTCTCGAGCTGATGTTTTTTTTTATAGCACAAAGAATTTTTTTGCCATGAGAAGGCTTTCTTAAAATGAAAGGTGAGTGCCCTTTGCTAACGTATGGTCCCACAAACTTGAGAGAAACAATTTTCTAAAGTATTCTTTTAAAGCAAATAAATATAGAATTAAAATTGAGAATAAAAGAATGAAAGTTTTTCCAGCTGGCCTCAAAGTTATAGTTTTGAGAAGAGTTGCTTGGACATTTTTACAAATTGCAAAAAATGTGATGTTCTTCAATAATGTTAATGGTTGACTTATAAGGCTGACTGATGGACATTAATAAGTCAGTATGAAAACCTTTGCATCTGTCCATGAAAATCTAGAGGTCAAGGAAGCTCTAAAATAAAATATTTTAAACACAACACAATATAAAACATTGTATTTCATTCCAGTGGGAGTGCCAGGGTTACGGGGAGGCGCACACTCCTTTCCCTCCTCCTCCCCACTCTAACTAATGAAACTATAAATGAGGAGGTTTGGATAGTGTATCTATGTGGATGTGAGGGGGCCAAGGTGCCCTCACACATAGCAGTGTGTAGAGAGGGTGACTGCTGGGCATAATACTTCACACATCAGCTGCCTTTCACATATGGCTGTCCTCGAGTGGCCCTGGCTCCTGCCCCATCTGCCTTCCCACCTCAGTCCCCAAAGTTTGTTTTTCCAACATGTGATTGGTTGCCTCTGAGTCCTTATTGTGTTGCCACATTGCCCTCAAAGCCAGCCGTTCTTTCATTCGATGCCATGTTCTTCATTGTCATGTGCACATAACATATCTGCCCTTCTCGACTTAATGCAAGCCCAGTCCTTACCCTATAACCTTCCCCCCATCCTTCCCCCCTGGATCACTGCCCCCACCCTGCCAAGCTTGGCATAGGGTCACATCTGGAATAGAGAATTATTGCCACCCCATCGCGGCCCTCCCTTCCATCTATTCACAGATGGCCTGTTGATTTTAAGACCTCTACTGTAAAGTGAATGCAGCCTGTTGGCATTTACAGGATGGTTAAAATGGGGGGAAGCCTGCTGAGGGCTGCAATGCCTAAATTGTTTTGGGGAAAACAGATGCAAGGATTATTACTAAACATTTCACACTTATATTTTATACCAAAGTAATGATCAGGGGTGTCATTTATAAAACAGTGCGTAGGCCTGTATTAAGACTGATAATGAGGATATGGAGTGTAGCGATTGTGCGAGAGCTGTCACTTTATTTCCAGACTTTACACTAATTTACACAATCCGTATGTGCAGGTGGTGAAGATGCACTGGGTGAGTCGAGGTGAGAAGGCATAGTGTGTGAGCGTCACTGTGATATGGTTGTCCCTGTGGTCCCTCAAAGAAGGGTGGTAGATTTGTTTGTAGAGGCAAACCTGCTCGGGCATCTTTGACGTCCATGTTGAATTACAAACATTCAGAGGTGCACGACAAAACACCACGACAGCTTGCGGACCGAAGCAAAAGGATTGATGACGTCAGTTTTGGCCCGTGGACGCTTGCGCCTGATAGCACAGTCTTGTTCACTGCAGCGACTTTACACACAAAACTTTGTAACAATTAAAATTTCACTAACTGATTTATGCACAGTATTAAAATATATTATTAAAAACTACTTATGCTCTGTTCTGCATTTCTTTAATGCTATTTAATGTAGGGGCTACAATAACCGTTGATTATTTCATCAGTTACAGTGTGGCCCTTTTCTCTGGGGGGGATTGACAGGTGCTTATGGAATAGATATGGCTCAATACAAGTACAAATAACACTGCTGGTTTGAATGTTTATGATAATGTGGATCTATAATTAATGTTTGATATTAAGTGAAATTAAATGTGTCAGAGGCATCATTATACAATCTGGCTTCAATTCACCACCTCACCATCTGCATCGCCAATTTCCCCTCTCTCCAAAATGTGCACACGGATGGGTCAGAGCTCACTTACAGGTGCGTACATTCTTCTATCGAGTTTTTTTTATAGGTCACAACTTTTGCTTCAGAATTGTATTTCTGACTACTTGTCTACTTTTGATTTTCACGCTGCTCATGTTTTTACTGTATTAAAACAGCTTTTGCCAAATTGGATGTTTTTATTGTAACAGACACCAAAGGCTCTTTTACCTGCCACTGAGCCACATACTGCAATTTACTCTGCACTCTATATTGATTGCATGGTATGGAAAAAGTGCTACATGTACAAATGAATACTTGTACGAGTAGTATCTGCAGATGATAAGTGCACTAAAGGGAGCAGGGGGATGTTAGCAAATTATCTACAGGGTTTTGTGTTCATGCAAATATAATCTTGTATTATATTTATTCTCTGTGTTGAATTTATGTAAACATTGGATTCTATTATTTTTGCTTTTATGTTAAAAGAGCCTGGGGTTGGTATTTTCCAGACAGCTATGTGCATCAGGGACATTTGAACAGCTGCTACATGCTTTCATTTGAAGAAGGTGTTGGTGTTTACACTGGCGTGGTATGTAATGATTAAAAAACAAAAGCCACAAGTGGTAAACTGTATATTACCTTTTGTCTCATGGCTTTATTATGGAATTCCAGCTGCTACTGGTCATATGGATACACTGATCGGAGAATTAAAAATTTCAAAGGAGTGCGTTTGTGCATTAGTATCCTGTTTTTGAGCCTCATCCTGGTTTTGATCTTATTAAGGATATGATGTTTACATGGAAAATCAGAAACCTGGTTATTTATATCCCTGTATACATGATTCTAACAGTATCCAGGTTTCTGCTAATCTACTTGGAGTTATGTCTTGATTTCTCACCGTCTCAGAATTATGGCTTAAATCGGCTGTGAAAAACGTCGCTTTTCCAGTGATTCTTTACCTGAAGGTATTCCCTTCGAGCGAACCAGGTTCTCAGCTGAGGGAAAATGTTATGGGATATATGAAACCCGTAGAGCAACTCGTTAATATGCCACCGAACAAAGTCGTGCCGTCACAGTCGGCCTATTGCAAACTGTATGCAGCACGCTGTCAAGGGAACCTACATGCATTCAGTCGGTGATGCAGGAAATCTGTAATATTAACACACAAACAGCAGGTCATCCATACTCTAAGCTGAAAATTAGAAATAGCTATAAACTCTCTGTGCAGCACATCAGTGTTGTGCGCTGTATTGAAACTATATTAAATTGCATCATCCCTATCAAATAAATTTTTTTATAAAAGTAGGCGGCACGTGATCGGTATAATCCAGGCAGAGATTACATTTCCCTCTAAACGTATCTACTGATGGGAATTATTTGCAAATAAATGTAATTTCTAGAAGACAAGGCTGCTCCATATTGTGCTGAAGAAGAGTCAAATTATGCTCAAACACCCTCTTTTATGGGAACGCGTACAGAGCCTAAAGAAGAAAGCCTGGGTTAACAAACTAAGTTGATAACCACTGTCGTGATACCGGTTATCTATGAGTGGGGCTTTAGGGTTTGTTGAGCCAGCTCACACAAAGAAAGCCTGACTATGTCAAACTTGCTTCATAGTACACCCCTTAGGTAATAAAGGCTTATTCAGGCTTCTGAAACCAGGATATGATACACAATAAATAACAGGAATATTCCAAAAACCTGATGATAACCAGGATTTTAATGTGCATGTAATCACACCCATTGTCTCCACTGCAGTGAATTAATTTTTGGGATTTTGACACGCATAATTTGGCATTCTTTTGCTGTAGCATTCGTCATTTTTAATGTAAGGGAAATTCATTTAAAAATGTGCATCACCTGCCCCATATGGCTCTTTAACCCATCTATAGCCAAAACCCTATTACTTTAAAACTGCTTAGCTACAGTTGTTCTTGCTCAGGAGTTGTCAACATCAACACACCGCCTGAACCCAGAGGGGTGATAGTGAAGCCAAAGAATGATTTCCCAAATTTGGGCAATCTTTCTATCAGCTGCTTATCTGCTTGGTTAATGGAATAAAGAAAGATGTCTTTATCTGAAAGAGTTGCAACCTTCACAGGGTGATGGATTATCACTGTATCTGCAGAATCTTCTAACCAAAATAAAATTTGCAGCCATTGTTCTGACATAAACTGGGCAACAGAGGCAATTTCTGTTTGTCAACATGGTAGTAATGATTCCATATCTGGGAGGTAAATCCTTGCAGAAACTTATCCAGGTTAACACCTCTTAATATTGTGGATAAGATAAATGATCACGATCATCTGTAAGTCTGTTCTAAAACTCTTGTTGTCTTGTTGCCCTAATGAAAATGTACATATTTAGACTTGTTTCAGTTACCTGAACACTTAAAAAAGGAAGGTATTAAAGCATAAAAAACAAGTTGTTTCCTGTCATCATAGCAAGGTTGTCAAATAGTTCAGCGGTTAGATTTTACTAAACATAACACTTGATGTATCACTTGCAGTGTTTCCCCACATGGAAGTGCAACATTGTCCTCTGGCTATTTAAAAACACACCGTTTGTACTGTCCAGTACTGTTTACTGTCAGTATAGCTTTTTTACATTTATACTAAAAGTAGTAGTTTGCAGGGGAGATGGGTTCAGCTATAGTAAAAACGAAGCAAATTCAATTCACTTTGATAGAAAAATAAACCAAGGTTGCTGAAATAGTTTTAGAGGTTTAAACTTTCCACGTTTACCATGAAATAGCCTCTCTAAACTCTGTTTTACATGTGTGTAGCAGATGATTATAATGGAGAAACTTCCAAAACGTGTATCCTCTTCAGTTTTTCTGTACAACTGTCCTTGTAGACATGGCCACTTTGTTTTGGTTTCCTTATTTTATGCATGGAGAAAGGGAGAAAATCCTGTTATTCTGGTACTTCTGTACTTCCAAACAGAGAAATTGTGGCACACAGGAGGTACAGTATATTAATAATAGATTTAAAAACACAAGATGTCAAATGAAGGAAAATGGAGGTCAGTTCAGTATTTCCATTAAGCCATTGCAGCTTGATTCATCTGCAGCAGCCTTTTGTGCACCACCCAACAGTTGGCCTTAGGAATTTCTGTCTGAAATGGTATTTGGCAAGCTTCCCTTAAACACCTCTCTCCCCTAATAGCTCTCTGCTGGTAGATACTGGCAGCACAGGTCTATCTATATTTAGCATCAGTGATTATCTTAGTATCACTGACAGATGTTTTATGATGCAACATGTGTAATATATTCAAAAGATACAAAAATAGAGGATAATCTTTTAACACTGACTTGCACCTTGTTTTGCCCTCGAAACAGGCTTAGTTAACTGCTGTGCAGATGGTAAAAGGTGATGAAAATGTTGAAGTTTATGGTGACTCTTAGACTTACAGTCATGTTGACTAAATATGACCTCAAGAGTGAACTGTTTATTCAATCTCCATGTAATCCCATCTCAGTTTCTGCCATATTACTAATCTTTAAAAGAGGAAAATCTTTATTTCTGTGTTCTTGCCTTCAAAGGGAGGTCAGAGAGGCGCAGCTATGGACTATTGAGTAACTATCTTGATCAGCTGGATGCTTGCAGTCACAGGGTCCTGAAACTAGACCTTCCAGTTGAAGGGTAGTGTCCCTGCTTACTCCAGCCTGCTGCTTATTTAATAGTATATACTGACAGGGAAGGCAGCAGTACGTTGACTTTGTCATGATTGTGAGATCATTCTTGACCAGCCGTAGCCTTGTGGTATGTAACATTATCATGCTATAAAAATGAGAGATGGATTCATTACTGCAGTTAAGAAATCCACCAGCCTGGCAGGGATTGCAGTAAATCCTGCATACCCATGCAGTCACTTTGGTGAGTCAATGGCTGTTGTTAGCTTGGTAACAATGGCTCCCCACCCTTTTCTGCCACTAAAACAAATGAACAAATACAGAGACAGAAAATCATCAGATGATATCAGGTTACTATTAACAATTTACAGAAGAGCAAAGTGCAGATTCTGAGCTTTGCTTAAATATAGGTAGGACACGTTATTTGTATTTTTTTATAAAAGGGATTTATTGTTTTCATTTTTAGCTCTTGACCGGAAGCACAATGAGAAACTCTTTAGCATTTTTCCTTAGTTATCGTTTCGTCGTCTATTACAGGAAGTTGCCTATATAGTAAGATGTCCTTGCCTCATGAGGACCCCATTTCCTGTAAACTGCTGTAGTTATTGTCTTCTTGCAGTAGGAAACAGAACAACTTTTTGAGTAGGAACAGGAAATTGGGGTGGAAAATTAACAATAAAATAACAAAAACAAACACAATTTTCAAATAACAAATTGTAAAAAAAAAAGGATATTTTACGATTTCTTTTCACATCCCTTTGTCCAATGATTGTTTATGTTTACAGAATTTAGTACTTTTATTTATGATATATTAAAATTTGTGACCTTGTTAATATTGGGTAGAAACACTGCAGCATAGCGGTAGTGATGGCCAGTGCTGCTGAAACACTAGAAACCACAATGGGCCTGTTGTTGCTTCTAGTGCAGTGACAGATTGGGCTTATGATAACCACCACTGATAAAATAACCCAAGGACAGCCCCTGGGCAGGATCTGTCTAGCATACGCTCATAGCAAAAAATAGGAATAGAGGAAAAAAGAAAAGAAAGCTGATTAGATCCAATACTACAACAACAACACAATGCAAACTAACAGGTCTGTATTTTAAAGGGTACCCAGCACCAGCCTAGTGGGTAACATAATCTGTCATCACTTGGCATCCTGCCTCTAAACAAAGTGAAACATTTTCAAAACAAGCTTTGATGGTTTTCTAGGATCGTGTACACTTGATTCCAGTAGTAGCCTGGAGGTTAGAGGAACAGCATTCTGACTGAAAATTTGCCAGTTCTGGACTGACTACAAAAAGTTAAGTGAATACCACTCTTACCCTCAACAGCTTACATAATGTGCACTTGAGCAAGGCACTGAACCATCAATTGTTCTAGGGGAGCTGCACAGTGGTCAACAGAGAAAAGGCCATAATGTTACTGGCTAAGTGTGAGCGTAAAATGCTGAATGCGAGTAAGACTCTCCAGCTTTCAACTGCCTGCTGTAGCTGTTTGTGTACGTATAAAATATCTTTCAACATCAACTTGTCTTAAAAACCTGTTGTATTGTATTAAATAAATAGTGGGTTCTCCTTGGAAATCTGTCTTGGAAAATATAGTGTAACCATAAAAGTAAATATATATTATTCCTTACAACAGCTTGCCTCATTTTTATGTATCATTGTGAGAATGGCAGATGATGTGAGCTGACTGCTGATTTACCTTCATTTTGCATTTGAAAGTCACAGCGATTTGTGTTATTACAGCTCTGTCAGGCTGATGGAGGCGGGATTGATGGGGTTGCTGAGCTGTTCCCAAATGCTCGTGTGAGAATAGAGGTTACAGTCTTTTTCTCATCAACACCTATGACACTGTGATGAGTGGAGCCTTGTAGTTTTGACTGATGTGAAGGCCCTGCCACATACTTATATTTGGATAAGAGGCAGCATGTGACTCTAATTTCAGGAAAACATTGCAATCCACAAAGCTTAGCAAGACATGGTTATAGAGTTGTTTTAAGAGAGGAGATATAAAGGGAGAGGAGTGAAAAGTTAGCAAAAGAGTGCGAAGTCAAGAGGAGCAGCGACAAAAAATGATGAAATGGGAAGCTAAAATAGTGAGGAAGTAATATAGTGTGAGCTTGTAGCATTAGTAGCATGCTTCATAACTTTAGTATAAGTTATAAGTGTAGAACCAGCCTAATTTTAAACAGCAGGCAGAGGTCTAGACAAAGGCAAGCAAAAACATGTGCAACAAAAGCAGGAACAGAGAATGCTCATGAAATTCTTGTACTATCCTAGTAGAGCTTGGCTACCCAATTGACCCTGATGAAAAGAAAGGGTAAACAAAGCCAGATGCAGGAGAAGGTTTTGTCTGTAAGAACTGAGAAGTGATGACTGGCACGGCAGTGAGGACCACGTAGGGAAAATTGGACTTTAGCGGCACAAAGGGGAGCTTGATTTGGTCCAGGGACACATACAGAGATTTGTTTCCTACTGTTTTTCCTTCTTCCAACAGACAAGAAAAAAAAAAAAACCCTCTTCAGTCTACACATAGAAACACAACACAATTTACATTATAATTACTACATTGGTAGTTAGTCATGTTGGTCAGAAATTATCCCAGTTTTTTTTTTAATAGAGGGGCCGACATAGCTTGACTTTTTCAATGTCATGTTGTTCATCTGTTCTTGCATCTGTTCATGGACAAAATGCCAAAGAGAAAAACAAGCATTAGGACTTGTGAGGAAGAGCGGTTGCCCCCTCTCTCCCTCCCCGTCCGTTTTGTTTACAAGGTGGATTTATGATGATGTGTCCTCCATGATAATCAAGAGAGAAAGACAGAGGTTACACCAGACGGTGTAAAAAGTCATATGGTCAACATGATCCTGCCATACATTTCTCCCCTTTCATCTCTTTCTTTGTCTCTCTCTCAGTCTAGCTCTCACTCTTTTTGCTTGAGTGCCTGTATCGCAGATCCCAGTCCCATCTAAAGCAGACATCAGTTGGCAGTTTATCTAGCTCCACAGGCCTCCTTCATCACAGCAGACCTCCAGCTGACATAGTAGACATCCTTCCAGCCACCACACTGAGGGGAGAAGAGGTTCAGTCCAACAGAGCTGCTCGGGTTCCTCTTCGACACATCAAGCGCTCCCAGGAAGTAGGAAGCAAAAGCAAAGGGAGCTTTTCCTTTCTCCTGTGGTTCAGTGTACAAAGATAGTTATTATCAGTAGGAGGAGGTGAGGGAGCACCTTATGAGGCAACAAGGTGTCGAATGAATGCATCTCTTTCTTCTTTTTCCTTGTACCTAGCCTACAGTGTTTCTCCCTTGCTGTGCTTCTCTCACCTTTCCTCTCCACGAGCCTCCTTCCCTTTCCCTATTCCACACATCTGACACCAACACAGGTAATTCTGACTAATGTGACAAATAAACTCTTCTAATCTCAACAAAGTGGCTGTTGCTTTCTCCTGTGCATTCATCTGTGTTAAATCAAAGGTTTTATGCAAATAAAGGTTTTTACAGGGTCTTACTTTTCATCCAAATAAGCAGCTATATCAGGGTGTAAGCTGGACAGCTTTGAACTTACTATGTAAACAACTGTCAGGCTTCGTGCTGAAATGCAAACCTCCCCAACATTCACCTGTCAGAAGCAGACTTTTTTTCTTCTAAATTACACCTTTTTTTAACTAAGCAACATCTCCTGCGGAGAGGTTTAAGTTTTTAATCAGGTGTGTCTGGTGAGTGATTCACCTGCTCTGCTATCTGAAACTCCTGTGACCTTAAAGAGCTTAGCACAACATCATCACTTCCACCATAGAGCCTTACTGTATATGCAAAGCTTTAGGCTGTCAGCTGTGCAAACTAGATAAATAATGTTGGTAAATGCTACAATTCTGCAAGTAAAGACATCAGATTTGTAGGTCTGTTCAGTGTGGTCAATCACATCCCAACTTATATCTCCCAAATAAGCTTCATATGCCTTATTTTTTTCATTCCTCCATCTCTTGCTTGTGGGGAAGTAGATTACTGTGTTTTCTATTGGATAGGCAGTAAAGGCATTTAAACATTAACAGCAATTCATCAGAATATATGTGTCCTGTCAGACTGTGTGCTGTGTATGGCCGGGAAGCACATTGCCAAAGCACAGCTGTCTTGTAAGCGAGGGTAGGTTCAGTGCAGCAGAAAGACAAAGCGTCACCCTGCAGTATTTATGAACAATTTTTAGAGGGGTGGTGCTGAGTGCTCTCCTTTGTACTCGCCAGTCTACATATCCTGACCTAAATAACCTATGTGTGACAACAAGCAGTTGTCTGTTGAGTGCTGACTGCTTTCCAAGGGAAAGTCTTGTTTACCTCACACACTGGCAGCAACTTGTACTCGGCTTAATGTGCCAAACAACTGATTCATTGAAATACAGGTGCACAGTGAAAGCTGCAACTCGTGTCAGTTCACCCAAATCACAAATAAACATATTTTCCTACCTTTTCCAAGTGGTATCTAGCCACGCAGATAGTTTTGGTTCTATTTGCCAAGGTTTTGAGATCCCTGCCAGTGAGAATTATGCTTCCACCCCAATACAATGAGGGTGAATGGAATTTTGCTGTGCTCAAAGAATGGATCATTTCAATTTCAAAAATTAAACAACTACATGCCTTTCCAGACACTGTATTTTTTCAAATAGCAGGGAATGTGTCTGAAAGTTCTTTAGAAATTTTTACAGCTTTGTCATATTTTCAAGGATCTTACTAAGGCAATGCATATTTTGCCAACTATAGTATCATGTTCGAAGTCTCTTAGATTATTCTGTCTGTAAAAGAAATTCAATTTACTGCATTTAGTGATAACAATATTTCAAAGGAATCTGTTCTCTTACCCCATGACCAAATGCCATGGAACATGTGATCGTGATCCACTGGGTTATGACAGAAGGAGTAATGACATCACAGGCCTCTTGATCCAACACACACTTCAGAATGAATTTAGGTCAACACATTTGGATAAGTTGAATACTGGAGAAACCAAATATGTCAAGTTGATGTTTTTTTATCCTTAAAAATTTTTACTTCTTTTTCATATATTTTATGATGATACTAAATATTTCAGTAACGGCAGAAAAAAGCATGCCAAACATTGCTTTACGTTATTCCTTGCAAAAAACAACATAGAGGTCACATATCAACAATTGTGAGACAGTGTCTTGTGAGCACTGTTATAATAGTATATAGCAGGGATTCATCACAGTAAAGGTCAATCTGAAAGGCTGTACAAATACATACAACATAAACACAGATTTTGCCTACTCAAATGCCTGAAATAGACTATTTAAACATAGAATTAAGCCACCTTTTATTAAATTTATTAGATTATTTAGCATTTATGAATAAATAATCACTATCTCCTCTATTTGACATTTTGTATGCATTGGGCCGTTCTTCATACAACCCTGACAGTCATCATCGGGCATGAGTTCGTGCCCCAGTGGTCCTGGATGATGCCATCAGGAATGGATGTGGTCTAGATACCACACAGGCCTCTCAATACTATGCCAGATGCAGCTTTGCCACCCGTGGCACCATCTCAACCTTTTGAAATTTAACGGTTCATGTGCGTCAGGGCTGAACCATCTGGCCCTACAAAGAATAAAATGACTTTGGAGTTGATGAAATGGACAACCTGACAAATGCAAAATATGCATTATGCATATTCATTTTTATTTTATTAAATTTGATCAGTGGTTTGTTGCACCATAAAATTTGTTTATGAGCATTTAGTTTGCACATTGTTGATTAATTGGTTTGCCGTCATTTTCCATAGGGTAGGACAGTTCCAAGAACTGAGTTCTTATTACAATAGAAGTAACTCATCGTCACAGAAGTTATCGTGTTATAGAGAACCAATCTGACCCCTTTTTACGCTAGCTGTTGTTCCACCTGCCTCGTCCTGATAATGCACTTTTGCATAATGTATTTCTTTTGTCTATCTTTCTAAGAAGCTGAAACATGATATTGGGGTTTAAAATCACCTAACCCTCACCTAAACATCAAATTAAGTTCATGTTGTCAGTGCCTTCCAAAATGACCAATATGATCATTACAGACATGACTACATAGTTAAGAGAAACCAACACAACAACTGTGGGTAGGAAACTGTCCACTCAGACCTTCCCACTTTGATGTTTTTCGGAATTATGTCATGTTACTCCCTGCCATCTTTTCCTATTAAAAAAAAGTTATTCATTCAGGAAAACAATAAAACATTAAAAACACATCTTATTTGAAGCATTTAAGTGTCCTGAATGTACTTACGTCTTCAGTTCTTTCTGAATGTTTTTTATGTGCAAATATTATCATGAATTATGGATGCGTCTCATTTGCCCATGTGGGGTGCATGAAGCTGGTGCGAAGTGAATCAATTATTTTATCAATATCTTAATCTGTTGAGCAGTCAGTAGATCAATAAATTGATAAATTAATCAAATTAGACATGCTTTTCAGCAACAAAATAAGTCATTGGGCCTGACTAATTTGCCTAAGTTCGTATCCCTAGATGTAAAATGTGACATCTTATTGTAAACTGGTGTCAGACACATTGTGTCACATGGACAGCGGATCTGAAACAGTACTGTCACTGTCCTTCTGCCACTCAACTGACACTTGAAAGCAGGGTGTTCAGAGGTGCACTGGGCTGTGATCTGAGCTGTAACACTAGCCCAGATGCACAACACATGCACATTTACACACTCACACACACACACACACACATGCACACTCATGTCACTCGCTGTGATAGTCTGCGTGGTCCACAGGAAGACAGAGACAGAGAGAGGCAGTAAAAGAACAGAGCAGTATATCTGAAGGGGGAAACATTAGAAGGGTATCTCTTATGTTTTCCATTAAGGTAACAGAGATCCGATGGCAGGGATGTTGGACCAGATAAGAACAGAAAGAGACATAAATGGAAATGGAACACTTTTTTTCCTGGATAACCTAAGGCTAGCATGATTTCACTGTGACTCCAAACACTCATCTTGTAGAAGCGTCAGTGTTAGGTTAGCTTTCTATATAAAGTTGCATTACTACTCCGTACAAAACACAAGCAAAATATAATGTGCAGCACATTCTAATTTATATGTAGCAGTGGCAGCTTGTCGATAGAGGGCGCTGGGGCGCCGCCCCCATCAAAATTCCAGAACTATACATGTATACAAAAATTATATAAAAATTAACTAAAAATAAGAGAGTTTACTCATACGATGTGCCGGCTGGTAGTGAGAGCCTCAGCATTTAACAAAAACTGGCTTTAATCGGTTAACTATTTTATATGTTTTTCAATATGTTTCATGTGGTTTCATGGGCGAGGGACGCCGGACAAATGGATGTCTATCTGAGTCCATAAATGTTCTGGCAGCATGTCTCTCATTGGTTTATTAAAGATTCTCCTCCGGACGCAGGTCGCTGCGTCCCTGGCGAATCAGAATTGGATACATGGTATTTTATCCAATCTGATTGGTTCTCGTCACCTGTCATTCAACTTTACGCTTCTGGTCGCTACTGCGAGAGCGACACCGTCACTCCGATTCCGCCAAAACCTGGCTAGGCTGATCACTTGTAGTGCTGGTGGCAGTTAAACCAAATTCTGTAATTGATTTACAAAAAAACCCCTTCACAAGGCGTTCGCTGAAAAAAAAAAGGATGAAGAATCTCGAACCGGACCAACCCGATTTACAAATCCAATCTTTTCTCAGAAACACCATCACCCAGGAGAGGCTGAATGCACTGGCATTGCTGTCCAGGGAAAAGAGACTTGTTACTGAGATGACTGACTTTAATCAGAGAGTCATTGAGAAATCTGCTGGCCAGAAAGAAATGAGAGTAAATTTATGTTCAAGTAGTCAACGTGTCTGTTGTTGCTGTTATCTGTTGTTTTTCCTTTCCTCATTCAGTTATATGAGGAAAATGAATGTGTAAAAAGTTAAAAGTCCTTCTTGGTACTGCTTTGTATTTATTTGATCCCCCCCCCCCCCAAAAAAAGCGTCTCCCCAAAAAGAATTATCACCAGCTGCCACTGATATGTAGTACAGATTTTGTGCAGTGGCACCTCAAATGGAGAAAGACAGATAGAAGCTACTACCATTGTTGAGCCAAATTGAGAATCTTTAAAGATAATTTCCCTACAGCTGGTTAAGTAAATGTCAGATAGCATTCAAACAAATCAAACACCCAAACCAGGGAGTCTTTGTGTTATGTGGCACACGTCTCTGGGGAGTTCCTGTTATTTACACCCTCTCATCCTGTCTAGGTTGGTGCTGTGCGGATGCATCACATTCTCACTTTGTTGTAGATCAGCTTAAGACTGCTTTAACTGTCAGCCGCAGCCCTTTAAATCCCTCAAGGCCCATTCTATTTGCACTAGCCATTAGCCAAGGAAAAGGCCTCTGTCTGTCGCCCAGCTTATTTAGCAACTCTTTGTTTGTTTTTCCCTCGCTGATTCCTATTTGATCGTTCCATTCCTCACTCCTCATTGAGGCGGACTGTGTGTTCCTTTTTTGTTCCTTTCAGTGTATAAGTTTGTGGAATAGTTGGGGTGGGGGGTTCAAAGCTCTAAAGGATGGTCTAATCACATGCAGGCATGCTGTCAGGCTTTAATCGCCTTTGTCAGCCATGTCTCTGAGTTCAGAGAGGGGCCGACGTCCCTGCATGATACCCACTGCTGTGTTCACACTGGAGATACATAAACTTTGAAAACAAAGGGAGGAAGTCAGAGGCAGAAGGCTTTGATTTGACTAAAAGTTGCCAGTTGCCATTCTTGTACATGCTATACCATACAAACGTCCAGTTTGACCATGGCTGAATCTTTGAAAAGGTGCCAACAGACAAACGTCAATTGAATCTCAATGCCAGGGTTTTCAGCCATCAAAGTGAAGTATTATCCTGGTAGAAGCATTCTTCGTGCAAGTACACTCAGTGAGCCACCATAACTTCACTACAGTTGACAGCAACAGAAAATGTCTAAACTTTCATCTTGAACAAATGTTGTGTTTAAACCTTGTGTCTCCAAAATGTAAACCTTTCATGAGCTTAGAAAAACACCCTTGTTTTCAGGTTTGTGACAATGCATTACTTATAAAGCATATTCTTGCAAAGCAGCAAATGCTGGCTTTTGTTAGAAATACTTGTCTTGTAGAATAATAGAAATAAAATAATCAACTAATGTAGATCCATGTTAGAATCAATGGATCTCTGGCTAATATTGTGATACAGGTACGTATTTGTCTACCACACTGGAGACAGCCTGTCTGAGGACAGACGCACTGATGATGAGAAATACTGAAAAATTAGAACTCCTGCCACTGAATCACATAATTAAATGTCATTTATGTTCTTATTTTAACAAAGAAAGTCAATATGGCAGATAAAGAGTAATTGGTGAATGTGGGGAGTCGAAGTCTGTGTGTGTGTGCGTGTGTGTGTATGCGTGTGTGTTTTAACATTTGTGCATGCATGTTTATATGAGTGAAATTTAACACACTGTACATATTCTGTTTATTGGGCTGCATTGACCTCATACTGGACAATAACTCTTCGCCTGGGGGAACTTTTATCATGCAAAGTCTTCTAACTTTGCTTTTAGCCCTAACCTCAACATTATTTCAAAAAGATCACACTTCCACAAGCTTCCCTTTTCAAAGAATGTTTAAATATAGAGTAGACAAGATGGATAGCTCAGGATATATCCAAAAGAACATTGTCAAAAATGACATTGTGGTAAAGCTCAGTTAATAATGGCATAGCTAATTGATATTAGAGCAAAGGATCAATGGTGCAGCTATACCAGAGGAGAGCAGCTCCAATCGTAAGGCGTTTGTCCCCAAGGTCATATTCTGTTACTCTAATATTGACCTTCCTGTTCCCTCCTGACATTCTGTCCAAATCACATCCTGTTGTTATTGTACAGCCATTTAGGTATCTGTCTTGTCTTTCATCCAATATATCCTCTCTGAGATGGCCTCTGTGGCAAGTTATCAAAGTCTAACAATAAAATCACTTAAGTATTGACTATTAAAATAACCGATCCAAGTATAAACAAATGAAACAGTTAATCAACATTTGCGTTTGCCTGTTAATGTGAACATATATCGAAAACATATATCGGAACCACTGCATTCGGTAATGACCCAGCTAAGGCCTGTGTAAATAAAAAAAAAAAACATGACTAATACCCTGGAACATCTAAGGAAGTCACTTCATTGAAGCACTACGATGACAAGAATCTCCGAGACTGTATCAGATTTGACTAGAAACACCAAAAGTGAAATATGTACCAGTAACAGGAAACGAAATAGGTGAGTAGAATTGGTTTAAATGACCAGGTGGCATTTAGTGAAAGGTCCTCTTAGCTCTTGAGTGTCTTACACGCCGACACCAGAATTGATTCAGCAGTGTCAGTCAGTCCTGCACTTTGCCAGGGGCACTAATCCATGTGATGGAATTCATATGTCTACTTCATATTAAGTTTCCCTTGTTGCTTATTGACCTTTTCATCTAGTATTTTCCCTCACTGATGTGAGCTGGCCTCTTCACAGAAGCTGTCTAGAGCCATTATTTTGCTGCATTCTATTCCGCTTCCGGTGAGAAACACTTGAACACTTAACACACTGCTTCTCTTTGAGGTGACTGTGGAGGAGGGCTTGAATGTGAAAGAGAACCGGCAGTCTGAGGTTTTGGGTGCAGTCACAAGTTTGATAAATGGCTGAATGTAATGAACACATGCCGTGTTTGTGTCTTCAAATTCATGTATCTATTTTTGTAATGAAAACTGTCATTATATGTTGGTTTGAATGCTTTTGAGGGCATACAACAGACATTTCCAGTTGATACAGACTGAAGGAGGCTGAATAATTTCAATAGAGTCTGGATGCACATTTACATAGAGCATTACAAAACTCTTATCACCATGGCACATTCATAGTGCCATGCATTGTTATTTAGGCATGTGATGCTGTTTGTCATGATTGCGTGTGGCATCATTTCATCTTCTGTTTGATGAAAACTGATTCTTTTAAACACCCACTCAGGCACTCTGGACATATATACCTACTGTGTTTCTGTGTTTATGTCAGTGGCATCAAATCAGTCGCTATGCATGACTCTTCCTGTTGTGAGACATACAGTATATTCATATTTCCAACCTTAGTGTCTCTCACGTGTTTCCAACCACACGCTCACTCTCCCTTTCACACAGTCATGAACACACACGCACGTTTTTCAATTTGCCTACCTTTGTGAACACTACCACAAATGAAAGAAGATTCCTTGTTCTTTAACTCGAATATGATGAATACCTTCTCTTCTTTATGTTGAAAAGATCTTCTCTCCATTTGCCCTTTTAGCCAGCTCAGTACAGAACAGTGTTTGATTAAATCTCATTAGCACAGATATTTGGATCAAGGACCTTGATTAAAATGCATGATTTTTCCAATCTAGTGTCACTTGAAAATCTGTAACTCAGTTTGCCTGAGACTAAACAACTAAATGAATATTAGACTTAAGTATCCACCAAAAGCTGTATACAAATTTTCTTGCTCTATGTATTAAACTAACATACGTATATGGTGTTGCCATGAGAATTATCACTGGTTGTCAAATTTCAGTGTCACGTATTGTCAGATATGTAAAAATCGACTTCTTTATCATGTTTGGGTTGTGTTTTAGATCAGGTTTGGTCACATACTTGTTGCTGCTCTTTACCTACCACACAGTCCGCCATACCATTAATACTTCACACTTTGTCATAGTTTCCATAACACGTCGCGTGATCTGTAAAGTTCTGAGAGAGCATGATTGAAGGTGACTGACACGTATGAGAGGACAGGCTGTTATTTTCTTGAAAGTAGGCTGTAGGTTTAAAGAAAACTCCGTCCACTGGGCCAAATGAGACAGCGCTTCATGTACCCGATGCAGTCCTAGAAATGGTGTTTTAAACAGGGTACCTCTGCTATCTTTTTAATTAATATCTGCCTTGAGGCGGATAGTTAGATACAAACAGAAAGAAGCCTTGGTGCATACCAATAGTCTGCAAATCTAGTTTCGGGTAAAACTTTCCCTCTGTGGTTTTGATTGATTTGATTGAGTCCTTTATAAATGATAAATAATTCCACAAATAATTCAATTCTTGATGTATTTGAAGGAGTTATTTTTGGCAGTGCATTTCTGTACACATAAAGCACTAATATTACCATCCCAGTTAATTACAAAAATCCAAGTGTATTAAGATTGGATCTTGAGACAACTACAACACTACAGGCATGAGTTATCCATCAAATTATTTTAGTTTTATAGTTAAATTAAAAAAAGTTTCCTAATATTTAATATCTTCAGCACCAAGAAAAAATCCACTGGCATGTTATAGAAAGTCTTTGTGCAATTAGGATGTGAAAGTCCTGACTGAACATTTAGAAGGATTGCAGTCAGCTAATTACTAACTTTAATCCTTAGACAGTATGCCGAATGATGCACTGAGTCACAAAAGCATACAACCATATGTACTTCTGCAATTAAGCAGTGATGATGGAATAGTTTTCTGAGATAAATGTAATGGTTTATCATTAGCGTCTATGGTCTATCATTTTGTATTGGGAAACACTGAAAAAGGACATTAAAAACCCATTTCAAAGCACTAAGCACTAGTCAGCTTTAAAAAGTTTGTTTGCTATTCTTCTTGGGGAACTTAACACCACCAGGGAGGTCACATCTGCCACACTGCCAGTGTATGTTCTACACTGAGCGTCTAACACCTAATAGCTATTCATTACAAATCAAGCAAACCAGATCTGACTGAGCAAATGAGAAGCATACAGCATATATCTATAACCACAGGCCAGTGTTAAAGAGACTTCAAATTGGCCTCTGAATGCGAATCTAGCTGAAGGGTGGAGTGCAACATCTTATCTGAGAAGCATTAGTACACACAATTTCAAGGACCAATTTATTTGCCTCTGAGCAATTAGAAAAAAACAGAGCATGAGCGGTAATCTTTTGTGTGGCAAAAAATGTGAAATAATGTAATGAATGAATAATAATTTGCCCAAAGCAAAATTTTAAGTCTGTCTATGTGTGTTCGCTTGGTTAGGAGATGCATGCATATGTGCATTTAAAACCAAAGAATGCAATTGAAAAGGCCATTTTTTTTCTTTTCCAAAGTAGGCCGGCACTGTGAAAGTAAGTGCAATCCTATCTGACAAGGCAAAATTGGCCGCGTAGATGCTTATCGGGTGTGCGAGGTTATCGCTTGGGAAAAGAGAAATTAAATCAAAGCCATGACTAGCCATTCTTCAACCAACTCATACAAGGACAAGAGCAAACATTATTAGTAATTGCTTTTTTATTTGATCTTTTCACCTTATTTTCAGATAGATCACAATGAACACAGCCTTTAGACAATAGCAGTTGAAATAATCCATACAAATGAATGTCTCTGGTCTTTTCACCAGTTGCCCATTGTAGCGTGGAGCCCTATGCTATCAGTGTGGGCTTGGGGGTGAGGGGACAACACTGACAAACATTGGGTGCTTGGTTTAACTAACCAAAATGGCATGTTGTCTCTATGTGTGTGAAGCAGTGGCTGTCTGAGTCTGTGTACACCTGCATCAGTGTGAGTCAGAGACCAGAGGCAGTTAGCCACATTCAACAAGGCCCTGTCCTAATCACTTGGTAAAACCAACAGTCTCAAGTGGGCAAAAATAACCCACTCTAGATTTGAGTAATGCATTGCCAAGAGTGTATGATGCCAACAGTGTGTAATTAGACAATAATGAGAGGCCTTACATTTTGCTCATTCTCCAACTATGTGTTGAACTCAGCAGTAGCCTCTGCTCTATTAGACAGCAAATAGCTTGAGAGAGGGGCCATGGCTTTAAAGAGTACCTTCCATCCACTGGTCCCAGCTCATTTCCTGACCACAGTTTGTGAGCGTACAGACAGTGGCCAGGCCAGGGGAACACCATTAGAGGGGACAGCGCTTAAAATGTGCCTGAACTGTGACAATGACTGTTTGTGGCAACCAGACTGAGTAAAAGACAGAATCCTGGGGTGACCCCTGCATTTTGTTTTAATTAACGCCCAAATAAAAGAGAGACCACAGCAATAGAGGTTTAATGTGAGTTGGAATTAAATCTATAGTACAGAGGTAGTGGAAATGAAATAAGGAAGAAAGGAATTGTTTTGTCAAACAATGAGGGCATGAAAACGAATCAAGCACACGCAGACAGACACACACACACACACACACACACACACACACACACACACACACACAGAATGCTTGATCCAGCATGAAGTCTGAGCACAATGAGATAAAAAAGAAAATAAACCATGAAGACAAGTGTGGAAGTGTCACATTTGTCTGGGTAGTGTTTCGCCCTTTCTCTCAGCCTTCACTTTACCTTTAAGGGGCTATGCATTTTAAATGAAAGGCAGTGTGCTGCTGAAGTTCCCAGGTGTTTGTGTGTGTGTGTGTGTGTGTGTGTGTCTGTGTCTGGGTGTGTGCATGCGTGCATTTTTGTTCGGATCACAGTTGCAGTGCGCACTTTGAACAGCACATTTTAACAGTTTGTACTGTTTGTATGATGTGAATGTCAGCGCTGCTTGATTTATCCAGATATTTGAGGGAGATAACAAAAAAATCTAATTTAAAAATAACCATAAATATTTTCCTCCTCAGTCAAATCTTCCAAGCCCTCTCTAAAAACAGCCTCTGCCATCTCCCAGGAAAAGAGCAAGGGTAAGCTGAAACCAAATACTTTACAGACGAAAGAGAGGAGAAAAGCTAACAGTTGCTTTGCTCCTCAGAGGCGAGAAAGCAAACAGCTGAAGAGGAGAAAAATAAGCAAATGAATAGTGATATAAAAAAAGATGGCAAGTAGGCAAAATATACAGCAGAATGACAGGAGAATGTCCAAACATGTACCTCGATTAAGAAAATGAAGCAAGAACAGAAATACCTAAATGCTCAGATGGGACATGTCTGTAGGATAGAATGCATTATATCTGCTGTCAAGATTCCAACTCAGCTCAGATATGCTTTACAGTAAACACACCAGGAGCCACATGAATGTAAGTTAATGTTTCCCGCTCATGGCTTCATCTTAAATAGATTTGGTGATTGTGGTCATATTTTCCAGAACTCATCTAGTCTACTGCTCTGCTTATTTTATTGTCAGATAATATTAGAAAAAGCACCCCCCATTCTTATTTCAGAGAGTGGCCGAAATGTGCCAACATTTTCAAAAATAAATGTCTGTATAATTTTTTTTAAGAAAGCCTGAATGTGAAGACACTTGGTTATATAAACCGTGTACCTAAACAGCTAAGACATCAAATCCAAAGTAACTTCAGATAGAATTTCAGATGTCAAGTTTCTCTGCAAAGTATGAGAATTCTAACATGTATTGAGAAGGAGTACATACATAAACAACACATACTGCTGAAAAAGAACCTTTTTTGGTCCTTTATAGAAAATGCACATTCTGGTGGACCAGGGCTTTATAAGCAGTCACAAGCTCCACAGATACAACAAGCTCTCCGCAGAGACAGTAAGGCAGTTTTATGATCACCAAGGAAACCACTCCACTTTCCATATGGCAGGTTTCTTTTTTTTGGAAAGAAAGTAAAAACATAATGAACACAAAATACGCATACTAGTTATTGTTAAAGAAAATAGCTGCCCTGTAAAAATCTGCTCAGTAAAAATATTGTTATCTTGTGGTTGTTGCTTTTTGTTGTTGGGTTGAATTGTATTCTAGATCAGCTGGCTCATTAAGCTTTCAACAGTTATTGTATTTGATCCAGCTGGATCTCAGGGTAAAAAGAGGCGACATCTCAAAAGCACTGAAGCCAGCCTGCAGAGATGCAGAATAGAGAGGAAAAAAACACCAACAAAAACCCAAACTAAAGCAAACTCACAGAGTTCGACAGCTACTAAGGCAACTTTTGCCAAATACAATATAAGCCCATGTATATTGCAACACAACTATATATTAATTTAATAAAATACACAATATAGCTTTTGTACACATAACAATTTGGCTCAAATGCACAGAAATTGCAGTAAAATCAATAAAAATATGTCAATTTTTTGATGTAAACATCTAAATTGGATACATTTACACATATAATGATATTATGTATAGTGATAATGTGAAGGGACATTTTCTTGTTTGTTTATATTTTTGGATATTTATCTTCGAAACAATGGCAGTGTCCTTTGCAGTTCTTTGAGTTAATACCCCGCACTTTACCTTTACCACTCGAGGACACTTTTTGCTGAGATTCCTCATTTCTTTTTTTTCTTACAAAATGTATAAATATTTTGTTAATATTTGGACACTATACATGGATTCATACATATAATTATCTATATAATCATATAGATATAATTTTTTCACAGTTGAGGAAAAATGTCCCTTTTTATACAACTTGTGATTGCCTTAAGGCATAGTCACACACATGATAATTCACTGTACACAAGGGACTGAAAGCTGATGATGTTCATGTATGAGACAATTACACAGATGGCTAGTTGAGTGTAAGCATTAGTGTGTGTGTGTGTGTGTGTGTGTTTGCGTATATGTAGGGGCATCAGTGCATGTGAGTGTGTCAGCATGTGTATGCCCCAAGTGTAGAGCACATGTGTAAAAAGTGGTGCGTGCAACTACACCAGCCAGCAACATGAATGTTTAAATAGAGGCGTGAGACAGACACAACTTACACATGTGGCTACAAATGACAGGTGAAACATGGTTACACTGTTAATATTACTCCTTCAGCGTAGCATTTAAGCCCCTCCAACCACAAGTCCGTAACCAACCCCTGTGAACACACCTGATTAACCAATCTCCAGAAATCTTCAGAAACAGGATCCATCACACGTTAAACACCTACAATAAAGTCAGAAAAGATAAGGTTGTTTTGTCTATTTTGATCTTTCACTGTCCCAAACAGATTAGAATTTGTTTCTGCATCGATTGTCGTGTCTGACCATAAATCGTCTTTTTTCATTCAGTTTCTATGGCCATCACACTTAACAGAAATCCACCTACACACACTTAGATATGTAGGATTTCACGAGAGACCATGAAGAACACACTTATGAGCTGGTGGGCACTTAGATAATAGCTTGCGAGGTGCCAGAGGCATAAGCCTCTGCAATTTGCTTAAGAATCCAAAACAAAGAGAGTTTATAAATTCAGCAGAATTCAGATGTTTGTTACTCAGTTCCTTTTCGTTGTTAGGGATCTTAGCACCAAAACTGGTGCCAAATTACTGACATAATAAATGTTCCCTTGTCCATTCAGTGTTGGTACTTTTCAACAAACAAATTCAGTGAAAAGAGCTCCTATCATATGAACCATTTAACCTTTTTGATTTGTTTTGGTGATAGTTTTGGCATGAGAGTTTTTGGAATAGCGTTCTATTCCTCTCTCTACCTCCCTACTTCTTTTTGTTGCAGTCTTTTGTGTCACTTCCTGAGTGTGCCTGTGGCCTCACTTCCTCTGCAGTCCTGCAATAATTTGTCGATGTCTCTCACCACCTGGTCAGCGTCCATTCTGTCACGGTTCGCATCGGGCTCCACCTGCTCCAGGACACACTCCATTTCACCTGTTGCCTCTTGGCTGATCCTGGAGCGGGCCTCTGCAAGCACCTTGGCCACTGGGTCTGAGGGAGGCAAGGGTGGGTAGATCCCCTGGTCTCTGGCTTGTTTGGTTGGTGACAGGTACTGACCATCAGGAGGCCCGTAGTGGCCAGAGCAGGTAGCAGGAGGAGGTTTGCCTTCAGCCCCGTCAGCTGGGCTTTTGACTGAGGAGCAGGGAGACATAGTGGAGCAGCCCTTGGTAGGACTACTAGAGGCTGAGGGTACCTCTTGGAGCAGTGGACTGAGGGCCCGTTTCGCCTTCAAGTAGGGCTTGACATTAGCCACCAGGATGGTGTGGTCACGCCTCTCTTTTCCAAAAGTACAGAACGTCTTCTTGCCATTGGGGTTGACAGTCTCGTAGGTCTCTGTCTCGGGCACAGTCTCCATCCCCGCTGGCACAAACATATTGTTGCGGTAGTCGACGCCCTCTGCCTGGTTTCCTCCAGCAGGGAACTGAGGCATCCAGCAGCGGTCAGAATGACCCAGCACTCGGCACTCCTCCGTACAATTCACACAATCCTCATCTGCAGATGGGAAGAAAGGGAGGGGATGGATAGAGAAGAAAATTATATTTATGTAAATAGTGTGCATAGATAAGCGTAAAACCACACAGAATCATAGTACTATTATGAAACTGAACTGCACAAAGAGTTGGAGCCCAAATGTAGGGAGGTAGAGCCAAGCATAATGAAATGATGTGAAAAAAGAAAAGCCAGCTAAGGATGTCCCATTCCAAACACACAGGCGCATGTGCATGCACGCACACACACACCTTTTCAAGGGACTGGGGGACACCTGCTAGCATTTCCAAAGCTCTGATCAAGGGGATGGCAGAGCATACAGAAGGGATGGGGAGGGAGTGAGAGGAAAACAACAACAGTTGAGGTTTGGCAAAGGCGTAGTGCCGTTATCATAAATTCATGTCAGTGGGCTTTGAAGCCCTCCCTAGACAGAGAGACTGTGCCAAATGGCTTGTGCTTCTTCCCTGTGTGTTTGTGCCTGTTTATTTGCGTGCCCCTTGTTGTTGTTGTTGTTGTGTGTGTGTGTGTGTGCGTGAGCATTTGTGTATAAGTGTGAGTGTGTGTTCCCCTCTTTCATCTCTATTCAGAAGGATGCACACTCTGGCTGATTATGGGAGTGTTCATGCCTGTGTCAAACAGATCCAGAACTTGGTTTTAAAAAATAATAATAAAAGAAAGAGGAGGAGCACATTTTTTTTCTCCTCTTGGGCATCAAGTGAAAAATAAAGGGAAAAATCTGAGCATCTGTTGTCCCATAAATGGAATTTTTCCATTGGCCCGGGTGTGAGGAAACCATGAGAAGTCACACAGACAGACAGGATCCTAACAGCTGAGACTATATGAATGGAATTGGTACAACTAGTTCCTTGTTTCTCATCAACATTGACACATAAGACAGAGTAATATACTATAAGTGGTCAGTTACAACAACTCTGATGAAAAGATATCAAAACACTGATTGTGTATCATGTTTGGCATTGCTGTAGCGTGTGCTAACAGACAATGTGCACATGCTACTTGACACATTTCAGTATGTTGCCTTGACAGGCTTCTGTCAGTCATTCCATTAGTTAAAGAACTGTAAACTTGGCAAGGTACAGGTTAGAAAAACCCATACAATGCAATAACACACCAACATTTAACACTGCTCTCTAATAAAATCCAAATGGTTGCTTGCACAGGCTTCTAAACAAATGCAGCAGCTCAGGCCAATTTGCATATTGGTTTTGAGACATGCAATGCATCTCTGCCTGTTTGTGGAGCCAAACGCTGCAGACAAATACCACACTTCTAATTTCTTATAGCAATGCAACACTTGCGTGTTTGCTAAAATATACTGTTTGGAACAAAACATACTGCAACAGAACTGAGGCAACTTTCTTCGTTAAGAGGAATTAGGCAAGTCAATTCATAGGAGCTTATTTGCTGCATTATTGATGTTTGTATAGCCCAATGAAAGTGTCAGTAGCACAAGTTGCAGATGGCATTATTTGAACTAAAACACAGTCATAGACCTAGCCTTCATAATTAGCAGAACACTGCTTCTTGTCACCTGCTGAATGTTAACAGTTTAAACCTTGATTCCTCATGATGAATCTTGGGACCAAAACCACATATTAAATCACTGTAATTTATCTTCCTGTAACAAGCCTGTTGTGGTTTGAAGTCTGAAACCGAAGTCAGGAGGTGAGATTTTGAGGAATATGTTAACACAGGGATTGAAAATGTTCTCTTAGGCAAGGTAACATTTAAAGGAATAAGAATGAGGCTACTCAGAGTAGAACACACATTTCCACTATTATTATTCTCAACTAAATGTGAGAAGACAACATTACTGTTAGGAGCTGTAAAGCCACCCCATCAATTCCATTATGCGATGCATGGACCTTTACAGCATAGTGAGAGTGCTGCTTTAAAGACCACAAACTTGGGACTAATACAATCTTTTTGTTGATGCAAATGAGCGGGCAGAGTGGATGTGCTTGAGTGCACTTGCCTAGGCGGTCTTTGCTGTGTTGTGGGTCAGCAGCCTTGATTCCTGAGAGACTGCCCTCCTAAGCTGCAGAGATGAGCTTAACAATTCACAAACGTTTGAAAAAGCCAAACAGTGTCGGCAAAGGGAGCCTGACAATTCCCATGTCGAGGCAGTCATCTGAAGAGAAAATAAGGTGAGCTGGAAAGCGAAAGCCAGACCAGTTTGAGATGGACAACATAAATGGTGTGGGTGAGGAAATGCATATGCACACACCGAGAAGCATTCGTCTGCATGTGCATGTGTGCAAGAGTGATTTGAGTAAGAAAATATAAACATGTCAAAAGCAGAAAGACCAATGATTTGTTCGAAAGCTTGTACATGCATAATACCAACCTGAAAACACTTTCCAACCAGAACACGTTATTATTGTAATCCATCACCAAGCCACAAATATAGACCCTATGTGTAACCAAGTTTAACAGCTAGACAACCACTGCCTTTCACACACCCAGCTTACATGCATTCTAGACACATACTATTAACTTGGCCCCTACAATGTCTTCATGCTCTCAGAGGTGATTGTCCATTCGCCGTGTGAATATTAAAGCATAAATAATCCATGCAGACATATTTCCCTCTATTTAGTTGGAGGAAACCTCTGATAGATTATTCATGTCTCAGATGCACGTTCAACCTTGAGGCGTTCTACTCACATCTATGGCTAACAATATGACATATGAGAGGAAAGGTGACATTCATCTCTCTCTCTCTTTCTCTACCATGGATCCACCAGCTCTAGGGTGGGCAATAGAAGCCTCTACCAAGAACACATTTGCCTATTATGATTTGGCTACCAGGGGCGCCCTCCAGTTTCTCTCTCAGTGCTGTGTATGGTCCAAGATAAATGCAATCATTTGTCACAATTGGATTCACCTCTCAGTCAATGATTGGATATGGTACAATAATGAAACACACTAATAATTTGCTTTATTCATTATTTTTGAATATACAGTAAATCAGAAAAAGAATCATATTAACATATTAGCGTCGCTATTTCTCCATCACTTTAGATCTGCTTATACTCTCCACTCACTTTTATGTTTGTGTTAGTGGATGTCCTCAATCTATCATGGGATGTATTTTTCTTTTTTGCCACAATCATTGCTTCCATTTATCACCTGAAAGTCTTGAGTATTTCTTGTAAAATCAAAACCTCAAGATAGCTTGTTCCTCAAGATATCAATCTATGTTTACAACAGGCACGCCGTATTTTTATCTTTGTGTTCACTCTTTTATCAAGTATGCAATCTTTGGCACTGATATTTAATGGGTAAAGAAAAATTTGACCTTAAATCTGATTTTACATACAAGCCTTGAAAATAGCCAGCACATCTTATGACCACATTGGCTGTTAACCAAATGGGAACAAATGAAAGCAGCAATAATTTGAGATTACTCAGTATAAAGCATGACCAAAACATCAGAAAGAAGAGAAAAGGTAAAATTCAGCTTTACTTACATGGAAAGTGTCACTGAAACTCTGATTGAATTGTCAGGAGGCAGGCACAGTTGATGTTTGTCTCTTTGCAGGCCTATTGTAGACACTTGACCTGAATCCCTGATTGAAATCAGATATTTATTACACCTCTATTGCCAACAAAAAAGTTTAATTAACTCCACAAACTCTTTTGTACTGGTGGATGCTTTTTTAACAGCGAGCAGCCAGCGCTATCTTATTACCTCTGGCAGGGTTAATTGCCTTGCTTTAGGGCAGAATAGCAAGACTGGGCAACAATGAGTTAGATAGCATAGCTATGTAGCTGCCAGTTATCTTTACTGCTGAGAGCACATGAAACAGATATAAAAGTAGCAATGATTCTCTGAGAAATCTTTGAGAAATAGCAAAAAGCACACACAGTGTCAAACAAACCTTTACCAATTCAGAGGGTTGAAGCCTTGATTCAGCAACATTGCAAAAAGGAGTAGAAGTAAATGATCCTAATCCACTACATTATTTGTCAACATCAGACATTGCTGTGCATCTAACAGCACCCGAAGTGAGATAGGCAAGTGAAAGATATATGAATAAATGAATACATTTGTCAATTACTTTTCCAAACTGTAAAAATCAGTCCCTATATGTTTCTCTTGATAGTGACTGTAAATTATATATAATTGGAATGAATAATTTCAATAATGAATTCCATTTAAAAGCAGAGTAGAGCATCCAAATCATGATGTGTAATGACAATGTATTCAAAACTGAATAAGGCAAACACAGAGAACTACATCTATTGTGCATTGAAACTGCATTACTGTATGTCAGTACATGTATGTGTCTGTATGTGTGCATGGCAGTGAATGTGAAATGTATGCAGTAATGTATACCTATAACTTAATATGTCTAACCAAAAAGCAGAGACCACACCAAAGAAACAACTCTAACAGAGATAGATTTGCAATTCATCTGTGACAAAAGGACACAATAAAAAGGAGAAAAAAATGATTGACTGATTTCTTAAAAACTTTGAGTGATGTGTTTTCTTTTAAGAAAAAGTCTGATTTACAGTGTTGTCCTCTCTTCTTTCTGTTAGTTGACTGGCCAGATCTTCAGGATCTAGAGCACTGAACCTTTGTTGTGTAGTTATGGTGGATTTACAGTAACAGGAAACTATTATTGGTATCTCATTTTTCAACCCCACCATTTCTAATACTCCTTAAGGAGCACCATGGAAGTGCAGATGCCACAGAAAATGCACAAGAAAGAATCGGTGTTGGTTGTATATACCCATATGGACATATACCCCCCCCCCACACACACACAATATCCTAGATCACAACTCCACTTGATATGATTCGCAATCCAGTGTCCACTGTAAAATGTCAAGATGGAATGAGGTCGACAATAAAAAGATCCAATAACCCAATGGGGTCAGAAATAAATGCTTAAGGAAAAAAAAAACGTAATACAGTTAAAGCAGTGGACTACTAAATTGTGTGTTCTGCTGTCATTTATCTAGGATTCGTATACAAACAGCAACATTTTATCACCATCTCATATCATGAGAGTTATCGGTATCATGAAAACCTCCTGCAGCCATCTCAGCATAACAGCAAAAGTAAAGGTGTCCCTTCTACTGAGCTACAAAATGGCTCTCAACTCTTTCCAAATTATAACAAGAATGCTGCTCTGTTTTCCTTCCATAAAAAGTATTTTACTAAATTAACACTGAATTAACGAAGGCCACGCATCACTTAAACTCATATTGTGGCAAGAAGGCACAGGGCTCTCCCTCAACACAGAATAATAGAAAGTAACCGGTCACCACTCCTAGAATTCAGAGTTGTTTTTTCACCCCTCCTCGATTTAATTTTTTTAACTTTCAGGGTGGAAGCTTTCAGTAAGGTGCGTGAAGGATGTGCACCTAAACCTGTGAGTGTAAAAATGTGCTTGTGTATCAGTGTGTGTCATAAAGCATGGTGTGATTTCCCTAAACACCCCTTTCTCCCTCCAGACGCCTGCCCCCCTGGCCCTACATGCCCATCCCTCCTCGCTTTATTACCCAGCCCTGTGATTAATGTCCCTCTGTCACACACTGTGGTTCCCAGGGAGGGAGGGAGGAAGGAACCAAGAGAGAGCTGTACACACAGGCTATGGCTAGCAAAGCAGCATCAAGCTGAACATGGGACAAACTCATGGTGTTCCTTAAGTTCGAAAATAAGGTGCAGGGATATGAAAAGCTACAAACACATAACTATTTAGCATCTATCAGAGTGGTGATGAATCATTTTACCATCACGCACACCTGGGTAGTCATTAGACTCCATTATGAGCTACCAAAGTAGCCTATGAGGATGGAGCATGATCCGAGATAATGCGTGTGTGTATTTGTGTGTCGAGGTTGTGTTGTGGTGAATATCACACAACCCACCTAAGGTGGACAGGAGGAATGGCAGCTGACGAATTGCGCAGAGCATCTGTGACAGACCATGAATGCACCTGTTCACCTGAGGGAGCTCACAGTGTGTGTTTGTGTGTGCATGTGTGTGTGTGTTATTGTGTTTTTAATCTCCTCGCCTACTGCTATCTAGCCCAGCTGATCCACGCAACCCCCCTTCCCGCATTCCCAACCAATCAGGGTGACTAAATATTTGAACTGCACAGATGAGAGAGTCTCCACTATGACTGAGCCTAATGTTTAGTAAATATCTTCTGACTTCCTGGGTCGCCAGTCTACCAAACAACAGAAGCCAAAGAGATAATTTCCAGCTCTTCTGTGTGAACAGAGTGTGTTTTGGAAATTTCAGATTTTGTTTTAGTAGATACTGGACTTCATACTTAGGTATACTGGAGGGCCAATTTGTCCTGAGACTATATGCTAAAAAATAGCAATGACTATGGTATTCACTGTTGAGTTGAAGTAGATCTTACAGTTGCCACTGAAAGGACCAATTTTTTTCTAGTAAAACTCCTTCTGTTAATCATTCTGCTGTGAATTTGGTTGGTCGACGTAGACCCAAAGAAATATAGGAAGATAGTTTATATTCTTTTTGCCTTACAAAGCATTGTTGTGGTGAGAATTAGAGCATTACTCAAGTGTATTACTGCATCCGATATTGTTATGATGCTAAAACTGAGCTGTGCTGGGAAAACAGGTTATCCTACAGTTGGCCAGTCTGTTTTGTCAACATTCTTTCAAGAGATTGCAATACAATAGTATTTCCATGAAACTGTTGTTGTGGTGTATTCAACAGAGGGTGGGACCTGCATTTTATACTGGCCAACTGCTCAGCTTGATATCTATCAGCAACAGTAAATGGTGCCCATGATGTGATTTAAAAGGGCAATTCAGAATAAACTGCAGTTGTAAAAGCCTCTCCATCCATGGCATTAGAGCCCACAATCAATATAATATATCTAAATAATGTAGCTGCATCCAAATTGAAACAATTTTATGATATTACATGATAAATTGTTGTTTATAGAGTACAATTATTAATTCTAAGTTCTACTTGTGATTGTGTGTTGAGGGAATAGGTCTAGATTGTTTTGGGCAATGGGTGGCTTAGCACAATGAGAAGGATACTTCTCTCCAGTGTAATAGCTTTTATCACAGTGGGAGGCAAGAGAATACCGATACATAGTAGGAAAAGCTTGGCGGCAGCGGTGGGGGTGCCCGGTGGCCGGTAATGCCGAGACTGAATCAAGGACATATAGCTCAGGATCAAACATGTCCTCTCTTCAGGCGTTCCCTCACAAACGCAGGTCCCTCTGTCAGATAATGCCTGGCTAAGTTGTTCAAAGAACACCCTGAGGAGAGAGTATTTATGCATAGGAGAGAGAGGGATTGAAACCCAAGAGGAGGAGGAAGAGAAGCATAAGCTCATATTCAAACAAAAACAAACACACAAAGCCTAATCAATGATGAGCAAGCAGGGCTGTGTGCTGTGGGTGGCGAGAAAGGTCTGTGGGTTGTAGAGATGAGCGGCATCTGGTCAGCCAGATTGATGTTCTCAAACAGCACTTTCCCTTTAACACAAAGCAGCAATGAGGGCCCTAAAATGAATGATGTGGTCCTTATAAATACAAATTTGTTTGCAAGTGACCTACCTGGTTATGTAAAGGCTGCCTCATGTGTGTACACGTACGTACGTGTATGTGTGTGTTTGTGTTTGCCTGTTTGTCTGAATAGAGCAGAACCCACTATGCACTTAGACTCTGTGTCGGACTCTGCGACTTGAGGGCGTATTGATTGTTTTTAATGAAGCTTATTTAAAGATACTTCATCAAAATGTGAATAGCTTTTCCTCGTATTCTGTGTGTTTTCACTACATGCTTTAGACTTATCATTCACAGCTGAGCCATGTGCTGCCTGCTATAATCTCAATTATCAAAGGTTTCTGCTTGCTTTAATTGTTAGTGAAGGTCGGCTTTGAGACAACTGTGTGAAAAAAGGAGGGGAAAAAGATCTCCCCGTTTCTCAGTTATCTGTTGAAAATCAGAACTCAGACTAGAGAAAAACAAACAACTTTAACAAACAGGTTTAACAGTAATGAACGACCTATCCAAGGCCAAAAAGTGCTGAGAACAGGCAAACTGATTATTATCTGTAACTACATTTGTGACGGGTGACAACACTCTTCACAAAATTCCCAATGCTGTATTTGAGAACCTATTCAACCACGTTTTAAGTGTTCTTCATTGAGGTGCTTTCATTGCCAGAGACAGATTAACAGAGAGGAGGAAAACTAACACCTAACACAGAGAAAAAGCATTTTCTGCATTCTTTTTTTGTTGTGCATACAGCCGCTCGGAGCACTCACTGTTCGCTAGTGATGGGAATTACAGCTCTTTGAAGGGAGCCGGGTCTTATGGCACGTTCCTTCTCTTTCGGCTACCAAACAGCTCTTCATTTTGGACCACTTCTGCTTATTTGAAATAAATATGAAACATTGAAATATTCTGTCAAATTGATGGTTAAAAAGTTGGATATGTCAAGAAAAACTACAATAAAACATAATACCCTACTAATGAAATAGTATGGTTAATAAATAATTACACAACTCTGTACAGGCACTATGATATAATATGAAACAAAAAATATTTCTGCTCTGTTCACAAGTGTGTTTTGTTTGTTGTCATCAAAAAACCTGAGCCTCTTTCCAACCTGTGACCTGAGACCTTGTATACGTCACATTTCCTCAGGCTATAGCTCACTCTTTCTCTCACTCCTTAAGTGTTCTAATAGTGGAGTAATTTCTGCAGAGCAGCCACAGGCAAGCTATTAGATATATGTAGATGTCTGAGAGGAACAACCCTTAAATCATTGCTGCTGTCATAAAGTTATTTATACCTATGAAACAATGAACATGAAAACGCTATAACCGGGAAGAAAATAAATATCAATAGTTTAGCACTGTCAAATTTATACTAATCAGCTACAATACACTCATCTATATACCATATACTGCATTTTGTGGTAAATATATGAAAGCTCAGCTAAACCTGCACATTAAGTCCAGGTTAATGTTTGTCAATATAAGTATAATGCTGCCAAGAACACACAGTACATGAAAAATGTCACAGGCAACTGTAGATATTTAAAGATAAACACTCAAAATATTATAATAGAACAGGTTAAGATATATATAATGAAATATAGTTTTACTATTTATATACACAAATGCAGCAGAAAACTATAATAAAGTCTATTTACATGTAAAGTGATTTTATCCCAACATGTTTTTGAGCCTTTTACATTGAAAGTATGTAAGGTGTAATAGGTTTTAAAAAACTATATATTTTGTGAAAGCCCCACATCAGCAATTTCAGCTGGCTTTCTCAGCTTGCCTCATGGTATATACATTTATTTTTCTATAAATTAAGCATGCTCAGTGTATTCACAGATGCAGAGACAGACTTAAGAGGGAACATTTAGCTAAAGCTGACTAATAAAAAAAATTAAAAAAGCACATGTGCCAACACATGCAGTAACACATACAAACCCATGCATACGAAGCAAAACATGTGCACCTAAGACTTTGATCCTATGTATTACTGATGTAAACACTGTCCTTTGTCAAATATTGAATATAAAATGATGAGAGCAGCTATCAAAACAAGTTTGTTGCACAGCCTACTTTTAAAATGGGATTAGGTGGTGTTGTCTGAGGCAGACATGTTAGCAAGAAGGAACAAATAGAGACAGCAAGCCACAGGTCAATAGTATCTTGTTACCTTTACCTGGAGAGAGACATGGAGGGTGGCACAAAGGGTGGTAAGGAGACAAAAAGGGGACTTATTAGAAGATGAGGCGAGAAGCGTGGTGAATCGGTGGCTAATCCTCCGCTTCCTCTAAGCCTGTGTAATTAGGACATGGGGGATTGCACCGTGACAGGGGATGCTTCTGGACCGCCTTGCTTTTTTTCCCCCTCTCGCTTTTGTTTATTTCTTCCCTCTTTAGCCTGGGTTTATGGCAGTTTGTCATCTAAATATAGCATGCTTGAGTGTGCCTTGTCTTTATTGTGTGCACTGCAGCATGTTCACTCATAAGCAACATAAACAGACACAGCATGCCGGCACCATATTTTTTTCCTACTCACTACTACTTACTGTTTACAGATGTGAAAGAAAGTGCACTCTTTTTTTGCTGCTTTGGTCGCTGCATGCCACCCTTAGATTATATTTGGGGCTATTTGTGGCAATCAAATGGGCTGTTTCAGTCAAAAACCACTTCCTCCACCATACACACCAAACAAACAAACAAACACACCATGTTCGAAGGGTGCCTATAACTGAAGAACCTTAGGAGAGCGAACACAGAATGGACCAGACATGAGACCAGAGACCAGAAAGTCTGATTAGCATCCTTCTGCCTGTTAATAGCCTTAATCTACTTCCTTCCCCCAGTAGACAGAAAGGAAAGTTGCCTTGGCCCATTTAGAGAGATAGTGATTGCAAGGAATAAAGAGAGAGAGGGGGGGGGGGGGGAGAGGGAAAAAAAAAAATAAAAAGGGAAGAATTTATGACTCACCAGCTCATTACAGAAATCCTGTTTCTATCCAAGGAGAAAACAGGTTCAAAACACCCTATTAAAGAAGGAATGAAGGGAAACCTTTTGTTGCTAATTCACAGAGGGTCTTCTTTTGAAGTGCCTCACTCCAACAAATTTTACACTTTAACCATGCTACATGCTACTTTAATGATGCTATTTCCAATGCTTTAGATTTGAGGGATCTCTTCTTAAATTGATTGGATTTAAACTGAGGTGCTGTGGCCCTGTCCTAATAACTGGCCTGAAACCACAAGGATAAACATATTTTGCACTGTGGAGTCTTCATTCAAACAATCCATACAATAACAAGATCCACCAGACATCATACAGTCCTGTCACATTTGCTAAATTAAATCACTTTCTTTTATTCTCTCTCTCTCTCTCTGTCTGCCTCTGTGTTTGTCGCTCTCTTTTGAACAATGGGATTTGAACAACTCAGGGTGTCATGGCTTTGTGCAAGTAATCATTCCCATGTGTACTGCTTTAGCAGGATTAGGGAAAGTGCTTCTGATTCTCTCTCTCTCAACAGAACCATCACTGTAATACAACAATGCATACACATACAGTATACAGTAGGATAGTGTTGTCCTTACTATTGAATTTGGGTTCGGTGGTATCAAATGACCTTGATCATTTTTAGTGTTGAGTTTTTCAATGTTGAATGAAGCTAAGATCGGAGACCCAAGTTGCAATGGCAACAATAAATTCGTCAAAATCATGCAAAAAAAGGGAAAGGGACATTATGTGTGCTTATTTGACAGCTGCTGTCACTCGCAATACCTCCCTCTTAGTTGCTGAAACTGGTCAAACTCAATACAGACAGGGGTAGGTAGGTGAAACATGTCAAAAGGATTGACACTCGAGCCTAACACAATCCAAGAAGGGGCCAAAACCTAGAAGAATGAATTGGTCTTGGCTGTTGCTGACTTGGTGTTAAGATGTTAAAGGTTTCAGACATCAAAAAAGTGACAGAACATATCAGAAATGTTCTACACAATTAGAAACAAATCAATCAAAATTCTTAATCCAATTTTGGGAGTGCTACAGTAGAAAACCTAGTATGACTATGCTTGCATGAAAAGCCAGATGTGCCAATGATTTGCAATGTTAGCTTTCAGATTAAATTCTGCAGATTGTGATACCAACACCAGAACCTCCAGTATTTCTCAGGGGAATAGTGGTGACACTTGTGAAGATCTGTTGTGTACTTCTCTTACATTGATTCAGCTAAACTAACAGCATCTACAGCTGTGTAAAAATGATGTGAGCTTAAGCACATACCTGATATGACACCAGTCAGATGTTTTCAAACAGCCTAATCTGACAGACCAAGCCTGCTTACTTGTGTATGCCAATATTTTCATTTTTCTTCCACTTTGACTCACTAGAGCACAGTCAGGAATTATCACTGTGTATATTATTTGCATGTTATAAAAAATTCCTGAGAGTGCACTAAATCATATGGAAATAAGCACTATTTGTAATCTGGCAAATAAAGGAGAATGTCAATGCTGAAACAAGTTTTTGGCTAAATTAATAACCATCATCATCACCATCATCAATACTGAAAATGCATTTAGCAAAGTTCCATTCACTACTTTTTCTTTACCATACATGACACTGATACTGTGTGAAGTATCAAACTATCAAATAATTGTATCATTACCTACTGTAATAAAGTGGGATCACCCTCAGCCTGACTGGCTGCTAAACAGCGTGATACATCTGCCAAAAGAGGGAAAGAAGTGTGAAGACACACCACTTGTAAAGCTACTTGCCATGCCGCATAGCAGCACACCACTCTAAATTCATTCCCCTGCACATGTACTCATGAGACTAATACGTGCAATAAGAAAACTGTATACTTTAGCATGTAGGCATTTGATCAATTGTGCCAATGAACAGCAGTGTAGCGCCCCTAAGGATATTGGCGGGTTTTGAACAGAGGCTAAGTGGAAAGGTGGAGAGAGGTAGGTTGAGTCGATGGTGTTGGCTTTCTCAGCCCCGGGGCCTAACACATTTAGAGAGTTAACTGACACACTTTGGATGTATTAGCCACAGTGAGCTCTGCCAACCTCTCCTATTTCTGCTGCACATCCTCCTCCTCCTCCTATCGCCGTATGTCTGTCACTACAATCTCCCCTCCGTGCAAGACTGAGGAACATGCCTTAGTGTTTCAGCAACATTGCTTTAGCATTGATGTTCCTCCGTGCCCCAGCCAAATTGGTGTTTGCTGTCTAGACACTGGTTGCTTGTGTCTCTGTATGGGTAAACATAACGCGCACACTAACACGCTCACTCGTCTGTTTATAAGTATGATTAGATTAAAAGAAACTGACGGAAATGCAATAACGGTCTATTAGTCTACCCGTCAGGCGGGATAATCATTTCAAATAGAAATGTGTTTTCCATCTCACTATCTAATTTATACTTTCTTTGCCTCTCCATATGTTTCACTCCTGAGACTGGTGGGCTATGAGCACGAGGCTTTAAAACAGGCTGGGTTCAAGTCCAGGCCAAAGCAATAAAACACAAATAAATAGAAATATATAACAATAAGTACCTCTCAGACTCAGCTCATGAGAAAGAAAACCCAAAGGCTAGAGGGCTCCAGCATTCAGTGAAAAATGTATGCATTGAGTTTGAAGGTGAGAAAAACAACTCTCCTCAATCCACGATGCCCCATTCTATGTGGTGGTTTAAGATTAGGGTCAAAGATTAGAAGGCTTACACAAGATAAGAATGGGATTAAAAGAGCTCAGAGATGTAAAATTACAGATTAGAGAACTGGTGAAAACACACCTGAATTGTAAACAAACTCATAACGCGGCAGCCACCTGTCCTGCTGGACGATCCTGGCATCATGGGGGAAAAACAAAACAATGTATTCCTGATGAGAGAATAGGACGTGAATATTATGGAAACAGCTTCCAATATTCCAGAGAGGGATTGAGCACACATCAAAGGCTGCCTCTGCAGTAAGTCTGTTAGATTTGGGATTAATGGACTCCAGAGGGGCCTGGACACACACATGCAGCCACACACACTCACAAACACGTACACACACACACACACACACACACACACACAATCCACTACCACAACTCTGCCTGATAAGATTCACAACCCAGGCTAGCAAAGCACTGCAGTGCAGAGTATATCTATTCTAGTAACTCTCCACAGTAGACTCTCTACTGCAGCATGGTACTGTGTTAAAACATGTTGTAAGTCAGTGAAGGCAGTCAGTGTAATTTCTAAACATTCCCATACATTTTGGGCAACAGATGCTTCAACTGTCCTGGTGGTTCGAGCGCAAGATTTCAATGAATGCAGCGCAAGCTCCTTCCAGTCATGTCTATTGGATTGTTTGGACAAGTTCTTTTTTTTGCTTGTCAAATTACAAAGCACATGCCCAGACACACACTTGCATGCATGCATACGTGCACACACAAACCGTAAGTTGCCTCCAGGCTCCAATGAGTTCATGCAAATTGCAAAAATGCAAATTCGCGTGGTAAGGCTCAGCTGTCCTCTGATGCATTTTGAGGAAAACACGACAAAATGGGGGAAACTCACAATGAATCTATTTTGTTTAATCTCGACAGACAGAAAGACAGCCTAATCCCAACCCTGGCTGCCTTTCCACCCCAATGCCCAGCCTCTCCCCATTCTGCCACCCCCCCTCCTGCATCCTCTGCCCTCTGGGCTAAAACCACAGGTGCAGACAAATGCAAACCACTGGGTGGAAAATGCTCGCAGACAGCATTCTGGTGTGTTTGCGATTGGTCAGTGAACAATGAGGGAGTTTCCTGAACCACTTGTCGTGCTGATGGAACAGCTGGACACCAACACCAGACACGGATCAGGGTGGAAAGAGACCATGCGGAACAACAGGGAACTTAAAACTAAAATGAGATTCAGCAGAGCTTAAGCTCACTGTCATTTCACAAACTGTTTGCAAGTCGCAAAGAAAAGACAAATTCACAAAGAACACAAAAAAGCCTAGTCACAGTTATTTGCAAGAATGTCTCCACATTTAAGTGTTTTGATTATCTTTATATTATAAATGTGTTTTCTAGTAAACATGGTGTACTAAATGAAATAAGCTAGGATTTGTCTAATTTTACTGTCACTTGAAATTGTTTTGTATTAATTTTTGTATTATTCATTTTTGAGTAGAAGAAGCCATAACTTAGCAGCTCAAAGCTGGAAAAGGAAGATGGCGGTAATCACATGTTGTTCGATATGGCTTGAATTCTGATGTGGTTGCCTGGATACTGCCACAGCAAAAGTGAGTATTTTCCATCAGTCTATGCGTACTAATTCACTGGCTCGCTCTGCTATTGTCTGCCTCTTCTCTCTTGAGTTGAGCACCACCACCACGCATTCACACAAGTACATGCAAGCAAGAACCCACAGCCATGTGCACACCCAAACCCGCTCTCATCCACATGATCATCCTGAGCAGCATTATCACAATCTAGGGAACTGGATTATCCCCAGGCTAAAAACTTCATCCTCTTTGATCCCCACTTGGGAGGGGATGAGAGGCAGCACAGGGGACCATCACCCAGATTCCCCACTTGTTAATCAAGGCAGATTTTGATCACCTTCAGGGACAGATGGACAACTGTTTTCAAAACATCCCCGCACGATGGGCATTATGCTGTCGAGGAGACTTCCTCCAACAGCAACAACCTTACAATGTTTCTAAGATTGCATAATAATCTCAGCAATGCTTATTTTCTAAAATTATATCAGCTATAGCTACAGACATTTCAATTAATATGATGCATTGTGTGGTGCCTCAGACAAAAATAGGTGCTGCATTTCACCTAAAATGTAATAATATTCAGCTACATTAATGTATTGCTATACTCTAGGATGATTTTATATATTTCTTTAAATTGCTAAAAGTGATTCCAACAATAAAAATGTGTTCACATGAGTAAATCTGGTGCTGGGAGTAATGTGTAGGTTGATCAACTGAGAGGTGTTCTCTTTAAAACCTGTTACAGAGAAACCTTCACATCTGCAACACATCCAACCATGTACCTCACGTGGTCTGAATTTCAATGAAGTGTGTATGTGTAAACCAAAAGAGGAGGTGCAAACACTCATAAGCACTGTATGAAGATCCATCACACTTAGTTGTTTACACTGCACGCCTTCTAAATCTCCATAATAGATCTTTGTTGTGGTTTGAGGTGGGATGGTGAGGTCAGCTGTTAATTGGCTGCTGGTAATTACAGATGCATCCTAAGCTTGCTGACACTGTCCATGGGGCTTTGGATACAACTAATGCACCGCAGAGATTACAGCAATATACAGAAAATAACACAACTCCTCACTTTAAGTCTAACCTGGTTCTTCACCCTGTCATGGAGCCATTGTAGGCATCACATGTTCGGTATAATGTATTTATTGAATTAAATTATATTTAGGTTGAGCAGGGTACATCATATTTTTTCAAAATTTAAGATCAGATCACTCTGTTTTTTTCCCCACGTCTCTTCATTTAAATGTTCAAGCTTGTCATTCCCTTAACTCTTCCATCCTTTGCCAGTAGCCATGAGGCTGTTTTTCCCCTCTGTGGGGCTGCTTCCAGGGGAAAGGGAGACAGCGCAGGGACAATAGCAGCCACCCAATTAAAGCTGCGTTGGCCTCGCAATTCCTCAAGGTATTGCCATGTGACAGTTTAATTAACCAAGCCCCTTATCTTAATTTAGCAGGATCAAAAAGTAACAAACTGGGGTTATCGGAGAAAAACACTCCCATTTGCCATCTTCACATACTCACCAAGACACACACATTATAGACACACTAGATTACAGTGCCACATGTGTAACAGAGATATTTGATGAAATGCATACAGCTAGCTTGTATTGCCATCCACACATATATCACAAAGCGCTATTTACGGCGCAAATGCTTTAACGCATATCTATTACAGCTGTAGGGGTCGGCGGAACGACAGTCTTTTTATGCAGCCACAGTGTGTGCAAGTATGTCCCTGAGTGTGTGTACATGTGGCTGGGTTCAGACATGTCTTAGTTGAGTATGCATTAAGGTTGACAGGTTTTTCTTTTGAATTTGAACTGGTGGCTCGGTGACTGCAGGAGGCCAGGCACCATGCTACTTAAGCCAATCTCCCATGGAGCCCGCCTCTTGATCCGCCCTTCTTCATCCATCCATCCATCCATGAGTTCTCTCATCATTTGATCACTTATCAACTGGTTGCCATGTTATGTCCTTCCTTCATTGCTGCCCTGTTTCTTAGATTTTTATTCTTTCAGTCTATTTGAATTTGTATTTATTTTATACATTTAAACCCTACTAGTATTCCACTATATAACCTTTCATATATCAAATGTTTCTTCTTTTCTGATCATCCCATCCACTGTCATCGCATAAAGCACATCCCTACTCTTTGTTTTTGCATTTCCTCTCTTCTTCAACTACTCCATTATCTACAGCATAGCACTGCAGGCTGTGGATGAAAGGACATTACTATGGTTGAACAGAGAAGAAGTCCTGATGCCTCGGACAGGCCAGGCCCATTTATCTCTCTGGTTCTTGATGCAGTGTAACATGGGGAAACAATGCCCCAGGGCACCAAATATATTCATTCACATCAGCCTAGGAAACAGCTTGGACAAAGGGGCCCTTAACTTGTATTTCACTGATTCGGTGGAAGTGTGCTGAATTCTCTAGGGAAATTTTTACCAGGGATTTAATGTTCACATAATAAAAACAGAACAATTTCCACAGTTTGTAACTGCCTGCCTGGAATTTATCAAACAATATGTCACTTGTAATTAATAATGTTTTTGCATCCAATAGCATTACTGGGCACAATATAAATCAAACCGCAGCATTGTGTGATCCAAACCTCATCTGATTGTGGCTGTCCTACCAAATCCATACAAAAACAAATTAATAGAATTGCACGCTTACAGATGCCACTTTTCACGCTGGTTCTACATTTGTAAGTTGTACTTTGTGAGTAGCAAAGACGCCACTTGTAGCAAGTGTTTGTGGAAAGAGAATACTGTGAGGCTACTGAGTTACACAAACTATGAAGTGTGTCATCTAGTTTGCTAATTAAAAGTAACTGTTGTGGTATTGAAAAATGGCAGATAACACACACACAAGAAAAGAATGAATCAAGCAAGCAGTGGAATTACAGCTGAAATGCGAATGGTGAGATCTGAGAATTGTGTGAAAAAAAGATCTGCGCCACCCGTGACTTCACCTCCCACAGTATTGTTACCAGATAAGAGAATTAACTCCTCTAATTGTTAGAACAGGCTACAGGTGTGCATTTGTACATCACTGCTCAAAACTAAAAGCAGACGAGACAATGAATTAGATGAGAGACAGTTCACTTGAGAGCCATTTCCTGTATCCGTGTCTCGTGGGTTTGACCATTGCCACGCCCCTTTAGGAGACTAGTGACAGGTCCTGAGTCTATTCAATCCAATGGGAGAAGTGAATGAGAGCATGGATTTTGACAGATTCTTTCACCCCATAATCACTAAAGTAAATATCTACCCATTTTTCATGTAATATACAGTATCTTCTGAACATTATGGTAAATCAGGAAAAATAATTAACTTTGACGGAGCCCTGTCTCAACCACACGCTCTCGTGAGATCTAGAAACATCTGTTCTCTAACCGTCGGTCTGGTTTCACTGCAGTGCTGCCGACGTCACTTTCCAACCGGATAAACAATCTGAGTCTAAATCGAATCTAAAGAGACTTACTTAAAATTTGAATTAAAAATCAAACCAAAACAAAACTCGTGTTTCTTTGCTTAATAATACTATTAAATGTATTGTTATTTAACTGGGGAGAGTTGACCATGCCCACTTAGGAGACTTGAAATTTATTCCATTTCATACCATTGGTGCTTCCTGTAATGCATGATCTTTGTGTTATAGACTATCTTTGGAAAAAAGTATTTTCTCTCCATCTGTCTCTTTATAATGAAGTGTAATGTTGTAGGTGCTTGATTTGAAATCATATTTTTAGGTTTGAGTAAAGCTTGAAATGACCCTCAGCCCATAAAAAACACAATATGTGCCCAGCCGGTGAAGGCATGGAGAATACGTGTGTGAAAAACAGTTCCACTTTACAGCATTTTACTGCAAACAAGAACATTTAAAAACATAGTATATGAGTACAATTCAAAGAGCCTTGATCTTTATTTAAACCCTAGAACATAACAACTTAACTTTAAACTGTTGCATGTCATTATCCTTCTTTGTGATCTTCCATTAATTGTATGACATGGACACTTGGATGATTAGTTTCTAGTGGTCTGAAAGAAAGCCAACACAAGAGACAGAAACTACTGATGGTAGCACTTCATTGACTACTACAATACTGACAGGTAAAAAAATATTGCATTGCAATTATTTTGACAGATATGATGATATGATTCATGATAAGAGGGAATGATCATTTTTGAATCACAATTGTCACTATTGAAATCATTATGATGTGACATTTGTTGGGGTCTGCACCAAACAAACATGTTTGGAGAACAAGTTTCGTAGGCCAGGGCATCTCTGCAGCACTACAGTACTTCATTATAATGATTTTTTGTCACGCATTTGACCTTTATCAAAAAATTGCAGCTTCTGCGATTTGAATATTGCACTTGGCCATATTACGATTTCCATTATATTTCTATTAATTGTGCAGCCCTAGTTGAAACCAGTGACGTTTTTAAGGCATGTACATTAGTGCTGAAAGAGATGAAAATGATAATGTATATGCCTGAAAAACAGGTAGAAAGTAAATGAGGCTATCAAACCATATGTAAAATAGAGTGTGGTTAATGTCTAGAATTACATCCGACACACACACACACACACACACACACAAATGCATCAATGCCCAGCTGTCCATGGACAGAGGACAGATGGCCACAGAGTGGCTCTGGTCCAGGAAGTGACGATATTCTGTATCATTATAATCTCCTCTGTAGTATCCTCCCTACTGCTGTGCTGGACAACATGTTTCACCCACTGAGAGCAGATACTGGAACAGCTCTTCTGCTGCTCTGTCACACATACTCTTAGAGAGGTGCTGAATCAACAAACTAACTTGTATTGCAAGTGCTTCTTCATTTAACCCTTAAAATGTTTTGGGCGTAATTTCACTGCCAAAAACTCAGAATTTCACAATGTCTTAATGCATTAATCCATTAAAGAAACGTGTACAAGGATGGTGCAGAAGGTTCGAGAACACATCCCCCAGCCCTTCAAAGATCAGTCTTGGATTGCTCACAGGAGTTATTTCTGTCAATCAGTCTGTGTATCTAACCAACACAAGCACAAGCCTGCAAAGCACTGGTTCTAATTCACCATTCAGTTAGTTGTTTTCAGAAAAAGCTCACTTGTTAGCCCTCATAAACCGCAAAAACTGTAGCAACATCTCCACATTCTAAATCCAGCGCCAAAGCTTCAAATATCTCAGCATCGACAGTTATGATAACAATCCTAATTGTGTGTGCTGTAACCACAAATTTAACTAAGCTTTTCAATTAGAGGTTAATGCCTGAAAAAAAAAAAAAAAAGTAGGCTGCACTGCCATGGGGCTCTGCCACATAATGTTAATTAATTTCATTTATAGCACAGACGGCACATCTACAAGTTTGTTGTTCATGTGATTACAAAGAGAACAACTGGGAGCAGAACATGTCTGTCACGATGATGGAGTTGATAAATAACACTTCTCTCTTGCTGCTGCTTTGAGGGAATCTATCTTGTGTGTGTGTGGTAGACCAAGTTTGGCAGGTTTTCTTTGTTGCTGTTCACCTTCACCAGTGTGAATACACACTCTGCGTGACAATGTAGGTTACTAGTGTGTTTACAGCAAGCAAGTCTGTGTGCATGTATAAACTGTAAACATGAAATATGCAAACTAATCAAACCGCCCAGCCTCACATTCTGAGTTCTATTGCACACAAATGAGGCATTAAAACAAAAACAAATTCAAATTCATCTGCAGGTGAGGCTTCACACAAGAACAATGACAAAAGTATCTACAGCTGGACCTACAGTTCAGCATGTGTGTTCAAAATGTGTGTTTAACACTGTGCATGCAAAATCTGTCCTGAGAAAGTAAATTTAAAACAAGAAATAATAATAATATAATTACGGTTTTACTGGACCTGACAGTGGATGAAACTTTAACAATATGGTTGAAGAGTGATTAACTTTAAATCTCCATGAGTCTGGACTAATCCTCATACTCAGTGCGCCTACATTTTTTAATGGGCCTTGAATAACATTTCCACAGCATTTAATGGCTTTGTGTGTTTTTTCAATGTCTAATATGAGTGAGCACACACTTGGATTAATACCCTATAATGTTCTCATTACAGAGTGGTGTGAGGAGAGAGAGCTTGGCAGCCATAAGCATTTAGGGGCAGCAGCCCTTATTGGAAGGTGCAGGACAAAAGCACTCTCACGCATTTATTTTTTTTTTTAAGATGAGAGGTTCAATCATGCCATGATGAGAGGTTGTAATGGTGCTTAGAAAGAAATAAGACATATTTTTACTCATTGCTTCCATAAACATGTCATAATTATTCATTGCGGCTACGAGGGTGAAGAGATAATGTCAGAGATTTGTAGCCCAAGTGGTGAGAGTCCGAGATATTCATCAATCCTGTCCAACGTTGTGGTGCCACAGTGCTCGAGATTGGCTTCACTGACTGAATGAGGATCAGGGGGGTGAGCCGCCATGCAGGCGGGCTGAGATTTAGAGGTGCAAATCACACCCCACGGTCAGCCCAGCCCAATGTCACACACACTCAGCACAAGAGGAAGGACACAAGAATGGACATTACCCCTCTTGAACCACAATCATAACAATGGAATTTAATAAAACTTTGTGTATTAAAGAAAATAGACTAATCCCTTTAAATCTTCCATAATGAGTAAGAAGAAATCCTAAGACTGTGATATTTCTCCTCCCTTCACCCCACAAGATTTTAGGCTTTCCACAGGATTCCGCTAGCTTAGCCGCAAATCGCCTCACTGCTGTGCGATACCGCCATATCCTCTAAGAATGGGGTGAACACACGATCTGGCACATGTGTATGGGCACACAAACAAACACACACTCACAAATCTTCTTTGACTTTGAGTGATGCATCCTGGAAAAGTCCAGATTGCTGATGATTCTCATTTTCCACACCAGGAAAGTAGCTGGTGATGTTGCCATGAATCAGGCTATCAGCCCAGCCAGGGACAGGCCATGGAGAGCCGAGAAGATGAGGAGCAGGAAAAGATGAAAGGCTCACAGACAAATCCTCTCTGTCCAATGGCTCGCACAAACAGTAAGAAGAAACATGAGCATCTGGCTGCTGTTCTCAGATGTTGCTTGTTTTTCTAATCTACTCCCCAAGGCCATGCTACAGACTTTTAGATATATTCTTTACGGTTTGATATTTAAACACGACAGATACGTCATAAAGAGAAGCTAAACTTATCCTAACTTGTAAATCTATGATTACCAATGAAAAGAGCTAACATGCAGTCAGTGAGATGGGAGTTCTGTAACACATCAGATCCTGCTCGTGCTGCTGGAGAGTTCACTGAAATGACGCACGTACACGTCTCCATTGGAACAATGGGTGTAAACACACTCTGATGGCCCCAATTAATCATGTTTAAACAGACAGATGCGATAGCATCACATGAAACCATGACTCCTCCATATGCTACCTGTTTAGAGTAATGTTTGTAAAGTGACTAATTACAATGCTCTCAAATAAAGCTTCTCTCTCAGCAGATGTTTGTCCATTAACCTGCAGAACAATTACTTTAACACCGTGTGAAGAATCGCACATTAACAATGCCCTCTGGAGAGTCCACGCTGACAGAGATGACTCGCTAACAGGAGATGCTTGGAAAAATAATAAAGGTTTAGCTTTGGAAAACCAAGTTCTTGCTGTAGTGATTTATGGAAGAATAAAGGTAAATCGTTCAACCACTCCATTTTTCATTTTATTTTCATTCTTTTTTTTTCTAAATGTAAATCAATGAAAAATGATTATGCTATATTTGTTGTTGTCACCGATCATATACACAGTTCCCAGGGTTTGGGAGTTATTAATTCAATATTGCAATAAAGCCCCTTGATCATATGGCCGAAAGGTATGAAAGGTACGAATATTATATATTATAATATCACATATACTGTTGTATGGTAGTGACAAAACTTTTCCAGCACTTTTCAGATGCTCATAAAAGCAGTAACAGTTGTTTCTTTTTTAGTTTTCATCCGATGAAAAAATGTCTAAAAGTCCATTCCCTTGTCCACAAGATATGATTGAGTCACGTTCTAGCTGTGCCGTTGTGCCATCATATCTCCACTTTGGATCCACTGCCCACTGGAAATGTTTCAGAAGAAGTGCGTCTTCAATCTTTCAGCAGCCAGATTTTCTGTTGCTTTGTTCATTTGTTTTTGGGATTCAATTGTGCTGTGTCTGAACGATGTGTTTCTCTCTTTCTCTCTGTCTGTCTCTGTTTTTCTCTTGCTTCAACTGAAATTTTACATTATAAACAATTATTTACCTCTAAAAGGGAACTCATAAAAATGACAACAAAGAAAGATTATAAACTTATCCATCAGACTATGATAAACCATCACTGACACTTTACAATTGCAACATTTTTGCAGATGTTTAGCACATTTTTAGGACTCTGAAACAACTTTCTGAGTGACTAAATATGAATAAATCTTTCATGCACCAATAATAAACAAAATTGTCTTGCTCACATGGGTGCACACCTTTGCCTATAAAATGTGCAATTGGTCAGCTATAATACTTGATATTTCATGCAGAACATTTTCAAGGGAATTATACATATAAATATCTCCAAATTAAATATACATGCATTATAATTGCAACTGTAATTGTAATATATATTATATGTAATGGCCTTAGTCCACTATTTGTAACAAAAATGACACACATGTCAGTAATGAACACGTACCAAGCTGATTGTGCTGTACTTTGAATACAAATTCAGAAGCATTCAAAATACAGATGTAACACACATCTACTCAACCTCTGAAAAGCAGGTCTGCATTTATCGGTCTATGAAATATGAATGATGTTGAAAGGAATGCCCTTTTCCTACAGTCAGATAAAGGTTTATTGAAGGCCAAAGTGAGCAGGATAGAGGTTGCCATGGCTACAAGTGTGAAAAGGGCATCTGATCTGACTTCTGAACAGACAATTAATCTTGGGATTGCAATTTTTTTTTATCAAAAGGTTCACTTATGATACAAAATTAATTTCTGAGGATAAAAAGAAAGGAGGAAAGACTGAGATTGTGGGGACTTGAAACACTTTGGAAAAGTACAGTAATGCTAGAGTCTTAAGACTAAGACTGCCACAAGGGAAGATGGGAGAATATTTAAGATGGATTAAAGTCTGAATATTTAGTTTGTTTGGTCTCAGTGTGAAATGAGAGCGATAACCTATTATTCAACAAAACAACATATAAAGACCTAATTTTCTCTTGATTTTACAGATGGATAATTTTCAAGTCATGTCTTCTTCTTGCCACAGATTCACAATGCTTCACAAAGAAAAATCCATTACATGAAATTGCTCTTTAAAATATATATTGTTAAGCTGCAGAAAAAATGCCAATACACGATTAACTAGAAAACACTCAAGAGCTCTGCTACGGCTGTAGAATCTTACTATACTAGTTATTTACATACAAATATTTCTTTTATTTAAATTGCTTTAACCGAAAGATTCATATAGAACCAGGGACTTCAGGGTTTTCTTTCTTTAAGCTTGTGAGATTGCGTAAAAAAGGACTCAAAATATTAAGTGCTGCATAACAGGCATAAAGGTTTTCCAAAACGTCACCCAAACATCATCGGTTCGTTGTTGGCCAACCTTACCAATGTCACTCAAAATTGTTCGGTAGTTTTTTTTAAGATATCCTGCTACCAAACAGGGAGATAAAGCGATAGCATGTTTTAAGAACATCTATTCAACACATTTGATATATAAACTGTGCATGCATCCAAGTTCAGAGGACACCCTCAGCACCATAAATTACTGGACACCTACAGAGAAGACAAGTATCATATAAATACAGGGTTTGGTGAGTAACAATCAAATATACTGCCAACATCATTTATTTGTGTATAGTATGTCTGTATGTGCATTTAAATCATTGTTTGGGTGTGTATGTGCCAAGAGTTTGTGTTTGTGAGAGCAATTGACAAAGGATGACATTTCCCTTATTTAAGCTATTCACAAGCGGAGGAATGATGTGGGGGTGGGGATTTCTATCACCTTCCACAAATAACAGGGAAAAGTCAATTTCATCGCCTTTTACTGCGCTGTCATAGGAACACATCTCATGCTGTCTCTCCTCACTGTATCCACGCTGTCCTCAAAGTATTACATCTTCTGTTCCACTAATGCCTCCATTTAAAAACAAGGCAGGAGGCAGTTTGATAATCACACTCCAATCGCAACTAATTACGAAAGGTCGGGTGGTACAGTCAAACAGTGTCCCTCCACGGTTTTCCTCCTCCTCTTCCATCATCCCTCTCTCTCCATTTCCTCGGACAGCCCTATCAGTGAGTAACATCTCCCTACACCACTGCCGCCTGTCTGTTCATGATAGCGACTGTGGCAGTCATCTCCACAGAGGCGAGCGATGTGCTGCCAGCCACTCTGCCGGAGCCAGACAAGCCTGTATCAACGTCTGCTGCAAACACGTTGGAGCATCAACTAATCGCTGTTCAAAACTGGCAAAAAATGCATTTGATACACTTAAGCTTAATTAATACTTTGCTACTAATTTAGCAGGTCTAATTAATCAATTTGAAACTGGTCCCTGATGTGAAGATGTCCAGATTATGTTGTCTGGAAGGAAACCGCACTGAACATCAGAGAAGAAAATTAATTACAAGCATGGAAATAGGGAGTTGCATGTTTGCTCTACCAATGTCTAGAAGGTGAGCATAAATTGTGGAATTGAGGGGAACAAAGTATAATAAGAATGGAAAAAAGGCTAAAAAAGGATGGCAAAATCAGTAACAAAAAGGAGAAAGACACAAAATTGTGTATACACTACAGGCTACAACCTAGTGACTACAAAGGCAAAGAACTGAAACAGGGTTGGGGATTGATTGGGACTTGAACTACATGCTGTGTGCACTTGTAGTTCTGTTTATACTGAGCCAGTGAATGAGGCCGCAGTGTCCTGGCAGGCAAGCAGGGAGAGCTACAGAGAGTAATTGGGAAGGCTATGCTTGGAGAGAAACAGAGGACTTAAGATGGGATGAAGGAGGGAAGGAGGGGCGGTAGAGAAAGACCTATGAAGTAAATGCTAAGTGCTGGGATGTGAAGAAAATAAGCGTGCAGGAAAATGACCCCAGGGACAGTGACCAATGACAAGCTCCCTTTTTCTTTTTCTTTTTTCCATCTGATGATAGACATACAGTACCTGTGTGCTTCTGTGTGTACAGTTCATGTGTGTGCACACAGAGAGCTTTATTTAAACTGCAGAGAGCAATACCAGAATGCAGAGCGACACATTACACCTATTTCCTTTAACAGCTCATGTTTCAGTTTCCTCTATTCACCTTTTCATTTTAGTAAGCCTCATTAATTAGCTATAAAATTACTATAATAAATTACCTGTACATGAGTGGGTCTGCTTGAGACAAAGTAGCAGATGGGACTACTCCTAAGCTTACCAGGTACAAGGTGACCATCTTGTGATTTGTCTTAAATAGCAGGAGGATATAAAAGCAGATTAAATTGTAACAGGCAGAAGATCCCACCATAATATTATGAGGCAAAGTGAGGCATCATTTGTTACTTTTGAGCATTTAGCTGGTATCTTTGCAACTTAATAAAGATGCACTGGAACACTGCCTGAGTGGTGTTCACAACCCTTCACTCCTCATCACTGCTCTTGCACGATGCCTTGGCCTACTGCCCCTGCCCTCCCCCACAGCTTAGCTAAGCTCACGTTATTGGCTAAACACAGCCAGCTGCAGCCAGTTAACTGTCTAATCTCACATCAATCGATTTCCCCAAACAAGGAGAGGTGGAGAAGTGGAACGAAAGTCGTGGAGCGGGGGTGAAAACACAGCGGAGGGTGAGAATAAATGGGAGGGCAGCGGTGAGTGTGAAACAGGCAAAGGCAGGTTACAGCCTTTCAGTGAGTTTCCAGCACCACCGGGCTTGTGTGTGTACGTCTCGGTTTGTGTATGGGCGTTACAATATCTTGTTCGAGGTCGTCAAAAGGATACCGATCGAAGACAACACTCAGAAAGGTGGATGGACAGGCTGCAGTTCGCACTATCAGACAGTAGCAGAGCACATCCACCAACAACGTTGTATTGGGACAGTTTTTACTGACCGTCTACTGCCCAACACACTCTTAGCTCCCTTTGTCATGCGTGTTTTGTGTGTACAAATGTGATTGTTTCAGTCCCTCATGGACAATTAAATGGGAACATTTTCAAAATGAGAAACATATGGAGCTTTTTAATTGGCCAATTTCTCTTGCCAACATGTGTGGCTTTTTTCATTCTAAAAACCAATGAAAAGGAAACAAAATGCTATCTAGTCAGACATACATATTGCAGCACAGAGTGTTGCACAAATTGTCATTGTCCTTCCGCAAGGAGTAAAACAGTCCTTCTGTTCCCTGGATTAATAGCACCATTAGAGAGGATCCATGTTCAGTATACAACATTGTACTTTCGGATCCAGTCCCTGAGATACATACTTCTTGGTGTAGAGACTTCAGTGAATTTGTATTTCTGTGGGAATATCTGATTTGCCAAGCAGGTAATGGCCCACACTGAGGTACATGACTGGTTGAAGCTGCGGTGAGACATTTACCATATCTCCTGTCCCATTACTTCTCTCTATACCTATGTATAATCTGGCTTTCTTGCCTCCCCTGACCCTGCACTAATCATACGAGGTGGCTGGGGTGAGGAGGACTGCAACAACTCATATCTTGGGAGTTATTGTTCTACACATGTCATGTGTAATCTGCCCGACCCACAGCGCTTAGAATAATTATTCATATTTAATCACCACACTACGAAGCTACATCGCCTGCCGCTCACTAAGTCATTTTCCATGTTCCATTATCAAAGTTTCAGAGACGGGTGCTCAGGGAAGGGGGACTAAATGGAGAGGCTGAAGTAGTTGGGCTTATAAAAACATAATGGGCTTGTCTGCTTTGATAAACTGAGGACGTGTATAGAATGCACACATGCTCACACCCTAAAACCCACACACACATACACTGAATGAGAAAAGTGCAGAGAACAAAGTAGGGGAGAATAAAGTAGCCAAGTATAAGTTCAGATTGTGAGCATTCAGGCAAGTCAGGAGCTCAATCGTTCATACAAATAACTACGGCACAGAAAACGGATTGATAGTCATTTGGTTCAAGTGTGTTTGGCTTGCGAGGCATCTTTCATTTCTCATGCAGTCAAATTTGCCAATGTGGTCTCACCTTGCTCCAAAGGTGGGGGTTTCACGCCTGTAGCCTTCAACTTGAGGGCTTCTTTTGCAGACATATCGCAGCAGGAGCCTTTGTTGGTGTCCTGGTCGCTGTCAGCCTGGTCGCTGTCACCATGACCACTGTCTCTGAGGCTTGCTCGCTCTGGGTCTTTGAATGTGGAACTACTAAACAAATAAACAAAAAACAATGAGAACATTAGTACAGAGGGTATGGCTGAGAAGCCTTTTAATTTATTTTTTACCCTCGGTGGAAGTTTAGAGACAGAATGAAACATTGATGAGCACCCCTGAATGCTTAAACAAAACAAGAAAAATTATAATAATAGGATTACAGATGTAATCAAATGCTTCTAAAAATACTGCATCAACAATACTGTCTGCTAAAGGAGACTAATAATGAAAGAAAAAGAGGATCTTGTGTGTGATCTTATTTTATGTATTGTAGAGAATACTGTTAGTGACCACGTTTAAACCTAATTAAATGTACATGCCCTTTCTCTCCCTGCTATGACAAAGTTTAGATTAGTTACTGTTGGTATAGTACTGTGTTGGGAGTATTGGAGAAAAGAAAACAAAGGCCTGAGATGTCGTGACTGTTATAGATCCCAACTCTTACCTTTGAACAAACTGTTGTCTGCTACCCATATAATTAGGCTCAGTGGGGAAATTGTCCGTCTGTGGAGAAGAGAGAGAGAAAAGGAAAAGTATGTAGTCCTGCTGTGAAACAAGATCTCATAGTGACATATGATTAATTATACAGAAACAAACAGAGGACAGAGTAGTGGCAAATAAAACACTGGGGCTGTGAGCTTTAAATCATTTATGTTTGAGCATTTCATTAACCACATAAATAAAGCTAATTAGCCATACAAGAGTATACTGCAGAGCTGAACATCAAATCTGGCAGACATAATATAATCAATAACTGCTTGGACAATAGTCTTGATTAGCATAGAAGACTTTGCAGTTAGTGTGTTGAAGTGTCAGCAAAACATCTCGTAACCAAATTGCAGCACTATTTGTACAGAAATTAAAATGCAATTTGCAAGTTTCTTTTAACAACAATTTCTGTGAGAAACTGTTCACTCTCTGAGTCTCAATACTCCCTTTTTCTTCCAGAAATTGAGAAATTGTTTGTGAAGAACTGGGGCTTGTAATGTGTTGAAGGACCTGGTATGTATTTGATATGGGGCCACCTAACCATACACAGGGGGCTTCATGCTATGTGGATCGATGCATACCCTCGTGTGCACACATCTACGTGCAAAGACACACTAACACAGTACAGTCTTACATATACAGTCACACAAACAAACAGTATGGCATGTATGACAAAATACAGTAGTATAACCGAATACTGGTAAACTCATAGTTCCTAAACCGCACAAACACTCTTCACTGTATGCAGCAGTGCATTAAAGACTGGATCAATCACATGGGCACTGGAAAGTACTCTGTCTCTTTCCCAGTCTGTCTATCTCCCATGTTAATTATATCAAAGTACCATATATAAGGGTTTTTAATCAGGTCAACTGAGATAAAAGGTCACAAAGACCCAGTTTCTTTCTGGCATTTAGAGAAGTACCTACCAACCTTACTAATAACGAAAACAACTAACTAGGCAACCAGATTCACTGTAAGCCACGAAGAACACAGGAAGGCAGAAAGTAATGTGTTTTTATTTTGATTACAGGACTATCTCAAAAGTCCCTGTTGGGTAGAGGTAGGAAGGGTGGAAACAAATGCCTTCAAGAGAAATGGCTTTCTTACTGTTGCAGTGGTATTCATCAGAGTAACACAAATAATTACCCTATGTAGTGCACAACTCTCTGTCTTGATAGCCGTAAAATGTCATGTTTAGTGAGTAATGTCTGCCTTGTGCCAGGCTTTTTCACATGCACAGCTTGACTCACAGTCAATATAGTATTTCAATGTCATCCGTGCTCTGCGGTGGCTCAGTATGAAAAAGGGTGTGTGAAGGTCAGACGGGCCACCTCAGTACTTTGACCTTCCATGCTTTTGCCAACACCTTTATCTCTATCTAAACACTCTATTCCACCTCAGCCTTCGCCAAGATTAAAAGAAAACACCCACAGTATATATCAAAGGCTGGAATCTGAGTATCTGGAGTAAGAGAAGAATGAATGTTTGAAATCGTTTGGCATTGAAATGATAACAGCCTGAGGTTTTCAAAAAGGGTAAATGGAAGGCTTTATATTGATGTGCCCCTTCTGTACTTTTGTGACCAGGAAATCGTCCTTGGACATATTTTTCAATCAACTCAGCTCTGTTGGCACCGAATCTGATCAGGATGAAAGGACATTAACAGAAAAAGGTTTTTCTTAATGGTTATAGGGTTTATTTGCTTCCTGCACCTGGGCACATAGAACAAATATCTAAATGATAGTCTTGTGTACAGAGCATTTATTCTACATTACAATACACTAAAAAAGTGTATCTTTTGTCACCCACTAAACTTGAAATGGCAATGGTCTACTGTACTTCAGTGTAAAATAAATACACCACTGAATCCCATAGCAAGGTATTCATGATTGTATTGTTTCTTACCAAAAAGAAAAAAAATGTGTGTCGCACTTAAAGTAGCATGTGCTCTCCACCCCACCCCACCCCACCCTCCACAAGCCAATAAAAAGCACATTACGCCACTTCATAGAAGCCTCTTTCCTGCCAATTAGAGTCCTGGCTGATCTTAAGCCTCCATCTCTTCCTGTCCGTCTATACTGCCCAGCCCTTCCACTACAATGGGCCACTTTCCAATTAATGGATCGATAATGGCCAGTATGGACTGCTTTGTACTTAGCCAGTCAGAGCCCACAATGAATATAAGATCATTTGAGGGGAGCAGGGTGATGCATACTGGCTAGATCTTCAGTAGTTTTATTAGATTATTAGACACTGTGTTATAAAATACATGAATTCATATAGCATCACAAGTATCATTGAGTATTTCATGTTGCATGCTTGCACTTCTTGCATTCTTATTTCCCCTTGTGGGACTTCTTGAAATGAACTGTACTGAACTGAATTGAACTAAAGTGAACAGAACTGACCCAAACTGCAGCATCTGTATATCTGACCTTTAAGGTTTTAAAATCTGACTTGCTTATTGACCTAAAATATGAGTCTTTGACCTTAAAGTTTCAGAGAAGCACTGACTTTATTCAATACACAATGAATCCAGCAGCTCTGGGTCAATGCACTTTGTGAAGATATCAGCAGAGGTTAGTTTCATTGGTAGGGTGGATGAGAATTGCAAACGCATGTTGTTGAATTGTTCTGAATGATGTGTTGTATCTATTCCATGCAGCAAGGCCACAAAGGTCAGGCAGACACTGAGTACAGTGAGGCTGAGTAAGTGTAAAAAGCTGCACTCTATTCTGTATTCCCATTGAGACCCTAAGACTGACCGGGCAGACAGCAGGCCGATTGAGACAAATGGGACGAGCATATTGGAGAGCTATTCTACTCTCAGGCCTTGTTGGTGCATTTTGGGGCACTGTTCATTTCTATGGGGCTATGTTTGTGTGTATCTTTACAGGTGTGTTTGTGTGTGTGTGTGTGTGTGTGTGCGTGTACATGTGTGTTTGATATCTTAGGTAAGGGTGGTGAAAGAGGACAAATTGTAGCTTCTCTTTCACACATCATTGGACAGCTCTCTTTTATTCACAGAAACAAGAGTACACCCCCTCCTTCTACCTACCCTGCTTGGTACGATACATGCATTTGTCCTTTACTGTCTTCCAAAAACACACATAGTACTCACTCTGTGTGTGTGTACGTGTGAGTGCATGTGTTTCTTCATGTCAGAGGGTGTGAGCAGTTCCAAATTCACCATGACTTTGTCAGTAAGCCAAAAAGATCTGGACTGCAGTTTTTAATTTGATAAACTATGTTTGCATGTATGTGTGTGTGTGACGTTACCACCAAGGGAACTCTAGTTTATTCCTCTTGGAAAACTGTCAAAGTAGCTTAGCAACAGCCAAACGTGAAGAGTGGGTAAAGGATAAAACGGAGAGGAATTGAGCTTAGAGGAAAGAAAACACTGGTGAAAGGGGGATGCAGGAAAAGTAGGAAATAAAAGACTAGAACAGAAAAAAGAGAGCAAAATGGCAAAGTGAGAGGATGATAAAGGAAGTAAGGGAAAAGGGGCGGAGAACCTAGACAATAATTAGACTGCATTGATTACAGAGTGGCTGAGGAGCAATTGTAAGTGATCAAATCTAATTAGCTGGTCCTATACATCTTCCTGGAGAGACCAGACCAATCAATCAATGGACTTAAGTGAACTTAAAGCCATCACAGGACTGCTTGCTAAATATCTTCCACTATCTTCCAAATAACTTACAAGAGGTCCGGTTCAAATTACTTTCAGACAAGTAAGGAAGTTCCACTGATGCCAGTAAACGGAGACTAGATAGATTTCAACCACAGTGAGGTCTTATCAGTCCAGATGGACACTTTGCTAATGATTTTGGACAATACTTATTCATAAATGAGACTTTTAAAGAAGATATCTGACACATTTGATGACTAGTTTGGATTTCAATGTAACAGGATTGTTTGGACATTGTTCATGTAGTGCAGGAAAGTTATGCAGGCTGATAATATGCAGCTAACGTATTTTATAATGCCGTCTCCACCTTCATATTAGGATGAAGTGGTTTCTCTGTGGAAAAAAAATCATTTTTGTCATTTTGATGGTGTGCTGCACATGGACTTATTTATACTACTAAAAATTTGGTCTGTAATATTCTGCTGTATTACAGATGGTGTATGTTTTACACATTGTAAAACGCTTTGAGGCTAACTGTGATTTGTGATATTGGGCTACATAAATAAAACTGAATTGAATTGAATATTGCGGTTTGCAGTTGTACCACATGTCAGTGACACTCAAAAACAACCTCTTGTATAATTCTAAGGTGAGCTATGTTGTGGAAAAAGGTACAAAATAGTACTTAAACTGGCACCTTCTAAGTGTGAACAAGTGCAGCTAAATAAATCACATGAGGCACAGCTGAAATCAAGGAAGCATGCACGCTCAGCAAACCTCTGGATACAGTTAATAAAATTCTTTGTTTTGTTCCCAGCTGTACCGAAAACTTACTGAACCCTGACCCCAAAACCATCGTGCATACTGTGAATTTTGTCTAGAGTTACAGCCCTCACTATCCGAATATGTTGAGATGCAGGATGCATCATCTCCTGTTGCTTGGTATCTATGAGGTATAAAGTCCAGTTGCAGTCTTTACGGACTTCATATATATTCTCTTTGATGGTCAGACCACAACAGAAGATAAATAAGCCCTTGCAGCAGAGTTTTGTGCAGAATTATTTGCTACGGTGAGCCACCTGCATAAACTGTGTTGATTTTCCTCTATAACACAATGTTTGTCACAAGATGGCAGGTTACCATAACTGCCACATGAGTGAGTGAGCTGACACTCTTAATGCTCTGGGTTTGTTTAATATTAGGCAGTGTAAAACTTAAATTAACTTGATGCATTTACAATAAAGCATCCTTTGCTGAGATTATGAAAAGGTCTCAGTTCTTTTTTTATGGAGAGCTGACATTGAACACTACGTACCAAGGAATATTTCAGAAATGTCTGCGGTAAAGGAAGCAAATACCTCAGTAAAGCAAGAGAACATGAACTGTTCTGTGAAATTAGTGTAACGATAACATATCATTGTATCAGAACATATTGATTATTTGTCCCACCCCTAGTGATCAGTCATTTAAAGTATCTCTCTTACTGACAGTCGCTCCTCTCTTCCCCATCTCTAATTGTACTGAACTCGACTTCAGTACCACAAATCTAACACATCTCAAGCTGAATAAAGTGGCCCACATTTGCATGTGTTAGAGCTGCCACTGCCTTGAAATATTGTGACTGTTTTTCAGAGAACTACTATGGGGCTTTTTGTAAAATTGCTGGTTTATTATGAGGCTGGTGACTCAGGCAGTTCTAATCCAACTCAATAGTCTCATCTTTTTAATCATGCCGTAATTCATAATTCATAAAATAACTGCATTCCTTCTTATTTTGTTGTGTCCGTGTTCATTCGGTGGGGAATAGGGCTTTTTTCCTATATTAAATAAGGCTACTTAAGAGCCTTTTATATACAGTTGCATAACCAGCATGACCTCTCCCTTGCTCAGTCACTGCTCACCAGCAAAGACATAATATTCATAATTAATATGCAGCCACTCACATTGATTGCCTATTATTTTGGTTGACCATAGAGTGTCATTAGAGATGCCTATTAGGAGCTCAGTGGAAAGCATCAAGTCGTCTTTGTGGCTAAACTTTTTTTCCCTCAGTCTCAACAAAACCACTTCATATAGTGAGAAAACAGCATGCAAATGAAAGAGTTGACTCGTTATTCTAACCACACACTGAGTAGGGGACTAAAATCATCGATAGGTGAAAAGAAAAAGTAGAGACAGAAAAGAAGTGCAGAGGGAGAGCTGAGGTGGTTGTGCCTGCCTCTATTCATCAAGAAAGACAGGACAAAAATACTACTTCAAAGCTGATTTTCTTCAACCTGTGTGGTTACTGCTACTATATTATTCCATTTGAGGAAGAGCCCGAGCAAGCATAGATCTAATTTTTCTTATGTCTACAAAATGACTACTTTGGTCACATTTCTAAGGTAGTTTCCTGATATACAAGTGGGATAGCTGCACTTGCCTTTAAGAGTAACAGCTATGAAAGAGTCCATCAGTGTGCTTTTTTTATTCGAATTTCTAAGAGGAGCTTTTTTAGAGCACATTCATCCTTTGTAATAATGTTTGTCATTTAATTTTTGAGACTAAATTACTTTTAAAGAGTATGAAAAGAAAACTCTAAGGGATAAACAGACCCTGAGTCTGAGAGATGGTCAACAAAGCATTGTTAAACTCTGTTCTTAAGCCTGTCATTATCATTTAGAGAATCAGCTCATGTAGAAAATAATGAAATGCAAACCTCCTGAGAAAGTATCTCTCTCTCTCTCTCTCTCTCTCCCTCTCCACTCTACAATTACAGGTACTGGAGATCTTGTGTTCTAGCCTATTTTATGATGCATGAAAAATGAAATGATGGGCTAAACTAAATCCTGCATAAACAAAGTGGCTCAGAAGGCTTGTCTTAATAGGCATAGTAATACAGAATAATCTGTTTACCACAAATTACAAAAAATATATAATTATCTGTTTTTAACTCCGATGCATGTAATTGATTTATTAATGGGATGATTAAGCAATTATTGAATTAATCATCCTTATCTAACTTAAAAGGACAACATTACCCATAAACTGTTATGATGTTGACCAACATTCCCTTAGGCAAAGATTACAATAAGCTGCCATATTGGAAACACACAACTGAGGCTCTATACTATGGCAAACTGTCAACATCTTTTTTTCGCTAAATGGAAGTAAATAAAACCAATTTGACTGTGACCCATTTCACAATGCACCTGTAGCTTGAGTGTTTCAGTCAAGGAACCTTCAAAGAATATAAGACACATTGTTTTTTTAATTTTTACTAAGATCTTATTCAATAAATAACCAGATTTCCTTGGAAGGCAGATTGATTTAAACATATTTTCACCCAGACGGAGAGAGAATGCAAATGATCTACTGGTAAAAAACTAAGTAAAAATTAATATCGTTTCACTAGGTTCGAGCCATCAAGTGGTTAGGTGTTTGTTTCATGAAACAGTTTTGTGTTTGCAACAAGTAGTAGGGAGATAGTGCATGTGGCCTCATGTGCTTCACTTTGCCAATCTCCACCAATACTAAATACATCGGCTGTTGCTGGGTTATGGGGTGACCGTAGATAACAGGACAATTTTGGCACCTCCCCCAGCGAGTTTTTGAGCTACAACCCATATCGTTATAATCTGATTTTTACTTGGAGTTTTTGTAGTATTGTTTAAATCGTGTCTTTCACATGTTTCAATCCAAAATATACATCAAAAATTATTCTCAGATGAATGAATTTATGCTATTCCTGAGCCAGTATTATTCATTATTATTATTTTTATTATTATTATGACGTCCAGTCACACCTCTGTGCAGTGTAATCTAATGAGTCTAAGTGTAATGTAGACCTGGACATGAAATAAAAAACGTGCTAAATCACAGTCCACTACACAAAAAGAGTCTGACTGGAACAGGTTGTGACCTCATCACTATTTTCCAAAGAAAATGCATTTAAAAAGGGTAAGAAGCACTCTTCATTCTAATCTTACACAAGAATTACAGGCGCTGTTATATTTGCATTCATCTTCTGCAATATTACTTGTGTATGTCTGCAGTTCCTACCCGCATTATCTTTTAGAAATATAACAACACTGTCAACAATTCAGAAGCCAATTCAGTCTCTGAAGCCAGCTCAGAGGAAACTTTTCTGCTCTAAAGAGGAGGGGCGACACAAGAAGGCTCGTTTGTACTCCTATCAACACAATCCACATCTGTGGCAGTTTAGCCCCAGGAGTAAATGATAAATGTAGCTTTTGGCATAGATATGTATTCCAACACACAAAAACCCCTAGCACAGCAGTTTGCCAGCTCTCCTAAAATAGCAGTGTTGTTTTCCCTCACTACTTGAGACGTTTTGTGTAGACACATTTAAGCAGCTGGTCCAGGCAGCTTACAGCTGGGACCGATCTTATGATTATTGATAAAGAAGAATATATAAACTTTGGGGGAAAAGTGAAAGAGGAGTGGGAGACAGAGGACTTTACTTGATGTTAAATTATTTATACACCATTGAAACTGTGAGGAAAATAGTAAAAGGAAAAGGTGCGGTATGTGATCTTGGTGTGTAAGCTACTAATCATTCATTACTTGCTCATCAATAGTTACAACAGCTTTTCTGTTAACTGAAGCCTTGAGTCAGCACTGACCTTCCTTCACCCTTATTAATCCAAAGCCAACTCAGCCCAAAAATCCAAAGCTGTTACAGAGGTAACAGGCCTATCGTAATGTACATTTTACATATACCTGTTCGCTTTCTTTCCGCGAGTTAGTTGAGAAGATTGATACTGCTCTCATGCCCGTACAATAAATATGATGACGACAAAACTCCAGGAAATCACTGCATCTGGCCAAGAGATAGTTTGACACTTTACCTCCCGTAAAACCACATCATGTAATTTTTACATGTCGTGGTTAAAAAAAACAAAAACGTAACAAATTAATAGGAAGCTTTAAAGGTTCTGTTATGGGGAATTTGGTTACCTTAAGACATAGCCGGCTATCTGTTTTCACCTGTGTCCAGTCTTTACGCTAAACTATGCTAACCATCTGCTGGCTGTAGCTTTAGATTACTGGGGTGGAGACCGGTGCCAATCTTCTCATCTAACTCTCAGCAAAACAGCAAATAAGCGTATTTCCCAATTTAAGATTAAAGAAGAAATGTTCTTCTGCTAGATCTACAATGTGTTTTTCCCTCTTCAGATGATGGGATTTATACAACTAATTAGAAATTACCACTGTATGAAACTATATGATAAAACAAACCGCAATACAAAAGTCTATATCCTTCAGTGTTTGGAGTAGAAAGGTAATGTTTGGAGGAGTGTTTGCAGCTGTGCAATCTAAAAATGAAATGCTGTCAACCTGTTTTCAAAGCACACGTTTACTATGCTTTTCTTTAACTGATTAAGTACATATCCACTATTTGCATCAAATGTGATTAAAGAAACAATCATTTTATAATTTAGTATTGAAACAAACCATCCACAAAATGTGGTCTAGTTTGTGGGTTAACAAGACAGAAGTTGAGAGCTCGTGAACAAAAGCATTAAAGAACAAAATTATTCCATTTGAATTGATGGGGGGGAAGAGCTGTTCTGGGCATGAAAGGATTTTAGATATTTCCCCAAAGCCCACAACCAAGGCCAGGCGCAGATAAATACACATAAATAAACACACAAACACAGACATGCAGAATACACGTATATGTCTAATATCAATACATGCACAAGTGCACATACACACACCTCTCCCTCGCTGTCTCTCTATACACACACATACACATATGCACACAGCAGATGGACTATGTCTAGTTTCCCTTCAAGGTGACCTATCTACTGTATATGTATAGGGTCAGAGGTATCTGCGCAAAGGAAAAAGGAGGAATGGAAGACAGGAAGGATACTGTCCATACACCTGGCTAAAAACTGACAGGAAAGGCTTTAGGATAATGCTCTGTTGTCAAAGTGTTGGACGCCAGTTCCTCTCAGTCTCTTTTAAGTGCGTCTATGGTGCATTAAGACTCTGTCAGACCAGCTTTAGCATTAATCAGCTACCCCACAGAAGAAACAATCACACATAATCTCAAGCTCTAAACCCTGCTGACCTTCTCTCCAAATGCACAGATAAACTCCCCTTGATTTAAAGACACACACGCAGGCCCGAGATCCGACACAAGTAATTTTTTCCTCCCCGCTCTCCCTCCCCCGTAGTCTATCTGATTGGTTCCTCCCACAGCAGCACCCATGTCTCTACACCTGGGAGTACATCGACTCAGCATGTCAACGTGACCTCAATGAGGACGCAATTTCAGACACTGTGAGTGGGGAGAGGGGCTGTTTTACCCCATCAATCTTTAAATAGGAAAGACAGGAGAAAAAGGGAAAAGAGAGGAGAAGGGCAGAACACACAAGTTACTGTACATTCATCATCTCAGCAGCCTTGAGACTGTATAAATAGCAAATTCTGTTCAGAGGTATCATTGAGCCAACGCTTCCATCGTGGTACTTCATTTATTAAGACTGTGCACAGATCAATACAGCAGACATATACACTCTGTACTGTTGACAAGATAATCTCATCATTATGAATTTGGCTTGGGTCGTCAGTAACATGAGCAATTGCAACGCTTATCTGAGATGACAAGAGCAGAGAGAAAGAAAGGGAATCCGAAAAGGAAAAGAGTCAGAGCAAGCGTGGGGGGAAGGAAGGAAGAGAGTCGCGAACACTAGTTGTATTTTTTTTTTTACTAAGCAATGCTCAGAGCGATAGATAATGAAATACAGTATTTCAGTAGCAAAAATCAATAAGAAACGGAGCAAACCAGCAATTGATCTGAATGCTAAAGGCCCCAAAAAGATTTATCTCTAAGACATAAGCCCAGTGAGGGGCCAATTGAGTACATCTGTGTAGTACAATAGAAAAAGATGAGACCGGCCAAATATACCATTTTCAATACACCATTAGCACTCAGCATCGCCACTGCTACCCTGAAGAGCAGACACAGTCAAACGTTTGATGACAAATCTTGTGTACCCACCACTTAGTGGAGCTTTTGTTTAGGCAATAACATTTGAGAGTGCCGATTCATTCGCCTCTGTTGCCACAAACACATAACCGCCACTGCAAAACACAGTGGCTGTCAGTTTTCCTCAGAGACACACAGGGCTTTAGACATGGGAGTCAGATTTCAAACTGTGCGACAGTGGGATCTCTCCTATTAGAGTGTCGGACCCTCTCAGACACACACATACCGCACACACAAACATACACTGGCAGGATTACACTGTTAAGAAAAATACTCCTCAAACTGCAATGCAAATTGTCGTTTCTGAATTGGGTGACTCTATAAGGGAGAAGAAGCCCGTTTTATAGCGGCTTGTTTTGACATGTAGTTAAGTGAAATTAGAGCAAATGAGACCATGGATTCATGGTATATCCCTCTAATCGATTAATCACATTACTGATAAAGCTGAAGAAGTGCTGAACTGTAGAAGGCAAGGACAAGGAGACAGAGATTCAGGGGGAAAGGGATAAATCATTTCTCTTATACTAATGAGAAAGAAGGTGAGAACAAATTCACATAACTCATTCTTTGAGCTGCGTGTTGTTTCTACAGCACATGCCTAGGGGGCACAGTGAAGGAAGATGTGGCAGAAATAAAAGCTCTCTCAGGTTGGACTGTTGCCAAGACACAGCAGAGCGAGTTCCACTTTGTTTGACTTTGAAAGTGTTTGATTTACAGCAAGGAGAGACCCAGCTGCTGGCAATTCAAAGAATACATCGCCATGCCATGTACACCTATGTAGCCCTCTGTGTGCTGTGCAACTCAGTGCACATTACTGTGAGGTCACTCCTATCTATACCCATCTATTGCCACAGCTCCAGCACCCTGCTGCTCAAAACGTTATGTCTATAAACCCCAGGAGGGATCTAAGAGCCCTCAGGGGGCAGGTGGCCACTACAGGGAAGCCCATTCCAATCTGAGGGAACCAGCAAGACCGGTGCTTCAGAGCACAGCTGGTGGTAGCACAGGTGCGTGGTTGCGTGTGCACGTACACACACACACACACACACACACACACACACACACATATTTGGCAGCTGAATCTTGCATTGCTGCACTTTGAAGGTTATGTTTTGTTCTCTTGTTTTTGTGACCTCTGTTGATGCTAGGTTGGCTCCTTGTGCCTGAGCTGTTTGAGCACAATGCCAGCAGCACCGATGTAAATGTTTCAAAATCTGCTGGGGGCATGCACAGATTTTGTGTCACAATTTTCTTTTTCATATTTCACATGAAAAAGAAAACACAGTATAGCAAAAGGATTGTCAGGTACAGCACAGATCCATATGGTGTAGGCGTGCACTTGTAATGCAACAGAAATAAGGGCAAATCGCAGCACAAGCAGGGTCGGGAAAACAAAACACACAATCACACAAGAACAGCCACAACACAAATGACAATGCTCTCTGTAGCCTTGAAATAACAGAATATAAGAGTAATTACTAAGTCGGATAGGACTTGATCTGAAAACACTTAAAATGCCAGTCTGCCTATGTAAGGTAAACTAAGCTAAACAATGGCAATTGCTACTCAACAATAATGACATGACAATATGACATGATATTCTGAAGCTCGGGTGACAGTGAATTAGGCAGCGGAGTCCTGATCATCCACTTCCTTTCTATCACAAACACACTCATCCACACACAAACACACAATAACTTGAGAGTGAATTTCCACACAGTGTTATTATCGTGTCCATGTCCTCCCCAATAGGCTGCTTCCTATTGAACCAAGTAAATTGGTTTAATGTGTCCGGCCAATCTGGCTATCACGGAGGTCAACTTGTGTTCTCATATCCTGTCGCTTTCTCTACACTTGAAAAAATAATTCCTTTGTTGCCCTGCATTGCCAGGTCGGAAGGTCTGTTAAAATAATGCAATTATGCAGCACAGATAAGTGCTGTGTCCACATGAATGCACAGCAGCTGGATGAAAGGATTTCTATTGGATGACCAAAAAGACCAATATACTGTATACATACATAATTGTCTTCAGTCACCAATCTAATTCTGTCTACAGTTTGACTCTACTGGAGTTTGTTATAAGTTACAGAGGGAAATTGAGTCTAGTGGTGGGCATAGTCAGGGGCCTACATGTATGTTTAACTATTTAGCAGGGTTTCTTGGATTTTTGAAAACTTGCAATAAATAAATCATTAACTTCCACAGCTGCCTCCAATCTCAAACTAATTTTCTGGTTTTTGTAATATGACTCTCCAACTGACCTATTGATTGAAGAATTGTCGGTCTGAGTCTGTTAAATGTTTTACATGGAAATAGTGGCCTATGAAAAAAGTGAGGGTAAAGATTAAAACATTGGTTTTGTTTATTACTACCACAGCAGGTTTCCTCTGTCTTTCTTTCTAAAACTTGAAAATATCATTATCACATAGGCATTGAGAAAGGAGAAGAATGGACTACTTGAAAGATCACTACAGTCATCTCCACTTTCTCTCATGCTGCCTCTCATTGCAAACAGATCCAGGGAAATTAAATTAATGCTCAAATTCTGCTTATATCAGAAAGTAAGGAGCTTCTGTTTCCCACTTACCCTGTGTTCTGCCCTCCTCTTTACCCCATGCTAACAAATATGTAGCCAGGGACCTCTGATGTTTATCGTGACATCTTCCGCTTCCCTCTGATTTGTTAAACGTTATGATTTATTAATGAAAGAGGATGCAAATATAGCTGCTGTTTTGTGCTGTGCATTACGCTTCTGCTACAGCTTCAAGACACACTAACGCATTTGTACTGAAACAAGCACCTCTGCAAACTCAAATACCAGTAATGGCAGCTAATAAATGAAACATTAAATTAAATAAAATTCTATATTTTAGTTATGTAGTGCTAACATAATTTAATAATGTTGTTCCCCAGAGCAACATTCTGTGGTCTGACGGCACTTCCTCTCAGTTGTATCTACCATATGAGCTTGGGGGAGATGAAAAAAAAATAAAACTGCCTATTAATAATTCAGAATTTCAGCGTGTAGTGTTATGTACAGTAGCAGCAGGTTTATTTGAGGAAATATGAAGATACACCCTAAGGCAAGCTGATCATTTTTTTTATGTACTGGCAAGCTCAAATAAAACAAATCTGGCCTAGTGACCCAGAAGAGCTTAAGTGGGGGACAAAAGTACACAAATTACAAATGGCTTCTTGAACTGTCTCCCATTCCTATAAATGACTGTTAGTGCATCTAGTTGCTGAGCTGCTCAATCCCATCTGCAAGCAGGCTTCAACACATACAGGTTTACCAAACTCATTTCATAGAAAGCTCCAGAGAAAAGCAGTTATCTAAAAATGAAGGGAGAGGGAGAGAAATGAAATAAAGAGTGTTTTTCTATTTATTGCCTCAGTGGCCACTGAAGTGTGGGAGCAGTTTCAATACAATATACAGTGGAGGCTTTGACAAGACTGTTCGGTAGGATCCCTAAAAAGAGCACAAGCCCAGTTACATGTGCATCCGTGTGTTTGTGTTCACGAGTGTGTGTGTGTGTGTGTGTGTGTGTGTGTGTGTGTGTGTGTGTGTTGTGACTCAAGGTTCGGACAAATGCAAGATTGTCCCGCTCATAAAAGAGAGGGGCTCTGTCACGGAGCCTGCCAGCTAAAGGCTTAAATCACATGCCTGGAATACACAATGACGTTACACCCACACACACCCAAACATACACACACACTCACAATCTTCCTAAATTATGCAGAGTAAGATCATTCCTGGAAGCATCCATTTTCAACATCTGCTCCAGCTACATTGTTGGCATGCACATGCTCAACCTAAACAGATAAACGGACAGAAAATTGTATCTCCTATATTGTATACAGGCTGCTAAAATGATCAGTCACACCTCCTGCTTTTTTTCAGCATTCTTTAAATGCACTCAATAGGTTTAGAGTGGCCAGTAATTTTGAGAATCCATTCAAAGACCTTGGTTTATTAGGAATTGTTACAAGAGAACTCTGCCTTGCTTTTCTAATTTCTATGCAGTAAAAATGAGCACATTTTAAATATCATGAATTCAGTGTCTGCTTGGTAAATTCAGTGATTGTCATTCAAAATAATTGTAACAAAATACTGTTATGCAGGCAATTCCAGAACAAAATATTCTATAATCCGTGTGTTTGTTACTTATTCATGTCCAACATTAGAGCAGCAGGAGCCTCCTTACCAAGTGAAAATGTCAGCAGAGACTAGAGCCCCTTTTCTCCTTGACACCCTAATCTCAACGCCACCCTACACAAGGCAGAATGCCGCCACCTAAAGGCGGCTTTTATAGCCTTTCACGCTCCCCCTTTGCCTCTGTACCACCTGCACCTTATTAACATGGATGGTCTCCCACCAAGACAGGATTCTGTTTAATTAGAGTTTCATGGTGAATCAAATTACAACACTCAAAACTTATCAAAACAAATCAATATGATAAATTATGGGCCTATTAAAAGTACTGACACGGGAGTCTTTGAATGTTTGGTAACAATGAGGGCTGCTTCTCAAAAAGGTAGTGAGAAAGCAGCAGAGAAACTTATGAACCAATCAGTGGGCCACAGCCTGCACAGCTGCGGAAGCTAAACATAATGTGGGACAAAATCCTAAAACAGTGGGTGCAGGCTCACTCTTTGAAACGAATTACTGAAATCCCTTCTTCCTGAGTATTGAGGTATTTTGCACCATATTGGTTTTAACCTTGATTCCACACTAAGTAATTCCCTTCAATGCCTTAAGCGGAATTAGGCATTATTACATATCATCCATCTCCTTATCCCAGGAATTCTCTTTAGAAATGAAATGAAGCTCTCCACTGGGCCGGGTGCTGGCACGGTGGTGACAATGATAAGGCCAGCAGAGCTCTGCTGATATGTTCATATTATTCCCCTCTCCCAGTTAGAGCCTGTCTGCCAGTGCACCACTATAAAACATCATTAGAAGCCAGCAGCAGTGTGGAGAGAGACTGGGAGTTGCAGCCAACTACAGTAGCACTACTAGGTGCAGATGAAGACAGCAGCACTAAGGTGCCCTTGTGACTGACTGAGCAGGCGATATGCTCTCCCGCTTTATCCATCTCTTTATTTATTTTCCTATTTAGCCTCTCCTCCCATGGCAACTGTAGTGACAGATGGGCTGAGAAGCCTTGGGATCGATGGAAGGGGAATTCTGTCTTTGTTTCCTGACATTTTTCCCATAGCCACTCTCCTCTGACTCAGGTTACTTACTGTCCACACAAACGGAGAGAGGAGGCAGAATCAGGGAGGAGGGAGGAAAGTAATACGCTTCTGTACAGCTTCTGAAGAAACTTAATGCCTCAGGCCATCTCCCTCTACACAGGTTTCTGTTGAATAATACAATAGAGCACCCTGCACGCCTGATGCGTCAAGGGGGCCCTCTGTAAACAAGACACTAAGGAACATGTTGTTGCTGCTCCTGCTTGTTTTCCCTTTGACAGTTTGAAGGGGGAGAGAAAAGTAAGTGCACAAAATGGGTGTGCAACAGCCTCACCCAGTCTAATTCATCATCACTACATTAGCAGAGAAACAGCCTGCAGAATGGACCAGCAATTATTCTGTCCCTCTGATTAGGAAGCCTTAACGGTCTTCGTACTGACCCTTGCCCTATGCAGCTGGCTCATAATAGAAGCAGGGCTGAGACTGAGAGTGGGAACAACAGACAGTGGCCTTCCTCCCTGGTGAGAACACGTCACATCTGATCACAGTCATCGTCACATCCACGTCCAGCGCAAATAGTGGGATAGAAAAGACAGCAGAGACCCTAATCGAGAGACAAATAGTTACAGTCCATCAGGATGTAACTGGAAAGAATGTAATTATCCAGTTGTGCCAAAATAGTATAAGGCAATAGGCTGAACGTAATAATAACAAATGTTCACTGAGGACTCTTCATTATTCATATAAAATTATACTAGAAACAAATTTTTTTGTTAATAATAGGTAAACATCAGAAAAAGGGTTCACTTTGCTACAACTGCCCATTATCCCCACTGTCTTAAGCAGGCCTTAATCCTCGTCTGACACGACAGACTTTTAATGGGCTTAAGGCCAAAGACACAGAGAAGTTATCACGTTAGAGGCTTATACACCCAAGTACTCCACACAAAGACGTATAAAGTAGCTGTGAAAATAAGTACAATCTGCTAATCTCTAGGACTTAAAATCACTAGAATTAACCACAAAGAGCTATAGAATTTGATGAGTGATATGATGTGATCTGTTACAGTTTAGAGTAACTTTATTCTCATGATGTGACGTTATAGCTCTTACAATTACGGTGTACAGATATTATTATTATTATAATATAAAGGTATATTTTAAATACATCTAGTTAATGGATTGGATAATTGCTAGATTAAAATGGAAGAGGTCCTTAAAAAACACATGCTTACACCTCAGCCACAGGCTGAACTCTTGGTTTCACAGGAATGAAATGACAGTGATTGAGTGATTAATGAAAAATTTCTACACGAAAACTGATTTCGAAAGCCTGTCGTGACATATTTCAAGCACAACTGATTTGCGTTGATGTCACTGGATCTGTTCTATGAGAGCACCAGAATGACTGTTTAATCCTTCTAATGCTCACCCCTCCCTCCCTTCTTTTCTCTCTGTGCTCCTGGGCCTCTCTGCCACTGACTGTCCTTATCTTCTTTTTCTTTCATTTTACAAAACAAGGGGCCAGCATTGATATAGGACATGGGAGCTTTCTGAGGGTTGTGACGTGAAAATGGTGGCATAACTGTGAAGGGGAAGAGTGCAATTTCTCTTACCTGTATGATGGACATGCGGTTAGTAGGTGTGTCTGTAGTGCTGGTGACTGGGCCTGTGAAGCTGGTGTGGCATCCCACGTGGCCTTGGGGCACGCTGAGGTTATTGGCAGTGGGCTTGAGGTACATGACCTCTGACCTTGGTGAGCTGAGTGGCAGGCGTGTCTGGTAGTCAAAGTACATGGGAGAGGTGGCCAAGGAAGGGCTGCTTACCACATTCATCACATTCATGGCATCCCGCTCCTCCACCTCGCTCTGCACCAGCATGATGTCGTTCTTGTTAATCTTCTTCTTCTTGCCTTTCCCCAGCTGAGGATGCGAGTACTCTGCAATGCGACAATTATAGGTACGGATCTCCTTGTTTTCCCGCTTGCACTTGATCGCTATGGTCACCATGGCAGCCAGAAGCATGATGGATATGATGCTTAAAGTTACAATAAGAGGCAGGGACATGTCCCAGTTCTGATTGTCCTTCGTGTGTGGCAGTCCATCAGGAGGACGTCCGTCAGAGGCCTTGATGATGAGCCTGGCGGCAGCAGTGAGAGTTGGTTTACCATGGTCCGACACTCGGATGATCAGCTCCACAATGGGGCTCACATCGTCCCAGAATGGGTGGGCTGTTCGCACCTCCCCAGTCACCGGATCAATCTCAAAGAGGTGCTCCTCATTGCCATCTGATATCTCATAGGTGAGCCTCCCACTCTCACCATAGTCATTATCCACCGCCCTCACTGTAGTGACAATGTAGCCAACACCAACATTACGTGGCACATGGATTTCAGCCGTGTCGTTTAGGAGTAGAGGCAAAACAATGACAGGGATGTTGTCATTGACATCCAGAACACTGATGCGCACTGTAGCGTTACTCTCCAGGTGTGGGGATCCTGCATCTTTAGCAAGAACCTTGAAGTCAAAATACTTTATTTGCTCATAGTTAAAAGATCTCACAGCATAGATGGCTCCATTCGCAGCGTTCACATTAACATAGGTGTTGACATCACCCCCACTCACATTGGAGTTGATTATGCTGTAGTACACTGTGCCATTCTGGCCCAGGTCTGGGTCATGTGCCAGAACTGAACCTAGGTACTCTCCAGGGATGTTGTTCTCTGGTATCTGAAGAAGGTAAACTGACTTGGTAAAGCGAGGTACATTGTCATTCTCATCCAAAATCTTTACGGTGAACGATTTTGTGGAGTTTAGAGGAGGAATGCCATTGTCTTTGGCCACAATGGTGACATTGTACTCATCCTGGACCTCTCTGTCCAAGGGTCTGTCTGTCACCACTGTATAGAAGTTATCATAGTTCTCTTCAAGTTTAAAAGGGACATTACCCAGCACTCTGCACTGAAGCTGCCCATTCCTGCCTGAATCCTTGTCTGTGACACGGACCAGAGCAATGACAGTGCCTGAAGGTGCTGCCTCGCTGATGGCTCCCTGTCTCACAGACACAAAACCTATAGAAGGCCAGTTATCATTCCTGTCAAGCACTTTAACAGTGACTTTACAATGACCTGGGATTGGATTGGGACCTAGATCCTTTGCCTGGATGTCAATCTCAATAACTGGGCTCTCTTCATAGTCAATTTCGCCCTGAATCTTTATGACCCCTGTTCTGGAATCTATGGAGAAGAGCTCCCGGATTCTCTCTGGGGCGTAGCCACTAAAAGAATAGACTACTTGACCATTGTTGCCTTCATCAGGATCAGTGGCGTTTAAATCAATCAAGACTTTACCAGGGGCTGAATTTTCAGGAATTTCCACAATATATGAGGGCTGATCAAACACAGGGCTGTTATCATTGGAATCAATAACTTTAACATTAATCTGCATGGTACCTGATCTAGGATATTCCCCCCCATCAGTGGCTGACAAAATAAGGGTGTGATGGCTTCGTTCTTCACGGTCCAGTGGTCGTTGAATAACTAATTCTGGGAATTTTGTCCCATCCCCACGGGATTTTACCTCCAAGGAAAAGAGATTGTAGTCATCACGTGTTATTTGATAGGTTTTCAGGCCGTTTTCCCCTGCATCTGGATCATGAGCGCTGGTCAGGGGAAAGCGTGTCCCTGGCACTGCGTTTTCAGAAATGTCAATATCAATCTGATCTGAAGGGAAAGTGGGAGAGTTGTCGTTAATGTCCTGAATATCTATTTTGATCATGCAGATCTCCTTGTCATTGGCAAACACCTCCATGGAGAGCTGGCACTTGGGGTTTCTCTTACACAATGTTTCCCTGTCGATGCGCTGCTTTGTGTACAACAGTCCGCTTTGAGGGTCCACGTCGATGAGATGCGGAGCTGAGTTCTCCAGCACCCTGAAGTTGGCTTTCTTACCCTGACCTGCCTGCCCAGTCTGTTCAAGTCCGAGCCTGGCATCTTTGGCAATGTTCCCAATCACTGTCCCTGGACCCTGTTCCTCCGGGACAGAGTAATTCAAGTTTTTCAATGTCAGGGCTTGAGCCCATAAGAGGAGGAAAAAGAAAATAGAAAGATACATCCCCACGCCGTAAAAGTTGCTATGATATGTGTTGTTTTTACACCTTCTTTGACCTGTTGATATTTTGTTAAAATTTGGTATTTCTATTATTTTGGATAAAATAAAGAGTTCTGTTCATCATGTGAGGCCTTGGCATTTGCCTTTGCTTTGTCTCTCTCTTCCTCTGCCTCTTCCAGCAATCTGTGGTGCTGAAGACCTAATTTATATTCAGCTGAGCGCCCAGACTCATCTGAGCAATAATCGTGATCCAGTCTCCAAACAGAATAGTCATTGTTGTTAGTGTTCACTCAATTCGACCTAAGAAAGGAAAACAGAAAAAAAATATATATTTATTATAATGTATATGTGGTAATTAGTCACCAAAATAAAAAAAACAGAGTAAGCTACACAAGCCACTCTGCCAGTAAGAAATCAGATCCACCGCTGAGCCAAAAATGAAACAGGGCTCATGTGTAATTCATCTCCACAATTATGGGGGAAGCTTGTCAATTAGTTAACCTTGGGAAGACACTTGGCGCAGTCCTGATACACAGGCATATAATGATTCCCCTTGTAGCTTATTTACTACATGTATTATTATAAACACAAGATTCAGAAAGCAGTTTTTAATCTCTAATGTGCAATGCACGACCTGACCCTAGCATCATAATGGCCCATTCAAACATTATGAGAATGCTGACTGAAACTGTAATAGGGCAACTTTAATAATATGGTAACACTGCAGGCGTACAACTAAAGATGGCCTATTGTGGCGGCTATTTGAATAAGTGTGTATAAAATGAGCCTCTTACACGCATTAACAAATCCGCATAATCCGGATATTCACAATGAGCCTTATAAAAATTCTGAAATGAGCTGCCAACATCTCAGCACAGCCGTGTAATTCTCTCCACTGATGCGCTCTGTCTCTCCGACTCTCTCTCTCTGCAAGATTCAACGGTCCTTGGAAGAAGCTGTTGCATCCGCATGATGGTTGTGAAAAAACAATCGCTTGGAAATGAGCAACAGACAGGGCTTCCAGTGGGACATTACACAACAGAGAAAACCTAAGGGATATAAAAGACAAAACGAAAACTTACCAAAAGAAACTGCTGTAATAGTCCAAAAAATATATCGCCTGTAACTGTAAAGATCAAAACAGTCAGTTCCAGCAGGGTTCAGGGAGAGTTCCACCCCCTAACCACTTCGGTAGATACCACCCGCATCCTCTTTCCCCTGTGCAGGAAAAAAAAAAGCCACAAGCCTCCGATGCACACGCAGGCTACAGTGCAGCGCAGTGGAAACAAAAAAAAAAAAAAAAGTGTTCCAGAAAAGTATGACTGTAATGTCAATGAGCTGAAGTCCTCTCCGCTGTTTGATTAGGATGCAGCGGCTCGCCTTCTGCCTGCAGTGAGTCACCGTTCTACAGGAAGGAAAACTGTTCGGAGAAACACTCTATGAGAAGAAAAAATTCCAAATGTATAGTAAGGTAGATCCAAAGTGGATAGTGAAAAGTCGATCAGTATTGTTTTCCACCCCGTTCGAAACAACGCTGAGTGACTGATTCCCGTGGTGGCATTTTGTCCTTGTCCGCCGTCCCCGTCAAAGTCCACACAGAGAGACAGCTGCTGAGGAGGTTGTCAGCGACAACCCCTCATTCTGGCACAAGTCTCTCTGTAGCTGTCAGGAAAAGGGTGATTTTTTTGAATATATACGCACAGTCGTTATTTAGTATTTTGCGCACGTAAAACAGCCCAAAGCACCCAGAACGCTTCCTCTCACTGACTGAACTCCGGACACCGCATGGTGCATTAAACATTGTCGCTACTCTTCGGCAGCCAATGAATTTGAAGAGGTGGGAAGAGAAGGAGGGATTCAAAAGCGCTTTGGGTACAGACTACAAATGATTGGTGGCTCGTAGTTCACCGGTGGCGCATCAGTTTTTTTTCAAATATCACACTTCATTGTTGTTTACAATAAAGGAAACCGTGCGTTGGACAGCCTTGTCGAGAGACGTATAGGGGCCTGGCTTAACTGGTTTGAAATTTCAGCTGAGTCGTTTATGAAAAACAGACAAGGGGATTTCTATTCAGAAATTGGAAATTCATTCATTTTGATTGACTGAATTTGAGATGTGGGTTCTCAACCTTTTATTCTGAAATGTATCAAACAATGCTGAGTAAGAGCGCAAATTAAATAGTATTCTTAGATATGCTGTATAGTTGTAGTTACTTAATAAGAATCTTAACCTTAGGATTATGACTGATTGGATTGTGTGTGTTTATGTATCAATCCAGTTTAAATCTTCAGTTAGATAGTATTTTATGTTTAAGGCAATTATCTACTTTAGAGAGTTGTTTTTGAACCCAAACTTTAAGTTTTACAGAAAAAAAATCCCTGCACAGGTGCCAAGACTCCATATCTATGAAACTATCCTGCATTAATTTGCAGGTCTGTTATGCCACCTGAGAAGCAGCAGTAATTGTTAACCATTTTTGTATGTAATTAAAAGTGTTAAATACCAGGAAATGATATGATGGGAAATTATGGGAGGTTTGAATCTGATGATTGCAGCAGGTATAGCCTCTTCGGCATCGTCTTTTTCATTATTACACTTTAAAACTTTACTTCATCTTGCCTCTGTCTGTCCTGTTGTAAAGAGAAGAACCAAGAAAAACGATCTGTGCTTTAAACAGTTCTTTCCCAGCAATGGAATTATAGCTGAAATTATTACAGAAAATGTATTAGCAACTATTTTGGTGATGGATTAATTGTAAATTTAAAAGTAAAAAAGCCAAACATTTCCCATTTCCAGCTTCTCAGTGGAAAGTATTTAATGCTTTTCTTTGTCTTGTGTTATGGTCAATTGAATATATTGTATTTATGTTTTGAAATGTTAGACAAAATAAGGAATTTGAAGATGTCACCTTGGACTTTTGGAATTTGTAATGGGTGTTTTATAGACCACACAATTAACTGAGAAAATGTTCTACAGATTATTCAATAGTGAAAACCTGATAATCTTTAATTGGAGCCCTACCTGGGGATGCTGGACGGGAGGCCAGTGCATCAGGGTGAATGCAAGAAATAAGAAAACACGCAAGCAGTAATCAAAGCTTATTAACCACCTAGCACAATATTCCTAACCACTGAGCAACCATGCCATCCATATTTGGATTATGTAGCAATTGGGAATATATCATAGCTCATTACATATCCATAGAAATGTCAGACGATTAGTCTTTTGACTCAACTGTTGTCACTGAGCTGCAGTTTTGTTTAGAGTATAGCCATGCCCTTCATGCGGTGTTGCTATTTCAACATGTCAACTTTGTTCAGTATAATCTTTTAGCCGAATACATGTATAAACATGGGTCTCAACCTCTTTGACTTTCCCACTGACCTTTGTCTCTGACAGGAGGGCATGACAAGAGTGTCAGAACCATTAGTTAGTCACATGGTGACCGAAGCTCATTATTAAACAGCAGGTTTGATGTACTAATGTCAAGATGTTGATAACTGATGAAGGTAAATGTCACATCACTGTCTCTATCTGCATACCGTGTGTCTGTCTGTGTGTGTGTGTGTGTGTGTGCGTATTCAAATGCGATGCATATTTTGTTCGCCAAATGTACCTTCCTCTGAAGTCTTCAGGTCATGTAGCAGAATTATAGAACCCATGACGAAATGCTGAGCAGCAATGAGCCAGATGTATTAAAAAAACATTATTAGCAGCATGTGTGAAAAATAATTAGAAAATAATTCAATCTGTTCTTGAATAAAGATGAATTATCCATTTTCCTCAAGACCACATTTTCCCACCACAGGTTTTTATAGTTTGCCCAAATAACATGTTTACTTTTTCCTCTCCTACTATGAAATGCTACACACTGAGCTTAAACAATGCCTGGAAAAATCACCTGCCTTGATGAAATGTCACTAACGCTGCCAGAGATTAACCCAACCATTAGCAACTTTCTTCATTAGCCCAATTAAATGGCCCTCAGGAAATGCACTGACAGAAAGCATATTTGGAATGGGCTGCTGGTGAACAGCTGCATTAAAACACTATTTTGTAAATTAAATTTCAGTCTAATGGCAATGGCCTTTCTTCAGGTGGTAATAAAAGAGGGAAGGCCTCTTCCTGCCTACACTATTTTTGAATTCTCTCTCCTCCCTTTCTTACTCTCTCTGATTTCACTTCTTCCTTGAGCAATACAAATGTGTTAAACCTTTCCACCATAAAGCAACTGAAGCCATGAAGATGGACTGTGTGGAGACTGAGCATGAGCTTTTTCTCTGCTACCTCTGTCAGAAAAAAACAAGAAAAAGAAATCAGAGCTGACTTTTACACATGGAGAGTTTTTCCAGCAGCAAACTGTCACCACGTTCACCACTACTTTTTACTTGCCTTTTGTTGGTCCCGCACAAATTTTTCCATGTTGCCGTCTGAATCTGTGCCTCTCTTCTTTACACCGTTCAACTGTTTGCTATGTTGGAGAGAGGGGGGAGTAGCACCTTATTGTTTACTTCACTTTGCTGTGGCTCAGCAGTAGAGAAATGCTGGTTTCCAACACAGTTTGAGTAACTCCTTGATAGTATGAAAGCTGAGACAGTAGCACTGATGATATTTTTAAGGAGATGTGTTTTTCATACTTCAAAGATATAAGCCCTCTATACATTAGTTCCAGCACCCATGTATGATGCAGTCTGACTGCACTGAGCTATTAATATTAATCTCTTTCCTACAGGTGACCTGCATATAGTTCAACCCGCATTTGACCCCATACTGTATATTTCACAGGTTAATCCCTGGGCGTCTAAAAGAGTTTGTTGAAGCTGTAGTTCCCCTACAATGTGGCAAATTATAAAATTAAACTGAATTGAAAAGAGTGACATTACATAGAATAAGATCAAAATAAAGTTAACTTTCAGTTTCCCTTTCACGCACTTTCTCTCTTGTTGCTTGCTTGTTTGGATCTCTTCTTTTGCTGTCTTTATTTCTCTCTTAATGCCTTTTTTTTTCTTTACACTTGTCCGATTGGAAATAAAGGTTTCAGTATACTTCAAATGAACTAGTTTGTATAAAGTGTTGCCCAAACACTTGTCTAAAGTCAAAAGGGTTTATACCTGTTATAAATGACCAAAATTAGGGCGAAAATTCTGCTGTCACAGAAAAGGACACCATGAATCTAGAAATGTGGTTAATGGTGCACACTTTCGGAAGTCTCCGCAAAGGCATTCATGGTGTCATTCATGGTGTTGCGCTTGCTTATACAAATGAAAAGCCACAGAAGCAGTTGTGAGAAGAATGGAAAAAGAGAGCTTGAGACACAAGCACTTTGTTTGAGGCCCACTGACACCTTAAATCTTCATGAATGTCACGTTAACCTCAAACCTCATCAAAGCTAAGTAGCGCCCAACCCGCATTTAAACAACCAGGTCAGGAGGGCGGTTGGAAAGCCAAGCCAGATATCAACGCATTCACCCATTTAGATAGACCGTCATGGCAGATTTAACCCACTTCACTGTGTAGGTCTAAAAGAGGTATAATAGAGGTAAGTACTGATGAGCATGGTCAGAGTTTACAGTTTGAGCCCTGGGAATCTGTCTATACAGTATGTTCACTATGTAGCCTCTCTTTCTTTCTTTTCTTCCAGCTCTGTTGCTGTTGCTGCAACAGAGCAGCCTAAATCCCTGACCTGGCTTAGCAGTGTCATCAACCCTCAAGAAAAATAATGGCTTATATGTACTGTGCATTGTGCGTGTGTCTGTACACTGTGTGTCTTTTTAAATGTGTCTAAATGTTGATTTCTAATTTATCTTTACATGGGCTTAAGGTAAAGAATGCCTCTTTTGCAGAGTGTTTTGGACAGGATGACTGTGTTTCATGGTCAAGCACAACCTGCATATGTTTGTGTGCCTGTTTCTGTTCATTTGCTTGTGTGTGTTCGAAGTTGCACGTTCCAAGAAATATTTCCTGATCAATGCTCACTGTGTAACTGATTCTGCCTCATCACAATCCTCACTGTTGGATTGTGAGCCATAATGGGCTTCAGCAGGTTGAGGGCAGGATCATGGAATACCACAGTGAAAAGGCTTTTGTTTATTTTTGAGGTTGACATAACCATGGAGAAATCTTCAGTTTGTACACAATAGTAAAACTAAGATTCATTTTCACCAGGCGTGGTTTTTCACATGCAAATTGCTGGACAACCTGTACTTCTACATTGATGCCTTTAAAACAAAGTCATTGAGTTGGATGCACACATTAATGTGCTCCATGCTTTAAGTGGAATAACGCTCTTCTCCTTGGGCAGAACACGTGTGAGAGCTGAATTCTAATGAACTCCTATAGCTTATTAGCATCACCTTGTGCTCCTAAAAAGCCAAATCACATTCAGCTAGCTCAGACTGGACACGTGAAATTGGTGCAGTAAGAGAGGCATGCTAATCATGGTTATGCCTGCAGTATGTCTTTTATACACCCCGAGGTGCAAATAATTACCTCTCCTCTCACCTGCAGAGCCAGGTATCATGCTGAGACAAGACGATGAGACCAGCAGCTCCCTTTGGCATAGGTGGGCTTTTAAATGTTAGCCTAACATCAAATGATACATCAACACGCATAACACCATTTTTGATCACCATCCACTGCATTAAAAATGTCCATCAACCATCTGTTCTCTTAAGGCTCACTTCAGTCAAAAACATTATGACACTTTAAAAGTGCTGCATCGTTATCTCTTTTTATACTTGATCAGATGATGTAGAAAAACACTCTTTTTTTTCATCCAACAGTTTCAAAACCTGTGGAAGAAATCAAGCTGGGCAGTTATTGGTATTAGCACCAACCACTTATACCTTTCCCTGCAATGTTTTTGTTTAGCTTATTAATATCAGAGAGATTAATTAAAGCATCAAACAGAGGTGCTTATTAGACAGCATAAAGGGCTTACCAAAGTGATAGAAGACGCCCCCTGAGAAACAATGCACAGACAATAGCTTTTCATCAACACTTATTAACAGGATATGATTTCTTTTTTTTCTATCAGCCTGGCAATGTAAAACTACTCTAGTCTAATAAAGGTTCATTTTGCCATGTTCATTTAGCAATTTGAGTCATGCAAACTAAAGTATTGATTTACACAATTTCATGAGAATGTCGCTAAGGATGATAGTGATATTAACATGCTTAATTCAAGTGTTTGCACTCATGGTCCACTGGATGAAAGTATTTGACAAATAGTACTGTATGAAATACTCCTACTGGCTTAAACTAGTCTAAACTTAGCTGTTGAAAGACCCATATCAGTTTTGAGTAAGTATCTGAAAAATCTGAATTAAATTATGCTCAAGCTCTAATCTCTTGACTCCCCTTTTGTTTCTGCAAATATCAGCCAAAAATGCTGCGTTTTTGACCATATATTCATTTTATTTTGTATGTTAGACTTGTTTCCAAAAGCCATCGTTTACTTAAAAGAAAAGATTCATTGATTTCGTTTTATGATGTTTGGTACTGAAAACCTTTGAATGGGGTGGGCTATGTAACATGTGGAGACCAGTGACCAATGACAATGGCATTGTCTTCTCAATCTGGAACCTGCCATCTGCTCAAGTATGGTGAGTTCAACAAGTGTAAGCTTTCCAACAATACTACATAAAAAACAAAATAGTAATTTAAAATAGGTATTGTTGTCTGCATGCACCCCTGCTCATATGAGCTACATTATTAAATCATCATCTACTGTAGAACAGTTTTACACTTACTTCAACCACTTGTGAGTGCCCAATTAGGATAAAGTTATTCTCACGTGTTTGCAATATCATTGAATAAGCAGATGAGCTGCAACAACACCACAAACACAACTAAAACAAGCTTTTGCTCTGTTAATTGTATAACAATGACTGATAAATTGAACAGAAAAAATAGACAGATTGTTTTTTATTTAGCACTTTAATAAACTTGCTAATGTTGAAGAACAGGGCCTTGTGAAAAGAGAAGGAAACTGATGCCTTAAAAAATGCAGGGTTAAAGACAACCCAATCTGGGTAGTTTCTGCTGGGTAACTACTGAACCAACCACACGCTGGGTTAATCTAACACAGCAAGATGGGTTGCTCGTTTAACCCAGCAAGATGTGTTGAATATTCAATCCAAATGTTGGTTCATATTAACTAAATGTTAGATGTTATTATAATTTGGATGTTTCATTACAGTAAAATCTGTAAAAAAAAAAAAAAAAAGAAAATCAATAGACTACACATGTCTAATCAACAGTTAAATTACTTGGATATACTGTTACATACAGTTACGATTACAAAATACATCCAAGAGCTGGTAATGCTAATTATACATAAATGCAATAAACGACACACTTTTAAACAACGTTGGAATTTTAGAAAAACAAATTCAAAAGCCATAACAAATTCATACCTGTTTTTTAAGTATAAACACTATGACACTTTAAACAGCAACAGCAACATTACTTGACACCTTGGCCTGCTGGACAAATCCCAACATGTTTGTTCAAACCTAAGAAATAAATAAATAAAATAATGTAAAGATTATGTTGAAAAGCACAGAGTAAGCAGGGTGACAGAATACCAAGTTGGGGTGCAACAATATCGATACTGAATAAAAAATGAAGCCAAGTGAAATCTAGTTAGAGAACCCTCCTCCTCAGTTAAAATTAATGGTATGGCAACATTTTGCTTTTGTCTTTTCATATAAGACTAAAAACTTGATGACAAAAACAACAACAGTGTGCGATCTGTGCCACACAGCACTATAAACACACTTAACTGGCCGATATTCGGAATACCAGTTTTCCACAAAGTATAAAAGAGCCATCGCATGTTTAACCGAACCTGCAGCCCCTGTTCTGAATCTGATTATCTATGCTGTTTTGTGACTGTCTATTCTTGCGCAGCTTTTAGATTATGGCTTGGAGGAGCAGGGTGTAAATGTATACAGTGCAATGTGACCAGATACGCATATAACTGGATGGACTGCTTAAGGGAGCCCAAACGAGAAGACCACAAAGTTGACAAAGCTCAGCTGAGTCAACAGTCACTAGGGCTGACCCAACCGCTAACCCAGCAGCTGGGTTACATAAAAACCACCAACTCTCTGGAAATAACCCAGAAAAATGGCCCAACGGGCTCAACCCTGCGATTGGGTAGATAAAATAACCCAGAATTTCTTACATTTGAAGATGCAACACAAAGTTATCTCATGTTTAAAGCACCATCTAACCACCAAATCAAATGTAATTCTTTAGGATACTATGTCTATCAGTTCACCAAACTCTTGCAAGGTGATGAATATAATACTTTTTTGGAATGGAACTGAATCATGTGTCCAAACTCTGTTTTCACCCGTTTATATGATAAAAGGCTGAAATAAGAACATGGACTACTTTACATCAAAATAGGTCAAAGTGATTTTCTACAGAAGAGATAGAATCATATGGGTCACTGCATTATTTCTGGAAATTCAGAAAGAACAAGTGTTGTAGGATTGTTGAAAATTACCAACCAAATTTATATAGGTGACCTAGTAGAGTGTCTATATTTGTCTTGCATTGGGCTTACTGTATATGGATGAAGCGGATCTCTCTCCGTCATTTCACATCTCATCTTACTTTAACTGGACTTTATAATTTTTGCTCTCCCTCTACATGCCTGCCTGTCTGTGTTAGCTACTCATGTCTGTCAAAGCTAGACTACAAAACCATTGTAAATTTGCATTTTGAAAGCCATTCACTTGTCTCATATTTTGACATAATACCTCAAGGCCTTGTTTTTGAGAATTGGGTATAATGACTCTCAGTCATGCATGATATCAAACAACCAATCTTAAAACAATCCCGAAATGAACTCCTAATTGTTTTGTTTTACTCAACACCACATCTGAGAAGCATTGTCGTTTTGATTTCAAGAGAATAGGGATTTGAAAACAGGATTTGAAATTTCCTCTTTGGTGTTTGGCTTGACTTGGACTCAACTAGGCCAGCTCAGTTTGTCTTGTCTAAGGCGATTTTCACTCTAGGGATGGTCACATTCTCATCCTCTGTAGCTGAGCATCTCTGTCTCTTCCTCTTTATCTCTCTCTCTCTCTCTCCCCCCTCCTCAGCTCCTATCTCTGTCTTTCTGTTTGTGCACTATATAAACCACTACCCTTTCTATCTTCCATGTCTCCATCCCTCTTGGTGCCCTCTGACTCAGTCACCCTGTAGCAAACAGGTGTATATGTCTCTCGTGTGATGAGTTTATTACTCTGAAGTGTCTCCATGGTCCCCGTGGACCCCCCGCTTCCTAATACGCTTAGCCCTCACAGCTTATGTCAACCAGAGTGGGTGGTCGGATAACGCTCCACTTGATCAAGCCATCCGCATCAGGGTCCATCTGGTCCACAGTCACTTCGGTCAGCTTGTATGTCAGGAGGTAGACACAAAGACAGACAGACACCCACACAGAGTAACCTTGCCCAACTCATTAAAGGTGACGGGATTGACACTGCAGTGTGGTACCACAGTGACCAGCTTTCCAGACTTGGGGAACATTTCTAGACTTCATTCGTTTTTCTCACAGAAAAGGTATGGAGATTAATGTAGAGTGACTCAGCTTGGTTGCTTCAACACGTCAAGCTGTTGTCCTCTCAAGACGAATCAGGAAGAAGTCCATGATGTATACAGCAGCTAAACGAGTGAATTCTCACTTCACTCTCAGAAAGTATTATACCAATATATCCCAGGGTAAATATTTTATACTTATCAACTTAAGTTCCCCCCAAAATCCAAAATAGATAGTGGAATTTATGCATAGTTTTGCTGTGAGGTGCTGAGATTTGGAGATGTCAGATGACAGTAGAGATGTTTACCTTTAAAAAAAAAATTTAATGGGATTATGTGGCACTCAGCTTGTGGTGCACCAAAAACAAACGACATTAAAAACTCAACAGCAATATTTATTTCCAGGAATTATGACCTGGTTACTCAAGATAATCCACAGACCTTGTTGTGAAACGTTTCATGTAGGAACTATCGGTAGAAAGAAAATAGTTCCTACATGAAACTGCTCACACAAAAATCTGTATTCTGTAAATATGCATTTTTGATTTTGGGGTGGACTGTACCTTTAAAGCTGCAAAAAAAATTCTCAGAAATCTAAACAATTAAGCATGATAGTAGGATAAGAGGTCATGATTAGAGGCAGATTTCTTTTTTGCTTATCAAATCAGTGGGGCAACTTTTAGATTTTTAATTTAAACCTGCTGTAACTGAGTTTTTGGCTACCTGGGGCAGTGAAAATAAGTTGTAACCACAACACTGATCTATTATCCCCTGTTCTTCATCATGACATAACTGTATATTTTCTTTTTTTAAAAATAGACATATTTTAAAAATATATGTGAAGTCTTTCATTTCAGTAAAAAATAAATTAGGTAGTGAAAGCAACAATAAGGGGAGGAAGTGAGCACAGACTGGGTTCAGGTTCAGCGCGGCTGTGACTTTGTGACAGAGCGCGTCGTCCACCAATCGGAATCAGAAGGTCAACGGTTTGATCCCGGCTTTCCCCAGCCCACGTGTCAACGTGTCCTTGAGCAAGATGCTGAAATTGCTCCCGAGGGCTGTGCCTTCAGTGTGTGAGTGTGTGTGAATGGGTAGATTACTTTATAGTGAGTATAGTCCATTTACCATTTTTTAAATACATAAGGAAAAGTTAATAGCAAACAGTTGCTTATTGACATTTCCAGCAAATTACCATTGATTTGGAGTTCTGTTTCTGGCCAGCTGACAAATGTGAGTCCAGTATTCACTCACTTTTTGGTCTCCACCAACTCCAACAGGAAATATCTGGCTCTTTAGCTGCTAAATGCTTAACTATGTTTACAAGCTGAACTGCCGTTTGGTGCTGGGCAGGTAGCATATAGTGGATTTATCAGAGCTTTTTCCTTGAAAACAGCCATCTGCTAGCGGCATCTGAAAATTAAGCTAGTAAGTGCGATGAGAGTGAACCTGAACAGGAAAGCTGAAGGCCCTAAAACCAATTGCCGAAATCCTCCGCAGAGCTGAGGGGAACCGTAGAGTTGGGTGATAATTTTTTGTGGGTTCATCACCACAGTCCCTACATTACACTCATTTTTTCTATGGTTAATATAAAACTACTGATTATAGCAGCTTTAAAGCCAATATGTTGCATGGCATGTAATACAATTACAACATCAAGACAATATATCTAATGGAAAACTAGGCACTGTAGATTAATGCAAAAAAGATAGGCAGGCAGTTAACAACATGACAAGGGTCACACTAATGTGACACACGGTCACAAGATTCTATTACAAGGTTTCAGGGTTCATTATGTGGTTTCACTTGCTGAGTTAAATGTTCTATATTTACAGTAACAGGGAAATGCAAGGCTGTATCTTCTTTTCGCTTATGATGTTACCCTCCATTGTTTCTTATTCACATAGGGTGGTGCGGTGCCGGCGCTTAGATGTGTATCATGCTGAAGTAAGTGCAGCACCTGATTCCCTCAGAGGTGCTGCAAGTCTTTGTAGACTCTCAAGGCCTTGAAGTATGCATGTGGGGTTGTGATCATCAGTAGTTGTACACAACAGCAGGAGACAACCTTCTAACTTTATTAAGTGCCTACAGGTGTTACGCACAATGATGTTTCACATGCAAAATAACCCGGGCTGTGGCGCTAACAGTCAGTGTGTTTCCTAACAACCATCAGAGTTATTTACGGTGTGTTATTTGTTGGAGCCATAGCTGCTTTGCACTCCCATATGATGAATGGACTGAGAAGTAATAGCTTATTTTCAGCCATAATGTTGTATTCAGTTCACACTTTTTCCATTATCCATTCCCGATATTTTCTACATCCCCACAGTCCTCATCAATTGTAAACAAGAAAAAAGTACTGTCTATACTTTACACCATACTTTAATGTCTGGTTGTCCATGGCAACACCACACACTCTTTTTTTTCTCCTTTTGTAATGGCAGAAGACGCACACAGCTCAAACTTAGCTGAACCTTTGAAATGTCTTTTTTTTCTTTTTTACTACAGTACTTTTAAAATGAACATGTTTAATTTATGTGTTTAACTTTAAATGGTTACAGCATTACAAAAAGAACATTCACCTGCTGATAGGAATGGGTGGGAAACACATTAGCACCATCTAGTGGGTGGTTTAGAAGGGCCTCTCTGTCCAATTGCATGATCTCGTGTGTAGTTTTGTTGTGTGGACTAATCACTTCAATTTTTATCAGCAAATCATATAATTATAACCTCAAACAGTAGAACTTAATAAGAAAAAACAAATCACCTGAACACATTAGTTTGCATCCCATCATGTTTTACATGAAAATAGAATGTACAGTATTGTATGTGTATAGCATACTGTATGCATGCTGGAATTAATTGAAATATATATCTATCTATCTATCTATCTATCTATCTATCTACATTTGTTTACTACTTGGAAAATGCTGTAAATTGTATAAACTGACACACTGCCATTATGCCTTGCACATCAAGTGCTCTGATTAAGAGAAATCTCAAACTAGAGCTAATTAACCAGATAATAAAGAATTCTGAATGTCAAGTAAATTATGAATTCACTTCCAGCGTGTTCATGTAATTATCTCTAAATGTGTCCTTTTTAAAATCCCCCTTTACCTGTTTGAAAGTGCCAGTGCTTCATGTTGTATTTAATAGATCAGCCTGGAGCATTTACAGACTGTTAATAAGCCTTGCTCATGAAAGTCACGAACCAATCTCCAAACCATCTAAATCAAAGATGTCAATGCACATAACCAGCCTTTCTGAACACATGCCACGGTATTTTCACCATATGATTTGTAGGGATTTTCTGATTTGTGTTACTCACACAATGGTGTGGATGTTTGTTTGCATGTCTAAAATGGGAGTCTAAATCCCTTTGAGAGGTCCACTTTCTTTCTTGCAGAGTTTTTATTTGTCTTTGGTTATAATTTGGTTGTGTTTCTGTGAGAGCAGGACCAGTAGCAGTAGACTGAAGCAAGGAGCGAGATACATTTTGAATCAGTCTGGGCTAATGTTAAACTACTGTCTCCCTCCCTCTGGGATGTATTTGGTTTTGTGTCATCCATATTTAATTGCACATTCAATGTTTGAAGAATTAACCCAGCCAAATATGTACCCATTCATTCATGTAGAAGACTTTGTGTCAAATCTAAATGCTTAGAAGTCCACATTGCAAGAATAAGTTGTTATTTCTCTGTATAAGAGAGTTAATTAATGTGGTCAGGGTATCGATATGATTTTAATTGTGGTACGGTACAGTCTGTCCCAATGACAGATTTAAATTTTTTTATTTTTACATTTCTTTAGTCATTTAGCAGACACTTTTATCCAAAGCGACTTACACACTCTTACTACTTACTACATATTGAAGGCACAGCTTCTGGAGCAATTTTTAGGGTTCAGTATCTTGCTCAAGGATACTTCGACATGTGGCTGGGGGAACCTGGGATCGAACCGCCAACCTTCCGATTGGTGGATGCCACCAAGCCACAGCCGCCAGGAGCAAGATAAACATTTGTTGTAAGTATGATGCTACAGGTTCATTTTCATAGCTTGGTAACATTGACACATACATACCTTGATATTATTGAAGATATCAGGTAAATATATATACT
>CM022485.1:12352699-12414495 GCA_011952105.1 Coreoperca whiteheadi
TGTGCTGTAGGTGTGACAGAGGAGTTCAAGGTGGAGGTGGGTCTGCATCAAGGATCGGCTCTGAGCCCCTTCTTGTTTGCTCTGGTGATGGACAGGCTGACGGATGAGGTTAGACAGGAATCTCCATGGACTATGATGTTTGCGGATGACATTGTGATTTGTAGTGAGAGCAGGGAGCAGGTGGAGGAGAATCTAGAGAGATGGAGGTCTGCTCTGGAAAACAGAGGAATGAAGCTTAGCCGCAGTAAGACAGAATACATGTGTGTCAATGAGAGGGACCCAGGTGGAACGGTGAGGTTACAGGGAGCAGAGGTGAAGAAGGTGCAGGACTTTAAGTACTTAGGGTCAACGGTTCAGAGCAATGGAGACTGTGGAAAAGAGGTGAAGAGGCGAGTGCAAGCAGGTTGGAACGGGTGGAAAAAAATGTGTCAGGTGTGTTGTGTGATAAAAGAGTATCAGCAAGAATGAAAGGAAAGGTGTTCAAGACGGTGGTGAGACCAGTGATGTTGTACAGCTTAGAGACAGTGGCACTGAAGAAAAGACAAGAGGCAGAGCTGGAGGTGGCAGAGCTTAATGATGTTGAGGTTCTCTTTGGGAGTGACGAGGATGGACAGGATCAGGAACGAGTACATCAGAGGGACAGCTCATGTTAGATGTTTCGGAGATAAAGCCAGAGAGGCCAGATTGAGGTGGTTTGGACACGTTCAGAGGAGAGACTGTGAATATATTGGTAGAAGGATGCTGAGGTTGGAGCTGCCAGGCAGGAGGTCTAGAGGAAGACCAAAGAGGAGATTTATGGATGTAGTGAGAGAGGACATGAAGTTAATTGGTGTGAGTGAAGAGGATGCAGAGGACAGGGTTAGATGGAGGCGCATGATTCACTGTGGCGACCCCTGAAAGGGAACAGCCGAAAGGAAAAGAAGAAGAAGGTAAATATATATACTGCACATCAGATTAAGTTTAATACATGTAAAATAGTCATATTACAGGTCCTTGGAAAGTACCTTTAACATTTGTTTATAATAAATAGCTATGGTTTCAGTTATATGGTGGTATGTTTTTCTAACCTTTTATGTCTTACATCATATTTTGCATTTTTTTAAATATCCACTGAAGAACAGATTGTTGTGATAAAATGGGCAGTCTATTTTTTTGGGCCACCAGTTGTTACATCAGCATCCCAGTACTTTAACAGTTGAGTTTGCTGTTGAGGACAGGCGACTCTAACTTCAGTTACATTTTAATGTGATATTCTTATCAAAACATGACACAAATTAATTTAATGACACTATCTACTACACATTTTGTAAAGATTAAATAATGTATTATAATTTCCTTTTTGAGATGGACCTGTGGTAATGGTGTTGTTGCTGGATGTTTTAAGGCTGGATAACTTAAGATAACCTGTGCTATGTAACTCAGTTAATTCACAAGGCCAAGGTCATTTTAATATGAGGGAGAAGAGAAAAGCTGCTTTAGTAGAAAAGTGGACTGACTCTGACTGACTGTGGTCATGGAACCAGTTCATGATCTTTATAAATCTCTGCTGCTGTCTGATTTTTGTTTAAACTATGACTGTTTTCTCTCATCATCATATGTCTCATTGACCTTCCATGCTTTATATTTTTCTTCCAATTGTCTGTTTCTTCACTTTTCCTGCATACAAAATGAAAATATGACAAAGGACATAGTGTTACTGTAATTTTTTTAGAAGCTAAAGTGGTTTGTGTTGGACCTCTGACTCAGAAGTCCCATATTACGAGAGATTGACTGTGTTATATGAAACATGGGAAAAGTGGAAAGTTTACAAAACCCAACACACAATAATACACACAATAATGATTTTGTATATATATAAGTGGAGGCAAATATGTATTCAAAATAACAGCTCTATGATGCTTCTTTCTGCATTAAAGAACACTGATAATTCACTGGCACCGAACATTGCCACTGAATGCATTCGCTGTTTTGCAAAATAATTTAATGTGATTATTAAAATTTGATATAATTCAAGGGCAAACTGTTCTACAAAAATATTAATGTATATGTAATTCATATGAAAACAGTAAAATTATCACAAATAAATGGTTGTACGTCAAATATCAGTGGATGAACATTGTTATTATAAATGTGTCTTTTTCTCTGTTCTCTGTCGGTTAGTGTATCTTTTTTACCATCCCCAGTGCTCTTATACTTGTGGTAAAGGCCATGCTTGAAGCATGAGTAAAGATAGTAATTTATGGACAGTGTGTGTAATTGTAGTCTTCTCCTAGGACACAAGGAAGAAGGAGGCATGAAATCACAGCGTGAGATTTTTTTTAGGTCTACTTATGGACACACGTGGACAGTGGGAGACAAAGAGAAAGACAGAGAGAAAGAAAGAACATGTAGACCATGAAAAACAGTGAAATTGTCACACTAAAAAATGAATATATTATTGAAACAGTATTTTCAGTGCATGTTTACTATGGTTTGTGATGTTTGTGAGAGTATGGATTGAGATTCAGGATTAATCTTTAATTAAATGTTATTTTTCCAGACATTTTTTTTCTGGACAGATGTGATATCAATAGCTGAAAAGGAATGATACTGTAGCTTTTTCCTTTATTTTTTTTAAGTTCAGGCTCCCATCGAGCCTTTAACATGAAGCAGAGGGAATAAATCTGGACTAGAAACAAAAACTTTCAAAGACATTTTTGCAACTGCATCAAAAATGTTACAGAAAAGGAAAAATTGCCACCTTTGCCACCACATCCACAGAATACACTGAGATAAGTCCAGTGCATGGTCTGTATACTTACTTACACAATGAATCAGAGGAGTTGGTGGAAAAAGGGGATTCACCCAACTGAAAGAAACACATTACTTCATACTAAACACTAACTTAGAATGACATAGAGTTCATAAACCAAAATGTATGATTCACTCTGGTGATTTATTTATGTATTTGTTAAATTGAATTTATTATCTAAATATGTCACCATTGTCAAAATTATGTTATTGTCTCTGTTTTCTTTGCAACGCACAGTGATGTATTGTGCACTGTAGCACTCTCCATGGTGCTGATCTTGCAGCTGGATGGGGCTAAGGAGCTATCCTAGCTACCGGGAAGTTCCAACTTATCATGTCTATACATTGACTTGTTGCCTAACACTAACACAGTCAACACTATCCTCACTAGAAGAACAACAGCATCAGTAATTTGTTCAAATACTTAAGAGGTACTGCCTACTTAAACATGTTTTTTGAGCTGTAAACTAAATTATATGACTTTACTGTGATGGAACACATCAATGCTGTGTCAATATTGACATTTCATGGGTTGAAGATGGCTCAACACGCCAACTACTGTTAAATCACCCTGAACCCAATTGCAAGGCCACTGTTGACATAGAGTAGACCGTTTGGGACTAATTTACGCCATGACATTTATATAAAAAAGAGTCTTGACGCCCTTGAATCAGAGGTGGGCAACACAACTCCCCCTGCTACTGATGGGAATTACTGCTCTTTGAAGGGAGCCAGATCTTGTCTCTCTTCCTTTCGGAGAGTCAGCTCTTCGGCTCCCAAACGGCTCTTCATTTTGTACCACTTCTGCTGGACACTCCCCAAGTTATTTTCTTATTTGTTGTTAGAAACAAATATGCAAGATTCTTCATCTGCAATACAATGAAATATTATGTTATATTGATGGTTAAAAAGTGGGATATGTAAAAAAAAAAACTAGTTGCATACAAAAAACAACACCCCACTAATTAATTTGTATGGTTAATAAATAATTGCACAACACTATACAGACACAGTATATATTCAATTTAATTTGTATGATATGATATGAAAAAAGATATTTCTGCTCTGTTCAAAAGTGTAATTTGCTCATGCGTTTTAGACCTTTTAGATGTGTAGAATAACACAGAACATTAATTAACATTAGATCCTGACTGATCCTGTCAGCATGTTAGGAGATTTAAAAAATCAATGAAATTACGCTGATGTTCCACCTGCGTAAATGCGCACAGCATTTCTCTTAATGGAGAGAGCTTCACCCTATTTCACCCACCCCCAACCCATCTACTATTAATCACAATTTTCATCCAGATCCTCAGATATAACCGCGATCTGTGCAACACTAGCATGTAGCCTATACATGCTGGAACACGCTAACGCCATGTTCAACAGGCTAACCTGCATAATAAACAGTAAAGCATAGAAAACATAGAAATGGCAAAACCTACAGCCTTGTTAAGAATACAATCCGAAGCAAAATGGTTAGCGCACACACTTAAGAGTTTTACAGCGGTTGTGGGGACATTTCCATCAAAAATAAACTTAACCCATTAGGTCTTTGCTTCCTCAGGTGGTGGGAGAAGATGAAAACTTTTGTGTAGATTCTTGCAGCCAACAACAGAGAATTGGTGTACTTTGCTGGCTTCCAAAACTTTGTGTTACCGGAGTTGGTGTTTGCAAGGAATTAACAATGGCAGACAGTGAGGTAGGCCTAGATATGCATTCACTCTCTGATTTGATTAAAATGTAAATATCCTTCCCAATTTATTTTTGCCTGCTTTATTTTACCTAATGTCTCTGTGTGGATAGGAATGATTGAAACATCTTTCTACCATAAGTGTTGCAATATAGGGGCATTTGTGTGGATATAGTGATTTACGATTTAAAAACGCTCCAATCAGACTGCACTTATTAGAGCATTTTTAAATCTGCAGCCACTGACCTGCACGAACTCATTGACAGTGTGACAGCTTACATAAGTGTTTGTGAGGACATGTGTGTGCCGACTAAAACCTTCTGCACATAAAACAACAATTAACGCTGGTTTACAGCAAAACTCAGGCAGCTTTGTCAGGACGAGGAGGAGGCTTACAAGTGGGGAACTTCTCACCCTACACACGACTGCAGAGGTTCCTTACGGTGGTGCTGGAGGATAGGGCAAGGCTATCTAGAGAAACTATTTACTATGTGTTTTGGAGGGGCCAAGTACAATTATTTCAGTTTTGTCTGAGTTTAACATCTGAAAATTGCAGGTCCTCCAGGTTTTTATGTCCTTAATAAGGCATGCTTTGAAGTTTAGCTTACTGATTTACTTCATCTGGCTTGATTGATAGGTATAATTGGGTATCATCTGCATAACAATGAAATTTATTGCTTGGAATTGGTCCAAGCACAGAACCTTGCAGAACTCCGTGACTTACTTTGGTGTGCTCAGAGAATTCATCATTAACATGTACAAACTGAGATCGGACTAATAGATTTCAACCAGCTTAGTGGGGTTCCTTTAATGGCAATTAAATGTTCCAATCTCTGTAATAGGATGTGATGGTCAATGGTGTCAAATGCAGCACTAAGCTCTAACAAGACAAGTACAGAAACAAGTCCATTGTCTGATGCAATTAAAAGGTCCTTTGTAATTTTCACCAGTGCTGTTTCTGTGCTATGATGCACTCTAAATCCTGACTGAATATCCTCAAATATACTATTGTTACTTAGAAAGTCACATAACTGATTGGTAACTGTTTTATAGATAGATATAGGTCTATAGTTGACTAAAACTCCTGGATCAAGAGTGGGCTTTTTAAGTAGAGGTATAATTACAGCTATTTGACTGTGGCACATAACCTGTTAAATAAAGACAGACTGATCATACCTAGTAAAGAAATGCTAACTAGGGGTAAACAATTCAGTACAAAGCCCATTTTTCCTAACTCTTTTACGAAATTACATATCCAAATAAATTGAGTATATCTTAACAACCACAAAGGCCATATGCATAATCTTGGTCTCAAAAGAAAGCTAAGACCTGTGAGATTACAATAAAAGTGTAGGGATTCAGATATCTATACTCTGTCGGATAATATGCATCTGGAAAGCAGTAGAAAATTGAAATTTCTACATCCACCTAAAAAAAAAACACCTCAGTTATAGTGAAAACACATTTAAATCATAAAGGAATAGGCCTTAACTTTGTAGGAATTATTAAAATAATATCTGATAAGTAACTGTGCAAAAGTAGATGCTAAATAAAAGAAAACCTAAGCAGTTTAACATACATTTTATCACTGATATTTCCAGGCGGAACCAGCAAATGTGCCATTTGGGCCCATTTGGATCCAGATGTGCCATTGACCTGTTTTAGGTACCAGGCAGGAAAACTAATTATATTTCACTAATATATCATTATTGTAACTAATTCCATCAAATACAACTGTTTTTGAGTCATTTTGAGCTTATAATCTGGCTCAGATTCACCTAGGCACTCTCACTGTACATACAGTATGCTTCTGGAGCTGCTCTGTGGCCTAACAAAAAGAGCCACAGCTCAGCAGCCCATTGGCCGATCTGAATAAATGAATCACCTCTTTGTGAGGTCCCTCCCCCCTCTGAGCAGACTGTTTGGTCTTGTGGAAAAACACTGGGATCCGCCATTGATTTCAAAGGGACCGTAAAACACGAGAGGACACAGTAGAAACGAGTTTTTCAATCGGAATATAACTTTTGACCAGAAAACAGCAAAGGTAAGGCATACTTTATGATATAGTTATGATTTTTTTGTTACAGTTTTGACTGTAGATCGCTGATATTTCGTCGCACAGCACGCCATTGTTGTTTTCTGCAGCTTCTGCCCTTTCAGAAGATGTAAAACTTGTGTGGATTGCTGGAAGTGGTGAAAATAACGAAATCGTGGAATTGTGATTTGCAATTTGTGTGTTTTTGGTCATAATGAGTATAATTGCCTAGGTTGTAATTGTGTTTTGTTCTGGCTGTGGATGCTTGGTACTGGCTTTTAGAGGAGTTTCTGCCCTTTGGGTTGGTGTGTAGGATGTTAGGATTGGTGCTTCCTAGCCTGTGCACTGTTCATTTATACAGTCCAAGACTGGACTGGACAGTGTACAGCCCCCTTTAAAGGGGGCTTTCATATGGGAGGCGATTAGATGAAGAAATTGTCTAGGTTAGTTGAATAAGGTCGACAGGAGAGAAGCATTCAAAGCATACATTAGGCTTTACAGCTTTTTCTAAGGTTTCTGTGTTTGAAGATAAATCCGTACCAGTTGAGGGCAGGAAGTGATGAATTTTTTTTCTAATATTTAAAATATTATCATTAAAGAAGCTCATGACATCATTACTACTGAGGGCTATAGGGATACATGGCTCAACTCCATTGACTTACAAGAAACCTAGGGTTGTTTTTATTTTCCTCTATTAATGATGAGTAGTAGATTTATCTGGCATTACGGAGGGCTTTCCTATATGTTTTAAGACTATTTTGCCAGGCTAAATGAGATTCTCCCAGATTGTTGGAATGCCATTTCCTTTCAAGTTTTTGTTATGTTTGCTTTAATTTGCAGGTTTGGCAGTTAAACCATGGAGCTTTGTTTTATTTTCTTCTTTTTTAGAAGGGCAACTCTCATGGTTTTTGGGTTATGTTAAGTTATTTCCTGTATTTTATAGAAATTCTCCTGCCCTCATGTGTTTTTGTATGGTTTTAAGGCCTGTCTTTTGCCCTGCAATAACCCCTGACTGCTCCACCACCCACACACCTGTTTCCACTCTCCTTCATCAGCCTGCAGTGTGTTGGTCCTCTCCTCAACTACACTTCATTCCCTCATCAGCTCTTCCTATAGATACCGGTTCACTTCTTTTGTTCCTTTGTCAGTTCGTTAAAAATGTTACTGTGTTTTTGTTTTGTCTTACTAGTCATTCGGATTTATGCCTGTTACCTGTTTGTCACCTGCCTGCTGGGTTATCTGTTAGTTGCCTGTCTACCTGCTTACCTGCCTGCCTACCTAAATGTCTGCCAGCGTTCTTGTAACCTGTTTCCCACTTGTCAACGACCCAGTTAGACATTAAAGATCTCCTTTCAAGTCATCTGTCTGTCTCCTTAGTCTGTACTTGGGTCCTCTCCCTATTCCCCGTTTTGCCAATACATACCAGCAATACATACCATACAGTCAAGTGTCGTTCACAGTAAACCTGCAGCACAAATAACAGATGATACATTTGGGATGGACTGAAATTAGCATAAGAGTCCTCTGTTATATTGAGACATAGCATTGACTTAAATTCAGATGGAATCACTTACTTAAATTTAGCAACAGCACTATCAGACAGACATCTAGTGTAGCAGTATTTGCCTAATGGCACGTAGTCCAGTAATAGGAGTTCAAAAGTTTTGTGGAAAGACTATTAAATGTTCATTTCCAATGCCATATACCAGAACATTTTCAAAGGTGTGGTTTAAACAGTGAGTGGGTTAATGGACACTTTGACAGAAGCCAATCGAATATAATAATGAGATAAACACAGTACTAAGGCAAGACACCTTCACTAAGGAGCTTTGGGTGGGTAACTGCTCTGGAAGTGCAGAGAAGAGTAGAGAAAACTATGGAGTCCGACATTGTCTTTGCATATGTACACGCCGACTCAACATTAATCTTAGTGACCTGCGATTGACATAATCAGGTGTCCTCACCACTGACATGAATAACTGTATTTAAGCTTATCCTTAGTCAACAGTTTCAAATATGATTTATTGTTTCCCACTCTAGCTGCTTGATCACATTTCACTATGGTCACTGGTCTCACTAACTTCACGTTTCTCAAAATGGAGCCGTCAATAATCAGTGTTGGTTTCTCAGCGGGTGTGTCGCTGAGTGGGGAGAACGAGTTGGAGACGTGAACAGGTTGGTGGTGAAACGTGGGCTTCTGCTTAGGGCTATGATTGCTTCAGACAGTCAACCAGCCTCCCTGGATTCCCGGCTCTTGGAGCTGCTAGATAGTTTGGTCACTGTACTGAAGAATCGAACAAGTTAGCTGTGATAGGCTAGAGCAGTAAACTACAAACTACCACTAATACACACACTGGTGACTGGAAATGAGACTACGCTTACCTCAGCATGTCATCAGCCTGTCATATCCACCTACCTCATATATATACAACACAGGTACCAAACAGAAACTGTTACAGATGGCCATGAATGTGCATCTGACTGTTAAAGCTTAAGCAAGTTTATAGGGACACACATTCATGCACATGCTCATGCGGGTGATGCAGTACGCATTCTTGCCAGTGGTGTCACACCATCCCACTGTTGTACAGGTGGCAGTAATGCACCAACAAAGGCAAGGAACAAGGGAACAATTGTAAATGGATGTGAACAATGAAGGTTCAAACTTTTAAGAAATATCGGCTTTGCAAATATTCTATGGAAGGAAACACATTCAACATGTTTCAATTCAATTAAATTTTATTGATATAGGCCAATATCACAAATAACATTTTGCCTCAAAGGGCTTTACAATCTGTACAACATACGACACTTTCTGTCCTTAGACCCTCAATTCACGTTCAGTGTTTGTTAGACCTCAAGGATATACACAATGCGTTTTGGTGAGTAACACTCAATGTGAACAGAAACTTTACAAAAGTTTACAAGAAAACTCCACAGGACACCTTTAAGTTCATAAGCTGTAGTACATGTCAAAGCAATTGGCACCTACAATCTTACAGTATATCACCCAACCAACTAATGATTTATAAAGGCTCATTGTTTTCAGTTTTTACCAATTTGTCACAATTTTTCAGATTTTCTTAAAGGAATATTGATTTATGTTAAACCTAATCAAGATTTTATGTTCCCAGTTTATTCTGTTTCCAGCAATAAGAGCGTTCCCTGGAGGTTACAAAAACAAAAAAGTACAATAGGGCCCTCTCATGGTGAGCACAGCTGAAAATTATATATAGATATAGATCTGTATTTAATTTTCAATATAAATCCATCCAAATGTAAAAACATTCATTTGATTTTCTATTCCCTGGCTGTTCAATGAAGCTTGGAGTCATGATGAATATTGATAGGATGAAATTAATAAGGTAAGCTGTTAATTGCTATTGTACCAGTTGTACAGGGAAAGAATGAAATTTAGAGGTAGGGAAACGAGACAAGGAGGATTTGTGGTTTCTTAAATGGCTCAGTGCTGTAAGACCTAAATTTAAGAATTAACCCAAGTCCTGAGGGTTTAACACCTCATTATCAAAAATGAACCTGCAACAAAGGCTCTCACATAAGCATTAGCACTACACAATGATGTGATACACTGTATCAATGGCATAGCTTTAATTTCTAAAAGACAATTATTCTGAGTCACCACTTTTTTATGAAAACAATCTTACTGGGATTTCTGTGGGTCCTTTATAGCATTGAGCCCCTCACACATGATGACAGAATAAGAGGGGTGTAAAAACAGCAAAATCCACTGTATAACAGAAGGTAGATTTGAGAAATGCACTAGAGATAATCACTGGTCAATATGCGAAAATATTATTAAATTAATATTATTAAAACCTTGTCTCTTTTTTGGTAAAAGCTGATGTAAACACTAATTTATGGACAGTCTGCTTGTAATTTTAGTATTTCATCCACCCTGCTTGAAGAGAAGGTAAGCATGAAATTACAGTAGAAGAAATCACTGTTCACACAGCTCTCGCTCTCTCTTTTTACAATAATTTGCTTCACGGGAATGCATATGGTACTTACAATGAGTTAGACGAACAAAGGAACAGTCTACTAAAGCATCTAAATAATATAACTTGAAAATCGACCATTAAAAAACAAAATCATTACAAACAAAACTAATGAGAATACATCTGTTACAGATATAATCTCTTTATATTCTTTCGATTTTTTGATAGAATAAATAATCTGTAATTCTGTTCAAACTACATACTATATTGGCATTTTCTTCAGAAATTAGAAATCAAAAGATTAAGAGAATACTCTCACTCCCTTCTTTTATCTTCAACTAGAATCTTTTGTAAAGATTTTAAAGAATCCTCTGACTTTTTTAAAATGTTGATCTTTCTCTCTGCTTCTCTCTGTTCTGATGGTCTGCCAGACAGTTCCTTAGCAACTGAAAACACATTATCCCTCAACAGCAACATCCCCTCACACTCCCACCCTAGTCACAAAAACATGAGCATGCACCTCTTCATCTGTTTCCTCAGGTCTTCTGTTAAAGAGGCATAAAATGAGTCTCCTCTTTGATGTTGGAGTGTAATGCAAGCAGCGCCATGAACCCTGTATACCACTATGGTATTGGAGAACAAAGCCCAAGGAGGTGAGCGGGTGTGACCCTTGACTTTTCAATCTTCCTTTGCCTTTCTTAATACTACCACCTACCATCACAAGCACTTCTCATTAAAGGGCACTTCCCATTAGAGTGAGTCAGTCCTTCAGAGTCTCTGGCTACAAGGCTTGGGTTATTTCTCATCAGTCCCACGCTGTATTCATTATGTCTTCTCTTCTCCTTTCCTCTATTCAGATTAATATTCCAGAAATGAGACTAACAAGCCTGAAACATAACAGAAATTTTGGTTTTATTTCAAAAACAGCCACCACATAGAGAAGAGAAGTTTGGTTGGGCCATAGACAATCAATGTTAAAAAGTCTGTCCATTAAATACAACTCCAGTATTGATTTATACGAAGATCTGGGTTAAAAACAAATATCTAAGGTGCTTTTTTTGTGTGACAATTTTTCTGCTCGTTAGATACCACAAATGCTTTTGAGCACAAATCCAGGAATATTCTGCACAGATGGCCTCAAAAGCAAACACAGGAAACCTTCAGGTTGCTGCCAAAGACATTATTATAATCATATAGTGAAAAGTAGATACACAAAAGATTCACTAGTGACTGAGCCAAACCAAAGATTTTCAGCTATGTACTAAACCTTAATTTAAATAATTCATAATTTACAGCCTGCTACATATAATTTGTATTTGTTTAAACCAATTAATCATTACATTATATTTATAATTTTAACATGTATTACACATGTCTGGATCTGGTCCTCAATTCTCTAGAGAAGGGGGTTCCGACCCCCAGGTTGGAAACCTCTTGCCATGAGATAAATCTGAGGGGTTCCGAGACAATTGATAGAAAAGGAAATCAGAAGAAAAGTACAGTATTTCTGCCACACAAAATTGTATTGATTTTTGATTTTTTTTGTTCTTTGCTTGTGAATTGCTGTATATTTTTATATCTTTGGGCCCCACTTTTATTTTAGAAGGAGAAATCGCTCAATTTTATGCTTGTAATTGCCCCACCCCCCCAAATGTACGAATTACAAAGTACATATTTACAATTAAAATCTAAAATAACTGAAGATACCACAGAATCAGGACAAATACAACTGGACAGATAAAAGTGTTGTTGTTTATGCCACTGCATAGACATTAAGCAGCTTCTTGCTGCTATGGAAAATAATAGCACCGTTTAATCCCTTATGAACTTTTACGTAGTTTGAGATCTTCAGGCAGCGGATTTCTGTCTATTCCTGAGTCCAGGATGAAAACATGAAAACAAAGGGGCAACAGAGCTGGCATCAGGGCCTCAAGGCTCTGGTCCAACCTGCCCGATGAAATTAGTTTGTGTGGGTCAGTGTCATCTTTTAAGTCTTCTCAAAATGCATTTTTAGTGGAAAGTATATCCTGATCTTATCTGAGCTGTCTGTTTATTTTATTGGTTTTAAATGTATTGGTATCTTTGACGTTTTTGCCCTTCATATATTTTATCGTTTACTCTGGTATTTTATTTCTCTTTCTGTGAAGCACTTTGTACTTTTTTCATAGAGCACTTATCAAAACAAAGTTTAATATTATTATTCCACTTGTGTGGTGAAATCTTTAAGTTGTGATTGCAATTTTAAATGAGGTGGTAAGGTATTTGAAGATTGCGAGCCTTTTACTGAAAAAGACAACTGTCCAAAAGTTTATTTTGATTCTTGGAACTCTAAAGTTACCCCTTGTTTCCCCTCTGGCTCATGATTCCTTCCTATTATATTTTTTGATCAATTGATAGATTATATCTAGAGCATGGCCATTTATACACTTAAACATTGTTTTTATATATGAGAAATTTATAAAATTGTCAAAACTTAGGCAATTATATTTTTTAAGAATTTGGCAATGGTGCCATTTTATTGGTTTCTGATCCATTACCTTTAAGGTTTACATACTATTACTAAAACTCTTACAACACTCTGATGGACAATGAGGCTTGGGTATATAAATTTTTCATGTGCTTGTGGTTCATTGGTTAATGCTTTTTCTTATTTTATTTCCTACAGATATGAGGACTGTATTATCAACTCCCCTGCCCAGTTAGTGTCAATTTAGTTCACCTGCAGTGCAGCCATGCCACACTAAACTCCTATATCAGCCTACATCAGTCTCATGTTTTACCTGCAACACCAACATTTGAATGCCTTTGTTCATCATCTGTGATGTGAAAATATTAGATTTCCACACAGAAATAAAAAGTGTGCATCCTGAACATAGTTCGGTTATAAAATCCTACCGCTCCACTGAGGGTCTCTCCTGCCTTGCTGCTGACAGTGCTGTTAGCCAAACACTTAGTCATACTGCAGCATAGACTGTATAAAAAAAAGATATAGTGTCCATGCCATCACCCATAGGTTTCTGAAGAGCCGTGTACTCAAAGTGTACTGCTCCGGCGGCTGCGGTTGTTACCATCTTTGCTGTCCCTGACTCCGACTAATCAAAAAATGGACAAAGAGGTGGAGCTGAGGTGGGCTGAATGAAGCCTGATTGATGAAACCACCTAGCGCAAGTCATCTGAAAGAGCACCCACCTATCACTCAAAGTGGCCACATCCTTAATTAAGCCCAACTTTAATTTAACCCTAAAATTAAATGAGTGAGTTATATAAAAATTCACTCTTGGACAGTTGTCATGAATGGGGAAATTAGCTATTGAGACCAGCAGAGTTTTTGTATCAGGCTGTGAACATGTTTATTTCTGCTGTAAATTTGGGCATTTTAACATGGGGCTTAATGGAGATTCACTCGCTTTTGAAACCAGCCTCAAGTGGCCATTCAAGGAACCTCTGCTTTTGGCACTTGGTTTACAGCCTACCCTGCTGTTACTCCTGCATTGCTCTGAGTACAATGACGCAGCTAAAAAAACAAAAGTGCAGTGAATGATGACTTGAATCAATGACTTTTAGGGGGCAGCTCTAATAAATGGAAAGGTCAGTATCAGTGGAAGAACTTGCAGCTAATTTTCTGTACAACTGTGACATGACAAGATTCACTCTTATCTTTTTGTATTACACAGGCTGATCAAGGTAAAATCCATAATATATTTTATATATAACATATTTTACAGAAACCCTTAAAAGTAGTTTTAATGAAGTTAAAGTAGCCTTTGATACTGTGAATCATGAAGTTCCTGGTTCAATAAATTGAAACAACCTTTTCTCAACAAATCCTTAAGCTGGTTTACAGCATACTTGGAATGTAAACAGCGGTGTGTCAAAATCTATTGTGTGACATCACAACATCAAAATGACAAAGTGATTATACCCCCAGGTTCAATGTTGGGCCCTTTGCTCTTCTCTTAATAAATGATTGACCCTGAAAGCTGTAAAGAGACTGGGTGCCAAATGTATGTAGATGACACAACCATTTATGTAACAGCAGAAGCGTCTCATCATCATACCAAAACAGTTTCAATGTACTTTTCATTAAAGAGAAAAGTGTTGGATAGATGTATGTATAATCAACATTGACCAAAAGGAAATTGAGGAAGTGATTTAAATATCTAGGTATCATTTTTGATTTTCATTCAAGTTTGATGCACATATTATAAAACTGTCTGTTTTTCATTTTTGATTACACCTTTTGTATCTGTCAAGCAGCTCAAATGTATATGCATTCCATGATTTTATCACATGTATTGCACTGAGTGATCATCTGGGGCTAGGCCTCCCTTTCTAGCCCTCAGTAATCAAGCTTATAATCTCATTATACCTATGGTCAATTTGTATTACATATTCCAGTTTATGTTTATTAACTCATTTTCAAATGGAGGCATTTTCTGCCTAGGGATTCCTGTTTGCTGATTGTTGACTCTAGATTAAAAAACTTTAATTTTAGGTTTTATGTTTATGGTGTGCAAATCTGTATTATCTACCACAATTTGTGAGCGTGTCATAGGTCCACAACAGAAGAAAATGGAACGCACTCTTCCAGTCCATACTTAACAGGTTCAATACAAGTGCAAACTCAATACACCAATCTAAACTGAATGGGTGTGTATGACAGGGATGAAAACAAGCGAGCAGGGTAAGTGGGACCTCAGCGGATTTATAGCTTCTCTTCCCACAATGAGAGGCCAGGTGTTTGGATCGCAGTAATCCTTGTCTCTCTGTCTCTCTACCAGCCAAAAGCAGAGGAGCTCTGCTGGAAAGGTGGCCTCTTAGCCCACCTAGGCCTCTTTTGGATTACCTTTGCTTTTAATAAGATTTACTGGTGTTATTGAGTTATGTGCCCATGTTGGTTAGAGATTTGTTTTCTTGTATTTGTGACATCTTTAGTTTTATCCATTTTCCACGCTGAACAGAAATTGATTTGCTTCACGGAATCAAGTGTTTCAAAATGTAGGTTGACACATGAAATACTCCCCATGGATTTTCAGAGAATAGAATAAAGTCAATAAAGGACTTATTGAGATTTTTTTAATGAGTTATCCATCATTGTGACAAAATTACCAGTGCGCATGTGTTTCAAGCCAGGACATTGTTTCTGTTTTTGTTTTGTATCAAAGTTTACCATAAAATATCCAGATTCTTTAAAATGAGATATGATTCAAGATGATTTTCATCTGGGTGTTATGACTCCTCACATTGCTTTTGTGTTTCCTACTGAAAAAGGACTGCAGTCCACAGTAAACAAGGTCCTTTTGTGTCTATGGCAACTCAGAATATTTCTCCAGTAATAGAAATATGGTGTAAAAATGCAGCTCCTCTGCTGTTTATCCTGTTGTTCAACCAGAATCCACATAACAAAAATATATAGATATTGTCATGGATTAGGGTTTGTGTTTAGTTTATTTTGGTAAGAGTTCTCCCTCATGTGTCTTGTAGCTTTACTTCCTGCGTTTCTTTGTTTATCCTTCCAGTGATTGTCTGCCAACCCCGATTAGTTTAAGACACATGAGAGAGAACTCTTACCAAAATAAAACTGAAAATAACTCAACACAAACCCAAAACCATGACAGATATATAGATTTTGAATGTAGTATTTAATTTTTTTAAGCCAATTAAATTCAGACTTCAGCAATGCACAGCTAGACCCTCTTACTGTATTTGTCACCCTTCTATGCAAGTGGCTGGCTTCGTAGATGTTTCATCACACTATCAAAATCTAGAGAAATACAATTACATTTGAAAAGAAAGTATATTAATGTCTGACTAGCAGTACAGTCACACATGTGATATGACTCACTGTAGGTGGAGAAGCATTTGGTAAATAGAAGTGATTTGTGTTCAGACATTTTATTAGAAAGAAAGGATACTCAAAATTGCGACATAAAAATGTAATCCCCATAGCATATCTAATAGTAAAGTATTCTGTCACCCAGGTTGGCTCCAAAACTGTTTGTCTTAGACTCTCATAGCCTGGGAAACTATTAACAATCTAAAACTACTCTGTGTAAATGTGTCATCTTCATAATGTCCCTCTTGTTAATCATGATCAACTACACCAATAATTAATGTTAAATTAGGTTTGTAAAATGTGGAATTGATAACATGAACATGGTATTCCTCTTTATGAATATTTGGGTAATTGAACAAATAATGTGTTTCAACACAAAATACCACAAAATATTTACATCACTGCAAACCATGCCTATTGATTTATGTCTGATATTTCTGATTCAAAACCAACACTACTCAAGTATTTTGCTTTTAGATTTAAGGAATCCAGTCAATGAAATGTCCAATGGGCATCCAAATCATGAAACCCATTAATGCAAAAATAATGTGAAAAGGGGTTAAGACAATATAATTTATGGCCATCATGAAGGCTGAACTACTTTTATGCAAATATATAATGAATATATATGAGTTGTCTGTCAGAGTCCAATGAAAACTGAGAAAATGTTGTGTTTTTCTAAAGAAGGCCTGACTTTGTAAGAGCAAAGTCTGTAATCCTGTCACATGCTGATTGGTTTGGATGCATTTGAATGACAGTACCAGGTATACGTTCAGGTTTGTGTGCACTCCACTCAAGTCTGAGTTGCATTCTAAAGAAAGCTGGATGCTCACATTTGCATCCCCCGTAGAGTCCACGCAGAGGCATCCCGGTCATTTGCATGCAGAACTCGCACTTGCCTCATCATGCTGAAACTGACAAAGTTATTTTCCATTGGCACAACACTACAGATGTACTGCAAATCTCTTCAGTTCATCTGTCTTTAGGTAGCCCATGGCACTCAGAGCCATTACCTAGAACTTTGTGTTCTGCGCTGAACATTTCACACTGCGAGTTAGCTCCTTAGACAGTATAGTACATGAATAAAGTTCACTTCTTCACCTTATGGTATACTGTATGACACAGAGTTGTTGACAAGTACACACTGTCTTCTGCATTATTTGGTCTGTGTGGGTACATGTATCTATTTTTCTAAATGCTTTATATTTGTATATGTAGTTTATTTGAAACATTTAAAAGTAGTAGAAGTTCATAGTTTTTCCACTTAGTTTCATTTGTCTTTAATCTTGCTATAATATTAGTAAATGAATAGTATAACAATATTGGTTATTTTTATTGAAGAATATTTCAGTTCAGGTAAAAAAAACTGATGTCCATTTAAAACATTTTGTCATAATATTTCTCTGGCTATATTTCTAGTATGTCTATAAACAAAACACTTGAGGGTTTCACAAAGTAATGATAAAACAAGAGCAGGGAGTGCCCCCTGATGAACTACAAATTGTGAAATTGATAAAATGGGTGATCTGGTGTCTGGTTAATGGTGTTGTTAGATATGTGTGGTTAGGTAGGCACTTAAGTCTAATCTACTGTAAATTGGTCTTAATTGAATATGCTTCATTTATTGCAATTAATAACATAAATGTGAATTCAGTCCTAAAATGTAAAATCCTTACCAAGAACACTTTTTTTTTTCTTGTGTTAGATAGTGAAATTGATTTTTCTTTCCAAGAAGTTCACTCTATTTGTGAACTTTTTTGCAGGGTTTTTGGAAAGAGCTGGTGTTGTTAATTGGAAAATGGGTTGAGGTGGAAGATACGACAAAAAGCAGCAGCACCAAGGTCCATGAGAGGTAATAAAGCTTAACACTGGAATAATTTTGCTTTTGGCTCATTTCCATTGTCAGTTCACAGCGGCTGAGAGGCACTGGTAACTTTCACATACACTCCTGCATGTATTGCTTGCATCACCCTCCCCTTCCAAGCGTGTAGGAGAAACTATGGTGGCTACGAAACTCTGTTTGGTTTGTCCTTTCTGAGATGCTGTAGCAACATGGCGATGCAACATGGCAACCTCCGTGGAAGGGGACTCGCTCTTTATGTAGATAAAAACAGCTTATTCTAAGGTAATGAAAACACAACAATTCTTATTTTCAGGTGATTATACACTAATGAAAACATACTTATACATATTACATATTATATTCCATTTCTGCCAATAGCTCCTCCTCAATGTTACACACTGAACCTTTAAGGAGATGTCTTTAAAATGTGTTTAATATCCCCTCGGAAATAAAACAAGAGATTTGGAGTCTCGGGAATGGAATAGATGAGAGAGAGAGAGAGAGAGAGCATGCATGTTGTACATTAGGAGTGTTCTACACTCATGTTGGGTTTGAGATGACTAGTTAACATAATTGATGTACCTGTTTATGGGTAAATGTTTTGACTTAGAAGAACATATACAGACACCACTACCAGCCACCCCCTCCTCAAATTAATCCACCGAGCATGGGCATGACTTGAATCACAACATTGTACAAGGTGCCTTTATTAAACAGCTTGTTACTCAGTCAAAACAATTAGGGCTGTGCATTATAGAAGTGGTATCCTGGCAACTGGGTATGGCAACACAAAAATAAAAAGAGACAGGGAGACAGAGGCCCGTACGCGCTGCCATAACTGATTTGTTAAATTTGACTTCATGACTGCTGATCTACTTATTAGTTTTCTATTGATGTTATGAGCAATGAGGGAAGAACGTAGTAAGTTTGTAGTGAGACTGAGATTGGCGGTTTGTCCAAGTTGCAAGCAGAGCCACAACTGTGAGTCCAACCCACAGGCGCTTGATAGAGCCAAGCTGCGCTACAGGGACTTGCTACAGAAGATAATTTTGACAGTGGCTGGAGGGCTTTTCACTACTGTTATTTAGTATTCCCACCATATACACACAAATGTGCAGTCCCTGCGTCTTTCTATTTCTCTCTTTAGCACACGCACGCGCACACAGACATGCACACACACAAATGCACTCTCTGTGCTGTCCAAGAGAAGAGATTGTGCCCCTGACAATGAAGTGCAATTAGGCTGCACACTTTACAATACCATTTGCATTTTGCTGTGCAGCTAGAGGTTTAGAAAACACACATGCTTGCAGATTACAATAAAACACAGACACATGCACAAACACTCATACATTATTATGTACATCTTGTTTTTAGAGATAATTTATTAACTGGCAAGAAGAAACACTACATCTAGGTCAAGCCACATAGAGCAACTCCAACAATAGTCTGACTCCTTACTGCTGCACTTCACAATCAATACGTTTTAAAAATCTTAGGTTTTCATGAATAACTGTCGCTAAACATATACACAGCACTTACTCTTTTAGGCTAAAGAAGGCTGTTTGTTCAGCATGAACATGTAATCTAATATGATTTCTAAATGAAGGCATTCTCATGAAATAATAGAATAAGTGCATGCTAAACAACATTGTTTGGCCATTATTTAGATTATTCTTGTGTTCTGACCTTTACCAAAGGGTTAAAATCGATAAAATGTATATTAGGAAGTTAATGGACAATGTCTTTATTGCTAAAATAAATGAAAACACATTAAAAACGACACCCACAGATGTAATGGTGCATGAGCACACACACACACACACACATACACACTTGTGCCACTTTTAGATACACATCATTAGCTACAGCAGGTTTTAAAGTGGCAGTTTAGGATGACTTGTCACTCACTCTACTGCCTCCACCTTGCTATACTCAAGGCTGCCACGCCAGTAACGACAGGAGCAGCAGCACCCAGCATACTATGCTAAAAGCTAAGCAGAACATAAGGTGACATTGACACAGTCATTGCACCAGCTCTGGTTCTACCCATGACGTCAGTGTCCTTCGACAGGGAGCACGCAGGATGTGGGCTAGCTGAATCATGTGATCAGCCATCCCTATCTCTATTTGTCACAGTCACGGCTGCAGCGCTCCTACCTGTATACTGAGAACAGTGGTTGATGCATGAGAGCTACGTACAAAAAGGACCGTCCAGAGAGAGAATAAGAGACAGACAGACAGTCAGACAGGCAGAGAGAGAGCGAGAGCTGTTGTCTGGTTGTCTGGTAGGACTGAGGCTTTATGCCATCAGCAAAGAAGCATCCATAAAGCATGCAGAGATAAGGTTAAACAGTATTTAAAGCACATGGTTGTAAATGGCTAGCCATGACCTTAAGGTCTCAAGGGAGGAGAGAAAAAAAAACTCAAAAAGAGGGAAGTGTGGAGAAGGGAATGAGAAGTAGAAAGCTGGAATATAAAAATATATAAAAGGACAAGAAAAGATCGAAAATGAGAGAATGTAAAAGTATGATGTAAAAGAATGTTAAAGACAGGGTGATAAAGAGAGAGCGTCAAATCGATGATACCGTGTATAAAGAGGTTAACAGAGTGCATGAGCAACAATAGGAACAGGTAAATAATGAAACAATTGACTGAGTATCTTTGCTTTCTTGTTGGTTCACTTGTGTTATATTTCCTCTACACAGGATTATTTTAGAATGCTGTCAATTGAATATGACAAGAACATGACCGTTTGATCTTCTCATCTATTGAATAAAAACATTTATATCATTGAATTGATCGAAATAAAATAATGAATATTTTATGAATGTTTTGCACAAAAAAAGAGGGAAATTCTCCTAAGAAACTTTGATCCTCAAGAACTTCCTCTGCTCACTCTTATCTCTGTTAACCTTATTATTAAGCAAGAGAAATTCTTCTTAATTCATATATTGAAATTGTGTCTGTTTTCTAGTGTGTTAACATTGTTCTAACACCTCCATTATGATTCATTTTAAACAGCTGAATCGTACAACGTTTCAGCATACCCCTCTTCCCCATTTTTACCTGTATCTGTTGTCATGGAGTCAAATACAATGTCAAATCTAATTGAGTTGCAAAGCTGTTTTCACAAGCAGTTACAATTGGGGGCGAAGGCTGAGCCGCTACTATGCTTGTCAATAAAACCCCATTAAAATGAACACATCATAATTACTACCTCTATTATCCTTCAAGATCTAGGACAGAGACGCCCGCTTATAATTGGCTGACTAACTACTCCATATGTGCATGGCCAATAGAAATAATTGTCCTTGTGTGTAGCAGTGACATGTTAACAGAGTCAGAGTTTGTGACTAAAACAGTCAATTTCAAGGTGGTCCCAACCAACATATTCCTATTTGCAATTATTGATTCAGTACACAGAATGGTGCAAACATTATAAACAAACTGCTGGATGGTAGAGACAACATAGCTATGTTTATAGATTTACTCTAACTAAGATGGACTTAACAATTAAAATAAAGGATTTGTTTTCTTTTATTTTCTTTAATTGTGGAAAAGGAAAGGAGTACCACCTGTTGTTTGCCTTGTTTGTTAGAAGGTTTATAATTACACTAACAGCTTAGCAATCAGTAAACACTAACAGTAGTTTGTCTCGTTCAAAACAAATCATGCACGATATCTATAAAACTGAATCCTTGATGAGACATCCATTTGATAAACAAGCAAAAGTGGACTCTTGTAGATATGCCATTGCCTGCAATCTTGCCACATCTATAAGCTGCTTGAGCAGATTTGATTTATTCACCATCTTAACTTTGCGAGTGGTTGTGGCTTAGTTGCACCACTCCTGTTGCCGCACAAAAAAAGAAGAGATTAAGAGACTAATGTTTTTAGAACAAAGTGGAGCTGCCGGTCTGTTGTGAGCTTTGACACTATGCTGTTTTAAATCTGCAGAAATGAAGAGCTTACAAAGGTAAGGATGTAGTAATTCTCTCATCTCTTAAAGGAATTAACAATCCTCACGATGAAGGGGAAAATGAATCTTTGATTAATAGTTTGGATAGGGCTATGCACAGATGTAGATAACATCTTTCTAATCTCTTCTCTGATGTGTTATCCCCCCCACTTTTTTCTTCTCTTGTGTGTACAGAATAGCATGAAAAGGCGAGATGGATTGCCCGATGTTTGAAGATAGATTGTTTTGGAAGCCAACTGTGAATCTCGGATGATTTCCTGCATAAGTTACATACTCAGATCAGACCCTAAAGCTTGCCAAAAGGATGTTGTCCAATCCCTGTTCTGCCCTCGCTTCCAAAAAGATTAGATTAGGGTTTCTTGATATTGAGTGCTCTTTCCTTTCTATGCTTTAAACAAAATCTTACTTTAAAGTTTTATCTTCAGGCATTGACCTTTTAACCAGAGATTGTTCTTGTTACATTTCTATTATTCATTATCCTTTGCATTGACCTAGCCTGTGTCTTCTAGCGTTTTCAGACATTAATGTGACATGTTAAATCTTTGTTTAATATTCCTTCCGCTTATGCAGGTTTTGGGATAATCTTTTGATACAATCAAATAAAAATATTTTGACATTTCAAAAAACATAACTTCTTTTCCAAACAGACTTTTGAATACACAGAAGTATTTGTAAGAATTTCGCGTGGTGCTGAGGAATTACTATGATAGTGTCACACTGGTGCCAGCCAAAGGAGGTTCCAGTTGTCTGCTTCAAACCTAATTTTGTCCAATTACGAAGCTCCACTTTCCTTAGAATATAACACAGCAAGGGATGAAAATATTTTCTTACTCTTTGCTGCTAGTTAGGTTATTGATTAGGCATAGTTTAATTAGCACTGGTCTGAAGAGTGGCAAAAGCGGTGAAAACAGAATGACTCATCAATAGTCACACTCATCAATAAGTTAAATCTCAAAGGCCTTATGGTAGATCTGTTCTTTGCTTCTTCAAATTCATTTCTGTTATTCACTCTCTCTCACTCTCTGTTTTCCCTGTTCTCTCTCGCCTTCTACTATTCAGTACACACATATTATACTATGTAGACTGATAATGATCAAATTACATTAATTAGAAAACACAAGCTAAATGGCTAAAAATAAGCATCGCAATTGTGTCTTTTTCAGCTATATGCGGTTGTCTGTTTGGCATTTGGTCACAGGTGCATATATTGTAATTTACTATTGATCATGTGAACATTGGCTTAAGTCAAATGTTTGTGTGCGCTGTTTATAATTTCTTTTCTAAGAAAAGGCAGTGTGAGTGTGTGTATGTGTGTCTGTGTCTGTGTAAGTGTGTAGATACTGTAGCTCAGTAAATGGGTGGCCGAGTGATAGAAGCTCATCAAGTTAGAGTGATAATCTAATTACTGCTCCAGACGAAGATAGATGGGGCCACGTAGCAAAACACGCATCTTTGTGAGATTTAATTTGTGCTGTAAAAGCTACACAAATAATTTAGGGTCTTGCGAGAGATATGAATTTTGATGCATGTATATTAGTTTGCAGAGCTCTCAAATGGGGTCTGTTACATAACTCACAGCATGCCAGCTTGTCGAGACAAACTGAGAGTCTGTCGAAACAAACTGTGAGACAAATTGAGTGGCATGACTGCAGGATCTGATTAAAAGCAAAGGAGAGCGACATTTTGAGAGTTACTGATGAGTGGTGACAGATGTGATGGCTGCCAGTGACAGATACCACTCCCCCACCTCTACTTTTGTTTCAGCCTAAGTTAATTTGTTATCCAGTCTCTTTCTATTTAAACAGGATGGAACATTAGAGAGAGCTTTCACAAGGACTGGGGGAGATGGAGGTAAACCCTTTTTTGTATGGCAAGTAACATGAGTGGATATGAGCAAATCACTGCAGGTTTTGCAGATGCAAAGAAATGATGATGGCTTTGTTCAATAGCTTACAGCATTTTCATAACATCTGACCTCTGGAAAAAGATGGCTGTGTGTCATCTTTGCTATGATAAGCATTGCAGAATTGCAGTCTGTCAGGTGAAAACATCAATGGTCTAATAATTAGATTTTTTTTTAAATAAATTGCAACACAGAGAGGTAATTTATTGTAATAAATTGTTGTGTGCCAAAAGAGTTGTTGTGACATGGCTGCTGTAAAATGGTTCCAAGGCCCTGGTTCCGCACACTGGTGCCTTTCTCACTGGTGGAAAAGAAATGCCTTAGAACAGTTTCGAGCCTTGTAATTTATGCACTTCACTTCTCAGGTCATTTGCTCTGATTAATTAAATTAGATGTGGCTTAAATGAGAATGTTCATATGGTGTAATATTCTGATACCATAGTGTACTGGTCTGAAGGAATGAAGAAAAAGTGGAATACTGTACATAATGTGGTGGTCAATAGTCTGATTTGTGGTCTAATTTTAAATCATTTAAACATGTCTGAAGCCTTTGATAAAGCAACATCCTTTTGATTTTTACTGTACTTGTATCTTTGCAGTTACTTCTGCCTCAAATAAACATGTTTTCAAATGTGTATTACTAGACAATTGGTTTGAAATAAGTCACAATCTATATTAGATACCAATTTATATTTAATGTCAAATCTTTGGAAAGTTTAAAAAAAATGGACAGTAGAATGTCACTTTAGCATATAGATGTAATCTGTGTAAAGTATTGATGAATTATTAAGAAAATGCAAAGAAGAAAGTAGCTTTAAATTGCAGATGTAATATGTGGAAATGTATCTACAAACTATTTATTCCTTTTGATCTCTTAATCAGTTTACCATATTACTGTTACGTACTGTAATTTATTCACTACACAAAGTTCCACAGATTTGAAAAGTTACATATTAACTTATTAATTACTAGTGATTGAAGTAGATGCATTTTAAAATCCTAAAAAATATATCATGTTGTCAGGAGTGCCCTAATGATGAAATTGTCTGTTTTTTTTCCAAATTCCAATTTTCCAATTAAGAACAAGATCAAATTAAATGTGAAATTACCTCAGATTTTTATATTGCTGAAAAGCCAGCAGTAGTCCTTTCAAGCAGTGGATCTAAGGCAAGTAAGACAAGTAAAAAATAAGGAACATGAATGAGCAGACAGCACTTAAAAGCTGTGTTTACAAGCTGTATAAACTGGAAGATAGCTATTGTATGTTTCAAATTTCTGAAGTGCTCCAGGTAAAAAGTTCAAATGAGAGCTGGCTTTCAAGACTCCCTTCAGTTGGTCAGCTGCGGAGGATGGCATTAAAAGAGCTGGCTGGCTGCTAGTATCAGCAGACATTTGAGCTGCAAAAGCTAAAAACCTTTTACTACATTTCTTTCTTTCCTTGGCCAGAAATCACAAAGCAGTGATATATTTTCAATATTTTGCATTGCAGTATCCTGTATGACCTCTCATGACTCACTAAACTTGTGAGTTTACTCTGATTTTATTGGTCTTGTCAATTAAAGGCAGCCAGAGCACAAGACATTTGTGAGTCTGATTTATTAACACATGATTTGAAAACATTGTGCAAAAAGAATGGATTTGAGAAACGCTGTCTGCTCTGATGCAGAGCAAAAACTTTGCCACAATCGAAAAAGCTCAAATTGCTACTATAAAACATTACAGGTGAGACATGCAAAGGTCATACGAGTGTGAGATTCCCTGCAGAACCCAAGGTCAACAGAAATTCATCTTCCAGCTGATTTTTAGTGCTCTCACTCACTCACTCTGTCTGAAACAGCAGGTGTTGTTTCTTTTCTAACAGGATTTTTCTTCCAGTTTTCCCCTTTTTACACCTTAGTCTATTTCTCAATTGTCCACCTCCCTGCTGGTTTAATCCCTTCACTGGCATCAACTGTTTTTTACAAGTGTCTTTTTGACAGACTCAGAGAATATGATTCTGTTGTGGAGACAACTGTTCATCAGCTGTCCTTCTCATATCCACTGCTCATCTCCCTCTCTCCCTACTCCTGCTGCTCCATCTCCTCCATTTCTGTGTTGACAGAAGCCCATTTTAGATGGACTTTCCTTTTGAGTCATATACCTTTCAAATCAGCGTGAATGCATTTTTTAGTGTACCCTACAAGGCCCTCTCACCTTCAGATTTATTGTCGGTGTTGAGGCTGAAGTTGACTGCCTCCTCTTCTGTGATGTATTTTCATTGATGCCATGACACTCTGGAGTGTAGAGATGAGCTTTTAGCATCAATAGAACACCCTTTTGTTGGTGTAGACATACAGGTAGTTGAGTGGGTAAAACACAAAGTTGTGCTGAGACTTTAAAAAGGTAACATTAGGAGACATCATGTAAATATGGGAAGGCTATTTCAATTTTCATTCGCATGCAGGAGCAATCCATCTGTGATTTACACTATTGAATGTGTGCCGTCTTCCTGAGTTCAACCTAAATGCCTTGCTAAATGTTCCTTCTTTTTATACTTTTCTCTTAACCCATTTTTGTCAATCTTCTGCAGCTCCTCTCTCCCCTCCACTCCAGTTGTATCTTCTCCACTTGCTTTTTTGACTCCTGTGACACTTTACCCCCATCTCTCATCATCTCCTCGACTTCTTTTTCCCGTCTACCTTGTATCCATTTGATGGCTGTGTCCTTCACCTTGCCCTCATCTAGGAAGTAAATCAATAGAAGTTGAGAGAGGCCAAGCATCACGCTTTCAGTGATTTCCTCTTTCCTTGGATTCGGTTGCATGTACAGATTCATGCACATTGATATATTTGTCTGGCAATGTTCTGTGAGCTAATTCAGGCTCAACATTTTTTTTTAGTAAATGAATATTATAAATCACTTTGGTAAAATATTGCCATGTTCCAAAATCAGTTCATGATGTCTCTGACATTATCATGGTGGTTTTTGTTCTCGTTCCTTTATTTTCCATTTACCTGTGGACTATTTTCATCCTTTGCTTCAGCACAAACTTTTAATCGAAACTGAACTGAACTGAAACTACCTCATAGCGCTGACACGAAAGGGTATCTGAAACACCCTCCAGTGGCTCACATTTATTAAGCTGTTTAATAGTTTCTTTCAGTAATTGTCTCAGTTTAAATAATTAAAATTGTCGCTCTGAATAATGTGTTTTGCAAGTCCTAGATAAATGCCCCACAATGTTAACATGAGGGCAGACATGGTATTTTAAAATATGTAATGCACACTACCAGATGCTAATCTCTCTCATTTTTGTGGACCTTTCTGGTAACAGTCATTTTGCAATAAGGAAAATTCAGCAATCACAAAACTGAACTGTGTATATAACAAACTCTCCTTTATTGCTGAAGCTGTTTTAGAAGTACATTTCTGAACATTTAACTCTGAGTGGTAGGCACACTTGTTGTTTGCAATGTTCAACAAATAGTATACTCAAATTTCTAGAGTAGCTATGTGTTGATCTTTATTCAAGTGCTAAATATTCATTATAACACAGACTTTAACCTCTCAGCTGTATCACCTACAGTATGGAGCTCAAATGAAGCGTATGTTGATTATTTCTGTATTTTTTCTAGACGTGTCTGTCCACAAATACATGTATGTTAACTTGCATCAGTGAGCATGCATCTATAATGCATATATACCGTACATATCTAAATGCTGACTTTCTTAAAAAGAAAATACACAGTATGAGTGGTCTGTGTTCAACTGTAAATACACAATTTCCTGCCAAATATTAGTCAATACATTTCACAAACTCTCACATGGTATTCCTATTTCAACATGGACAAAATTGTGTTGTGGGTGTAAGGCTTAGGAAGTAGGAGTTGCCGCAGAAGATGAGTGTGAACATGAGCAGCAGGCCATGGCAGACTTTCAGAGAGGTGCTGTTCCTCCCCCGCAACTCTGCCAGAACATTCCTCATTTTCAGACCTAATTGAAAATAAACAGATCACTTGGTACTGGAGTGTAAATCTGGTGGGCTGGAAAAGTCCACTACCATTGGACTACCATGTTTAATCTTATTATGCTCCAGATCTGCACTGAGAGTAATTAACCTAATTAGACTTGAGCAAAAAACACAAACGTGAGATTGAGCCTCACTTGTGCATATCAAGCAGACAGTTATTATTTACTGATGAGCAACTTAACATTTCTGCTTTGAGCTTTAATATTTTTTCTTCCAAAATCAATATTGTGACACATACTATTTTCCGGTAACTGACTGCAAGCCTCGTTATATGTATATATATTTATCAGACAGGAAATTCAGCAATCCATCCTTAAAACAGTTCATAAAACATAATAACATCCAATAACTATAAAATTTTACAATATATAAAAAGGTCATGACAATGTGCTTCTACACATACTCTCGACACCCACCTAAGATATGCTACATATCGTCTCCTGCTCTTGTCATTTAATAATTCTATAGCTACAGGCACAAAAGTGTTCCTATATCATCTAGGTCTCCACCTAGCGGCTGCAAACCGACAACGAGAGGGGTGGAGTTGGACCTAATCATATAAGGGGTGTGTAATCTAGATTTCTTTCTGAGGCAGAACAGATGGTGGAGACCCTTTTTACGAACAATCTCACAGTTCTTTCCAAAGGTCAGTTTAGAGTCTATGACTGTCCCAAGATATTTGTAGCTTTCTACACAATCCACATCCTGATCTTTAATAATCGTAGTATCATAACACAAAGTACAAGTTCTAAAATCTATAATCATATCCTTTGTTTTAGCAATATTTAACTCCAAAAAGGATTCATCACACCAGGAGACAAACTCTTCAATAACAGGTCCATGAGTCTGGTCATGGTCCTGTATGCAAGTAAAACTACCTGGTGAAGTTTAGAGAAAGGTTGTCTTCATTGTTAACTGAAACCAACACTGACTGTACATGCTTTAAAAGACATGAAACAAACTACAGTCTCCATTTTCAAAGTCAGAACACATCCACCCACACTACGTCCCTAAAGTTTTAACTGTGGCATCTACCTCCGCCTTTTCTCACAAAACCGCAAGAGGTTGCTTGTCATTTTAAGCATTTGGACAAACAGCCAATGTTGTCATTTTTCTGGTGATGACAGGCTTGTTACAGAGGCACTGGGCTCATGCATCACTTACAGTCATCTGGAGCCTCCCTAACAGACACATGGCTTGAATCTGATACATCCCAACATCAAATTTCCTTAAGCTATTTGTCACTATTTCTGATATATGAAACATCTGACAGTATAGGGGTGTTAATTACATTTTGTGATACCAGTTTGATGTGAGACCTGATTCAATTTTAATGACCGCCCCTTAAGTGGGGTGGCTTTGGCTTGGTGGCAGAACAATTGCTTGCCAATCGGAAGGTTAGTGGTTCAATCCCCCAGCCATGCGTCAAAGTATCCTTGAGCAGGTTACTGAACCCCAAAATGCTCCCGAAGCTGCGCCTTCGGTTTGTGAATGTTCTCAAATGTATGTCGCTTTGGATAAAAGTGTCTGCCAAATGTAAGTAAGAGTTTTTTCATGACCCCCCTTGAAGAATATTATGAAAGCAGTGACCTTCCCCCCAAAAAAAACATTTTAATGACACAATAACTGTTGAAATAGTATCCTAGGCCATCGTGAGCTTTTGCCATCAAGACTCGTAGATCAACCAGTTTCGGCTGTGTTAATGGATAAGTAATATAAAATATATATCACTGTTAGACTTTCTATACAAGAATCTTTCTATGAAATGTGAACGTGACCTCTACTATGCTGTTTCCTACTTTGCTCGAATTGCTTGTATCCATTTTGTTTTATTGTATCCGTTTGCAAAGGCTTTTTTGGCATCCTCTTTTTCATCCTCTTCTTCTTCCTCTTCAAAAGGCCTTGCATCGTGGGATGGGTACCCACTCAAATTCAATATCAGTGAATGCAGAAATTGATGATAAGCTGCTTTAAAATGGGCAGCGAATCAGTTTCTCCAAGTTATCATTACAAATGGCAGATTTAAGCCATAAAAAAGGGAAAATATCAGTGCAGACATTGCATACACTGAAGAAAAGAAATATCTAACATTTTTACTTTTTCCCAACCACAGATGCTTTTCACAGGATTTGATGTGTCTTAGTAACATCTTCTAGATGATGGATATGGCATGACAGCTACAGCCTGAAGGTAAGTATAATCTTTATCTACATGTATTTGTATAATTAAAGCATTCTGATGGTTCTTGTATTTTTGAAAATGTGTGGGCTTACTTTGTGTTTTGATGTACGTATCTACATTTTAACTTTTTATGGTCTCTGTCTCTCTAATCTGATTGACTGGGTTGCCCCAGTTATTTTGTGTTTTCTTGGAACCTTTCCTATAAAATGTGGAAAATGACCACTTTTGTGATAATCCTTGGTAAAAGCTATGTTATACTAAAATATTGACTTACATGAAAACAGCCAATGTGATTTGTGTGGGAGGTTTTATGTTTTCAAAGATTAATTTCAGTCGATTTTAAGTCCTTCCTGCATGAAAAGGATAATTCAATGTTCACATTAAACCTATGCAGGTCTTTTTCAAAGCAGATACTTTGACTTGTCATAGCAGAAAAAAACACAGGTGTTACTAATAACATTACTGATCCAATTCAATTTATTTATATAGCACCAATTCCTAACAGAAGTTATTTCATTGCACTTTTTGTATAGAGCAGGTTTAGACTGTACTCTTATTATTTACAGAGACCCAACAATTCCCACAATTAGCAAGCAGTTGGAGACAGTGGCGAGGAAAAAATTCCTTTTAAGAGGCCGAAACCTTGAGTAGAACCAAACTCAGGGTGGGCGGCTACCTGCTGCTGCTGGTTGGTTGGCTCAACTTTATTCAAGTGTACCAGTAAGTCATGACACTGACCCAGCAAGCACAAAACCACGACCCTGAAAGTGAGCTGTGCTTTTCCTATTGTGACACGTCAATATGTCTTCCTTGAAAATTAGCTGTTATAATCCACACGCAGGATTTATGAGGCATTTTTAGGTTACACAGTGTAACCCTAATGTTAATACCATTAATTTAGTAGTTTGAGTAATAGTTTTATCTTTTTTCTTTTTTTTTGCAATTGCAGCTGCAGCTATTGTTACTATTATAGTAAAACAAACCTGTCTTCAGTGTGGCCATTCATTTCTTTTAGTGGATGAGTTATCAGCAGGATGACATAATTTGACTGTGCTTTTCCAAAACCGCTACAAATCACTGTTTAAAAATATATCCACTTTATGATGTGACAACCCTATGGTTATGGTTTGGTTAGGTTTAGGCACAAAAACAACTTGAATAGGTTTAGGGAAAAATCATGGTTTGGGTTAAAATACCTGGTTAGTTAAGATTAACGAAACATTGGTTTGGGTTAAAATGATCTTAAATAAGGTTTGGGGACCTTCGTCATCATGGTTACAATAACATACATGGTTATGGAAAGAACTTAGTCATGCTTTAAATGCTGACTGTCAGTTGGAAAAGTGAAACAAATAGCCCCAGTATCCAATGTTGAAGTCCAATGTTTTATTATGCAAAACATTCACTCTACATTTTTTTTTTAAACACAAAGCACATTGTATGTTGTTCTTTATCATTATGTAGGGTCATTTATTCATAAGTTGTCAGTGGTTTCCATGTTTGTCTGAAACTAATGTTACCTTTTGCTGTCCAAAAGTTTTCTTTCTCATTAATAAGTTAATTAGACGACACTGCACATTGGCTTTATTAGTGTGTTGTTTTTTTTAAATGAGTCACTGTCCCTCATACTTTTTGTCTTATAATAGGGGTTATAAAATATGCAGACCAAAACTCAAGACTCCACTTTGAAGTGTATTCAAACATGACTTGTTAGCACCTAGTCAGTCAAAAATTCTCCAGCATGCTCTTGAAAATAGGATTTACAAAGGTTATCGTGGCTGTGTTGATAGTAATTGATGAGAAGCACAACATCCGACAAGCATTAGCAAAGCTGTAGCAGCCTCTAAGTTGTTTATTTTTCATTTGTTTTTGCTATATTTTAGAAGAGATAAATAATGCTTCATTATTTTGAAGGTTTGGTGACATTTAGATCAAAAAGGCAAAATTATGCAGTTTGCTTAAACTAAGTTTTGATAAGTGACCACATTCCAGGGGGAAAAAAAAATACAAACCTGTTTTTCTGTAAGAATTTAAATTGTATGTAAAAAATACGGAAGAAAGATGGATGATAAAAAAAGGAAACTTAAAACATTACATATCAAAGAACCCTGCCTGTTTGGAATGATTTCAGACAACACTTTGATTTCTCTTTAAAGTACAGCCTCGGGCCTCTCCTTAACACTTTCGGGTAACTTCTAACCCATTCCAGTTGTCTCATGTTTCAGGATGTGTGTTGAGTGGGCTGAGGTCCTTAGCAAGGGTATTTTCCTCCACAGTGTTTTCCAGCTCATCCTCTTGCATCATCATTATCATGGTAAATAATTCAACAGTTTGTTTCACAATATGACCTCCCTGTACTCTCTCTCCCTCTTTTTCTCCTTTCTTCTCTCACACATAGTTTGGTGATAACAGAATAACCTGTTAATGCACACATAGAAATGATACACCTCTTCTCTGGTGGACCTGGTCATTTAATACATTGTGTAGCCCTTTTTACACATGCACACAGAGTCCCACTCACCTTAATGCAACCCACATACTGTAGTGGACTGATACTAGTACCAGTCATGATAACAATGATTAATGTGTTCACTCTCTCACATCTACTCTCACTGACTGAGTGGACTGATAATTGCTTGTTGTTGATACTGTGCTTCTCGAAATCTCTAAATGTTTAGATGTACAATCCATGACAAAAGATCTCTGGTCTTTAAAAAAAATGTGTGAAATGAGAACAAGGTTTAAAAATAATATATCATGCACTTGGAGCAAAAAAGTCTTCTCCTTCTATTCTGTGCAGTTATGAAATGTTTGCATGTCTGTCTATCCCCCAGAAAAAATTCAAACATAAACATAAGACATACTCATCTCCAATTGTGAATAGCCTGCATTAAGCAGACACAAATACAAGTAGTAAACACCCAGATGCATGCAGTCACAAATGTAGTAATTTGATTCAATTCACTTTTGGATTTTAGATCAAAACATTGCAACAAACATAAATGTAATATTTTCATCCCTTTTTCCATTGTTTGGGGTTTGACTGGCACTCTTTTAATTGCGTCATTTTGTTGTTGAAATGTACATTAATTTGCCTTTTCTTTTGCTCACTTTCTGGAAATTTGGTAAGATTTTGTCACAATAAATTTTGTCAGATGGAAACTTGGCTACAGAGCAGAGCGGTTAGCGCCCCTGCCTCCCAATAAGGAGATCGTGGGCTTAAATCCCGGACCAGACCACGATCTCTCTGGGTGGAGTCAGCATGTCCTCCCCGTGTTACCGTGGGTTGTCTCCGGGTTCTCCGGCTTCCTCCCACCGTCCAAAGAAATGCATGTTTAGGTCACCTGCGACGAGTTGGCTGCTGTGTACTCTCTGTAAAGCCACTGGGATAGGCTCCAGTTACCCGCAACCCCCATCGGGAACAAGCGGTAGAAAATGACTGACTGACTAACTAACATTAACACTTTACGCTAATCCACCATATATTCTCTATACCCACTGCTGTTCAGAGTTTACCTATACTGTGGGTATCAAACTCAGTCTTCACCCTGAATTTCCATATATTTATGTAATTAGGATCTACGAACAATGCCTGTGCAATTTTCTCCATGTTCTTTTCTCTTCTCTTCTATGCCTCTTTATCTTTATCATCTTCTACTGTATTTTCCATGTGATTAAGTCCCCAGTGGTCATGCACTTTGTAATGCCTTCTAATCACAAACTCCATTGTAGAAAATTTGTCTTGAAGTGCCATCTTAATTTCTTTCTGTCCATTGACTTTCATATGACATTCATCCCTCTAGCTCTCCTCTGGCATTGCTATGGCATGACTGTGCGGTGACAAACGGCATGGCTGGGGTAAGAGAAGGTTAAATGACTTGCCTCTAAGACAAAGAGTTCATCATTGCATCTGCTCTATAATTAAGGTAAAGGATTGCTAGCCTCTTTACCTCTGGGGTGAGAAAATTAGCACCTTCCAAGCGTTCTGCCATTTCAGGAAAAGCAACTTACACAGCAATTGAATCCCTGCAGCCTTTTACATAATATTCTGACGATTTTATGAGGGAGAATATTAGTGTTTGGTTATTAAATTCAAATAAGCCAATGCAGTACAACTTAGATAGACGATATTGATAAAAGCAAATAATTGACCAGTGGCTGATGAACAGACCTTAAAATTAAATTGATTTTGAAGATTTGCATTATACTCTATTTTATGAAAAGGTGAGCTTTGACTGATTAAATCTGACCTAGGAGGCAAGGGCTGACCTATTTAAGATTATATTTAATCTAAGCAATTTGGCCTCTAGTGCTCCAGAGCACTCTCATTATGGTACAATACAAATCATTTATATTCTATTGAAGGAGGCACATTGTCCCTGAAAAAACATCAGCTTATGGAATAAAGACTGTGCTGCCTATCCATCATTCTAAATTTTTCACGCTATCATTATACTTGTTTGCTGCCTAAAGTTTATCAGGAAGTTTTGTGTAGTAGAGCCCACGCCCCTTTATGTTTGAGGATGTAAGATAGAGAATGTACAGTTTAATTGTTATTTAAAGACATGTGAGTTTTGGTAATTATTTGTGTTTCACAGTTATGCTGCAGTACTTGCAATAATACAAACACTGTACTATACTGAATTTACTCAAATCTATTGAGACTGACAACAGCAACAGCTGGTATAACAGCACCAGCTTCTCCATCCTTGTTTGCATCCTTGATGGCATTTAATTTAGTCAGGCTGCAAGCTACCCGACTCTATCCAACTATAATTTCTTAATCAGTGCCAATAAGGCACAATACATCACTTATTTTAAGAATCTATTATTAATTAGGAATTATTAGGTGGTATATCGCCAGGTATTATTTACCTTTTTATACCTGTATCCTAGCAAGCTAGCATTCAGAAGCTGCTAGCTTGGCTCCACAAAGTAACTTGCACCAGTATTTTACTATAACAGGCGAAAGGGATTATAATGAATTTGTCAAATTTACTGACTTTGAATTTCTATGATCAGTTGTAGAAGGTATTCAAAGAAACATTGAGTTCATATCATTGGAACAATGCAATTCTAGTCAGTCACTAGCTGTCAAACATGTTGTTTCTCTAAGGAATGCTGCACCTCCCTTGTGTCCACCAACCAACCAACGTTTATGGTCAGCTATAATTCAAAGCCTCTCTGATGTTTCACTGGAGCCATGAGAGATCACAGCTGTAAGTGGATATAAAACAGAAATCTCTCTTGAGGGTTACTGGCAAGATAGAGCAATATTGTCTACATTACTGAGAGAATTTATCTACATTAAGGAACTATTGTACTTTCTCTACATAATCTATATAAACCTTCTCACTAAGGTTTTTGTCTCACAGTTGTCTCAATAACTAATTATAAATCTCACTAATGTAACATCTAGAAAATAGCAACAACACCCACAATGTCCTGTTGTATTACCACACTCTAAAACAGTCTCTCAAGTAGACTATTATTGTATCCATAAGTATCCAGTTCTCCATTATCACTGTTATGTTAGTCCTAAGCTTGTCCAATCAGTTAAAAATAGGATCTTATTCCTATAATTTACCACTTTTTCAAGCAAGTAAGGGCGGGATCAGACATGATGCTTCTTTTTCACAAGGAAATGCTAAGTACAGCTATAAGTGTCACGATAGCACAGGGAACAAGAGTGCAGTGAGTGTTACATGGGTCTCATTACAAGGAAACACTGTGTTTGACAACCTAGTTTAATAGTGTAGCTAGTATAGATGTAAGAGGAAAACTTACAAAACCTAAACAGACACCAAAGAGAGGAGAGCATGGAGCTTATCATATGTCAGAGTACATTAATCATTCCCATCCATTCTTTATACACAATATGCTTGTTCAGGATCATTGGGGAGGGGGAAGTCATCTATCCCAGTATGCATTGAGAGAAGATGACATTATTGTTGTTTCATGAGGAGTTGAGATTTTTTTTTTAACAAAAGTTAGTACAAACTGAAATTGTTACCTTCAAAACTCAAGGCTTTTTTAGCTTTAAGCCGAAAGCTCTTTGTTAACTGTACTTTTGTTTCCAAGTATAGGCAGTTTATTTTAAAGCAATACATGTTACCTACTAGCCTACCCTAAGCTAAATTACCTCACTGTCAGGGACTGTCTGAGAAGTTGAAACTTGTCTTCCTTTCTTTTTCTTGGGGCTCCACAAAGCTACCAACGGTCAAGACCTTTAATCATTTTGTCCCTACTCTGGCACCTGAATGACTTCCCATTGTTTACTTTCTGTCTCCTTGATACAGTATGTCCTGCAGACACTTTCACTTTTTGTAGCAGTCATTGTTTGTCCCTAAAAATCATAAAATATTATGAATTACTGTAGTAATGGCATGCTTTAGATAGGGCATTATATTTAATATTAATGTAAAGATGAGCTAGCTTCACTTGCTACCAGCTGTTGTTCCTAAAAGCTATATTGGTCTAAGATAGTCAAAGTTAGTTTATGCACCAGACACTAGCATCAAGCTTCTTACTCTCCTCCAATCGCAGTTAATTTTGTTTCTTTCTTGTAGTTTTAGCCCTGTACACTGAACTTCTAATACAGAGTGCTTCCCACACATATACCTGAACACTGCTGACTAATAAAATGTAACACAGGAAGGCAGACTGAAAATGTAATTCTTAGAATGAGGCATTTAACCTCTATTTTTTTTACTTCTTTTCAGATTGTATTGCTTTCTCAAGAGAACTGACACTAATGTGCAACACAAATTGCATGTGTCACCACAATGAAGTGCATCATTTGGAGCAGGCATCAAAACCTGCTGCATCCAAACTGTTGAAAATAACTGGGGAAAAAAGTCTTGAGTTAATTAAGAAAAGCATCCTGTCTCATTACATTTTAAGCAAGGCTGATGCTGTTAGTGTGTGTGAGCATTTCCAGCCTGCACATTAAGTCTATGAATTATTTAGCCTGCATGCTAGTCTTGAGCTGTGAAATCAGTCACATAGACACTCTATGTACACCTCAGTAAACTTGAATTGTCATTGCTTTTCATTGTGTTATATTACAAAAAAAGTGAAATGACCATATGTGACCTGGCATCAGAACAGCCTCAGGCTAACAAAATGAAAGACAGCCGTTCAACAGAATTCATTTGAATGCGGTATCTCCCCAACTAACCCAGATCCCTATTCAACAAGTCAGGATAACAATAAGTGTTCGAGTATAATTACTTGGAGAGGAATTCCCAAAGGAGTCAATTTATCAAGATGGATGCTTCATTTGTTATTCTTTAGTGTTCCTTGTATATATTTTTTTCAATTGTGCACAGAGTAATTTTCACTAGAGGCTTTTTTGAAGTATTGAAGGTGACTTCCAAAATGTATGTGTGAATGGGATCTTTGGCTGTAATAAACTGCTGTAGAATGGTACGTCCTTCCTTGTTTGAAACTGTGTCTTCTGAAGCTTTTGTTGGGGAGCATCTAGGGAAAAGGAGAGAGAAGTGTTGATTAGACTCAGCATAGTGAATGATATTGTTCAGGTATCTCCTAATGATGAGACTAAATATTAAAGGACTTGATACAACTAGTACACCAGGTTCCTTATTAGTGTTTCTGTTTTGAATGTCCATGATTAATTAAGTCAGGTAATCTATTTTGTTATATAATTAAAGTTAATCACAGGGATTAATTATGAACCTATTTATCAAAGTGCTCATGTTTTTGTATGTAAATATATCCATAAATGCATCATATGTAAAATCTGTTTATGTGAATGCTATATTTTTCAAGGGAAACATTCACATACATATGTTCACATTTAGGTTTTTTATTTAGATTTTGTTTCCTTTGTTAGTATGTATGTTTGCATCATGTTTCTTCTTCAGTTACAGTTCTAGGTTTTTGTTAAGACAGGCTGCTAAAGGCCCATCATGAAACCCAGTTATTATAGTACTTTGAAACCACATATCAAATGATTCATAGATAAAAATGGTGTGTCTTGCACACTGTAACATACTTTTTTTAGTTTGTTAAATTTTCATATTGAATAGTTGCAACAAATTATGTAACTATATTGCTACTCTCACAATTAGTTTACTTCTTCTGACTTAATCCAAACGAGTTTAAGTCACATCCAACTTTGTGGATGGTGTCCATAGTAACTATTTGTGCTGTGGGTGTAGCTATTCTCTCATAAATCTCTCTTAAAAATGTAAGCCACAAGCTGTCAATGGACATCCACAGGCCTCAAACAATGTGAGTTTGGTAGCTGATGTTACTTACTGTAAAATCAAGCAACTATCACAATCACAATTGTTTTAAAGGGACAGTTCACCCCAATATCAAAAATACATATTTTTCCTCCTACCTGACCAGACCTTGTTGTGAGCAGTTTCATGTAGGAACTGTCGGTAAAAAGAAAATAGTTCCTACATGAAACTGCTCACAACAGATCTGTGGATTATCTTGACTGGGTCATGATTTCTGGAAAGAGACATTGCTGTTGAGATTATCAAATGTATTTTTTGGCACTTTGAGCAGCATAAGTCGAGTGCCATATAATATTCCAAAAAGGCAGACATCTCTATGGCTGAAATCTCCAAAACTTGGCTACTCACAACAAAAGAATCTATATGGATAAATAACACTACAGATGATAGAGAAAATATGTATTTTTCATGTTGGGGTGAACTGTCCCTTTATGTCTTGTACCTTGTAGCTTGAAAATAAGTTTGGTGAAACTTGAAAACCAGTATCTAACTGCTATCTTATTTGTAAACACTTGTTTTTATTTTGAACAAAAGTTACAGAGACAGAAATTAAGTGAGGAATGTTTTCTCCTTTATCTGACTAATTGGGAAACAAATCCGTTCAGAGAGCTACAATTTTATTCTGTGCAATATGTCCTTCGGGGGCCACACAAATAGGTAGACTTGGCTCTAGACTCTGTAGACGTGTGCACATCAACTTTAAAACTGAATAAAGGAACACCAAATGGAGTTAACTGAGATGATGATTATGCCTCTAACAAATGAAACATTAATTTGCACAGTATTGTGCTGTGGTTTGGTGGTTTTGTGTTGGAAAGATTTGATGATGAATGATTGATTATCATTTCCTAAAGGTTATATGCTTAATTTGAAATGCTAGTCAGTCTCACTGACAAATGTCACTCGAGGCCCTTCATATACTGTGCAGTGATAGCATTTTATCCCATGGCAGAGGGTTTCTCACTATAGTCATTCATAGTCCCCTCACACAAAAAACTTCAATAAAAGGTTGTCTCTTAGTATTTACATTATTTATCCATGCGCTGTCACCTCTGAGGTCCAGATTGTTTTTCAGACCCTCAAGCCACAACCAAGGATTTCATTCATTTCATCTCAAGGTGCAGTGGCGATAAAGTCCCAGTATAACACCTATATTTTAGCTTGTCAATGTTTCACGCCCAATATAATGGGAGCCAGATGGTTCATTAAATATTCTTATTTTGAACTTAAGGATAAAAAAATATATGTTTCTATCTTGCCCTCTGTCTGTCCATCCTTTGCTTGTGTTACTTGTATTGTCTTTCCAAGTTGTAACTGTTTTGTGTATTCATTAGGTTAGGGATCATTTTACAAATGATTATTTGAAGTAGGCTGAATAATAACTAATTATGTCTGTATAAAGGTCAGTTTTTGCCATTGGCACTTGGTTGTTCATCTTCTATTATTTACCATATGTGTTATTTCTAATGTAAGTATAAAAAAAGCATGAAAAAGTACAAATGATTGCTTTTAGAATCAGAAATGAGTTGAGCTGTTAGCATCACTTGTAGTAAGCATTATTTAAATTTTTTTATAAAAAACAAAAAGAAAATGTAGTATTGAGATAATTTTAAGAACTGTATGGCATCAATCTCCAGTGTAAAAGTGTACATTGTAAGGTGATGAGTGGATTCAGACGTTTTGGAACAAAGGGCTCCGCCCACTGTCCTGTTTGATCACTTCAGTTTTTTTCTTTTATCCAGCCTCTGTTGATGGAGGCCTGTCACTTTCTATCTTTAAGGCACAGATATCAGTAATTTCCTTCTGTCATTTTGGTTTTGAGAGGCCATTGTTCAGTCACCCTCTCAGTTTCTGCCTTAAGAAACCTGTCTCTTCACCCATCTGGCCTCCCTTTGGAGCTTCCTGTGGTGCTCAGGTCTCTCTCTTGTGAGCCGTATGAGCACATTGAAGAGATTTCCCTTAAGTTGTTCTCTTTGAAGAGAGTCTTATTGCTGGCTCTGACATCGATGAAGCAGGTGAGCAATCTGCGCTCTCTGCCAATCGTCCACACAACAGCTTGTGTGGAAGATTTGCCTGAATTCCTTACCTTAAAGCATCAGATGATTCTTCAGGGTGCTGTGCTCAGCTCAGGCTTTTCAGGTTTCTTGAGGTCTAGTCTGCTTGGCCACTGGATGTTGTCCCCATTGGCAGGGTAAATGTTCAGGTGTGGTGGTTTTTCACAGCTTAGACATGGGGCTGAACCCTTGCATGTTTACGTTCCTTTAAAATTTTCAAGTATCCTACTACTTTGGTGTGACACCAGTTATTTGGGTGGTTCTCTAGTGTGGCAAATGCCTCTCTTGGTTGCCACTATCTCCCACCTGTGTCTACACTGGTAGATTAGGTTGGGTGTACAGTGTGGAACAAAAGACTTGCTAAATCTGAGTTGACGAAAGTAGCTTACAGTACCTCCACTTCTTTGATTCGGCATGGATGATGAATTGCATTGAAAGCTATGGGTTTAGTGGGTGCATTTATCCATGTGTGTTTTTTAGGGACTGATATGTATGTTTGTAGCAACCCCTCCCCTGTCCTCTCATGGAGACAGTAGAGTATGGATTCTGTGCCTACTGTTAATAATAAATCAGGCTGTGCTGAGTGAGCCCCATCTGCCTTTTCATCCCTGGTATGGAGGGGTCCTTGAAGGCTGACCAGCTCTTGCGTCATAAGGTTGATGGCCATTTCTTGCCATGCAGGTGTCACAACAGGGGATCATGTGTGGCAGGATCCATTAGAAGGGAAACAGTGTGAAACTGATTGAAGGTTGCACATTGAAACCCTAGTTTCTGTGAGGACAGACAAATCCCTCTAACCTCAAACCTGCTGGGGTTGCACACTTTGAAGATGCTGTACGTGGATGAGGTGTGACAGACATGAAAATAGGCAGTACTGGGTGGGGTACTGGTGGATTTGTCCTTATTTGCAAAGAACATACAAATATGAGCACACCAGCAGTGGTTCTTAGAGTCCATTAAGGGGAATTCACCACTGCTCATATTACAGGTCATAACCTTCACTCTACTTTTTTGTAAAAGTCACCCCTACATAAAATACAAGACCTGCTCTTATTTACCCTCATTTGCTATGAATAAATAATTACCTCATGCTGTACCACATGACTACCATAGAATCCTGTAGGCATTGGTCATATGCAATACACTAAGAGGTTAACATTGCAGTAAAGAAAAATAAGATGTTATTCAGTAGTTTAAAGAACAAAGATAATTAACCAAAATGGAAGTGGGGGAATTCACAATCCCATAGGACAAAATATTCATACACACGATCATTTAGCATTAAACATAGGCGTATAAAAACTAAGGAAACTATTGTCTCATTTTTTAACATTCCATCCTTTCATCACTTCCCAAACCAGCAGGACAGACACTTTTTTAATGTATCCCTGTGTCTGTGAAAGCCCCAGGGGCACAAGAGAAGTACAGAGGCCATCACTTATTACTTGGCAAAAGACGGGGTTCCCATCAATGCCATGCACAACAGGGGTTTAAAGAAAATGATTAATACCCTTAACAAATGTTATATAATCCCCTCTTGCAATTGTTTCTCAAAAGCTGTGCCGCGTGTTCCGTATATCAAATGTGGAGGAAGAATTCCAAAGGATCTGAAGTAAGTGGAATATTTTTCAACAACAGAGCCTTATATAAGCCTTACAGTTCATTATACCAGTGGTGACTTAACAATGAGAAGTCTGCAAACAGCATTTTGAGCACACTGGAGAGGGTATTGCACAGGGACCGAGGGAGGTTTTGGCATGGATTGTACAAGAGAAAAAGATGGTCTGCATTAATGGTTTGGACACTGGTTTGTCTAATATTGTGATGGCAGATTTTCTTATTGTTTCAACAAGAAAGGCCAAGTGCTCTGGACACTGTAGAAGTACATAGTAATTTACTCTTGCATTTAATGTTTACTGATTTTTTGAAAATTCAGAAAAGACCTATGTATAAGTAATATAAGGGTATGCATTTATAAATTGTATTACTGTGTACATTTTACATTAACCTACCATCCTGTGTCCACAAGCTCATGAATATTAAATGGCAAGGTAAGATTCCTGATATATCCCTGCCAATGCTCACACATTGTTACCGTGCGTGATACAGCTGTGTCAAGTCATAGGCTAACCTTCAATTTGGATAAGAGAAAGATAGTAATGAATGTAAAAGAGGCATTAGACTTTCATTGAGTGAAGAAGAGTTTGATGGTGGGGAGGTTTCAGGACGATGTGATGTGTCCTGGGTTGATTCTTATGGGTCATCATTGATAGCGATCCAAAGGTGAGGCAAAATTATTATCCAAATAGTATGTAGCATATAAACATTTATAAAATAGAATTAATATAAAGTAGTCTTTCCCTCTGGTATGTTTTGAGGTCCCTTCAGGTGCTGTGCGGCTCCTTCATTATGTATTTTTTGCCCTTACGAGAGTAGGAGTGTTCGACCTCAGGTTAGGCCTATTGTTTAGCAAAAGTGATCATTATACATTTTTTCATTGGGTAAAAACCTACTTTGAATTTTGAAATTGATCCAAATTGTTTCTTTTCAATATATATTTTTGTATGCATAATTATTTGGATGCACGCCAGTCCAAAACAAACAAGCAGGAAGAACACCTTTGATTCATATTCTTCTTCTTCTTTTCCTTTCGGCTGCTCCCTTTCAGGGGTCGCCACAGCGAATCATGCGCCTCCATCTAACCCTGTCCTCTGCATCCTCTTCACTCACACCAATTAACTTCATGTCCTCTCTCACTACATCCATAAATCTCCTCTTTGGTCTTCCTCTAGACCTCCTACCTGACAGCTCCAACCTCAGCATCCTTCTACCAATATATTCACAGTCTCTCCTCTGAACGTGCATAATAATAATAAAAAAATATTCATAATAATAATAATGATAATTAAAATGCAAAACACAATAATGCAAAACACAATAATGCAAAACACAATACAACATTCTGCAAGGGCCTGAAGTGCTGGGATGCAGTTTGTGGGAAGTCCACAGCCAAGGTGCTGAATGTTTGAGCAACGTGTAGCAGAAATAATCACAAAATCAATGCATTCTAATAGCGGGTAAATTTTTCCTGTTGGCAGTTTTAAGTGTACAGTGACTGCTGGCAGTTCTAGTGTTAAATATGCAGTTTATAGACAGCATGAAACAGTCCATGAAAAGCCTGGGAATAGAGAAGCAAGGTTCTGAGGAAGCAATGTGGTGAGGCATCATTGACAACCTTTTAAAGACACCTCTGTGTTTTGTTTGATTTCCAGAGCTTTATTTGAAATGCGTCAAGTCGTATCTCTGTTTAAGTTTCTAGTGTTCATGAGAAGCCAAGTAAAAACTACCCTGGGCATCTATGTCTTTCCCGCCTTTTAGCTCGAATGCACAGTATCGACATGTTTCCCACTTCCACTTTCCAATGTCTGGCCATGAGGAAGGCATAAATACACTGGGGATGGTAACTAATTAGATGCAACAGTGACAGGTGAATTCAGAATTGGATGTGAAGAATACACCCGGGAAAGCACTGTGAGAGACTAGAAAATAGAAGCAAGTATGGCAACCTCAACAACCAAGACACTTCTGCTGCAAGAACAAGCCAGCAGCAGAACTTCAGTCCTGCTCCAAAATAACCTCTGTAGTCCAGTGGCCAGATCACCTGGGACAATATCCATTTGTCTTCATCAGAAAAAAATACATGTTTTTTATCCAGATGACAAGCTAGCATTGGCTATGAATACTGAAAGAATGGCCAAATTACCCTCATGTAACCCCAATTAGTTGTGGCTAATTTTGGCTACATAGTTGTATATTTCTGCATATTTAGACATTTTCTGCACAGCTACATGGACAAAAAATAAGACTGCAAACTGGTCTATGGGCAGGGGTAGACTGGACTTTAAAAATGCTTTGAACTTTGACCAGAAGTGGGCTACCACAACCTGTGTACAGATGTTATACAGATGGTGTCAGGTTTGCCCTCGCATTCAAAGATCTTGCAATAAATTTGGTACAACTCACAAAATCAGGACAGCTCTGTATTTATTTCACTTTAGTCAATAAAGTTTGGGGAGGAATGGTAAACTTTCGTTGGCATAGCCACAATTTCAAGACGGCTGTGTCCAAGCCAATTTCACTATAACCAGACTTAGTAATATTGTCTAAGGATCATTTTCAAAGTGTGTGTGTGTGTGTGTGTGTGTGTGTGTGTGTGTGTGTGTGCGTGTGTGTGTGTGTGTGTGTGTTGGAAAGCTGCCAGTCGAGAGGCAGCCAACACAGCACGGGAAAAATGGAGAGAAGACGAACAAAGTAAACAGGGTACATACACAGGAGAGAACTGTGACGCCATTTCAGCATTAGGACACACACTCACCTACATAAACGTGCACATGAAATCACACACACACATCCTCCCTCTAAGGAAACACATAGCTCCCATATCCAGCACATTTTTTCACCATTCTTGCTCTCATTGTCTTTCTTACACAGAGGGAGAGATTTACTATTCCTGCACTGCTGTTTCAAAGAGCACAGCCTTTGATCCTTAGCTACTTAATCTTTTGAAGTACGCAGCCCGACTGTCAGTCAGAAACACACAAGCAATAGTGATTCCAAGTGAAAAAGATGAGTCGGATTTAATGGATGATCAGGACAGTTGTAAATGAGAGCAGCAAGCCACATGGATTGACAACAATCCAGATGATTTCTACATATTTGAAAAACAGCAAACAAACAGTCATGATTGCAATTATAAACACACCTGCCAACCTTTAAATGGATTTGTAACGTTTGTGAAGAACTTGAGAGCAGATAGCAGCCAACAGATGGATGTGAGTAGATCAGCAGATGTACATAGACTAAGGATCAAAAACAGATGTATGCATAAACAGACTAGTATATACATAGAGAACATTCAGTGATCAGAGGCATAGTGTCAGGCATTTTTGACAGTCTAGCAATGAGAGTATCTCTGACCTGAAAGTAAAAGCACAAGAGCTGATCAGTCATTGCAGTGAAAATGTGAGGGTGAACAGTCGATAGCACATGGGGAAACAGACAGATCGATCCGCCTAACAAAAAAAGAAATACATGGAAGACTAGAAGAGAGGCAGAGACAAAGCCAGGCACAGGATGGTGCTGGACCTGTTGGATGTGGGCAGACCAGGTACTAACCATAATACTCTTCCTGCACAAATATGCTCCATCTGGGGAGAATTTATAGACTAAAGAGAAAATAAACTCTTTGAGATGTTTGCCGCGATCTTATAATGTTAAAAATTAAGTCTTTTAATTAGGATATATGATTATTAGCAGAGGTGGGTAGTACTGAGGGTTAGGGTAGGATACATTTACTCTGTTACACTTACTTGAGTAACATTTGGAAAAAATTTACTTCTAAGAGTAGTTTTACCGCACCATACTTTTTACTTGTACTTGAGTAGATTTGTGAAGAAGAAACACTAGTCTTACTCAGATACACTGGGCTACACTTGACTGGTTACTTTTTTTTTTTTACATTTATTCTACATATTCTATGCTTTATTTTTGCCAGAAAGATGTCGTCAGTACATCTACCGCATGACTCAGTTTCACCAATCAAATGTAGCAACAATTATCACGTAACTCTGTTTCACCAATCAGACGCAGTCACATCAATTAGATCGTTGTTGTTGCATACCAACAACAAGGTGAAACACCTAAACAGAGGTGTCTCAAGATTCTGTGTCATCAGAAAGTCACAAATAGCAGCTTTAATAGCTGTTGCAATTGCACTCTGCTATTGACTGATCTGTGTTGCTTGTACAACAGGTGGTGACACATTTCGTGTTAACCTACTTTATTGCACACTTTCTGAATAAATTGGGGAATAAGAGATGAGCAGCCAACATGTGTGGGTTGTAAGTTAGTTTTCTTTCCATCTTCCTCAATTCCTCAAGTCAACATTGATTGTATTCCTCCTTAGCAACACATCCTGCTCCTTTAATTGGTGCTTGAGTATCCTCTTTTCTCTCTCCTCAGCACCTGATAATGTCGCTGTGACAGTTTGCTTTTTGATTTCTATGAACTGCTTCAGGATGATTGACAGTTTGACGGGCCCTGTAATTGGCTGCCTGGTCTGCTCAGTCACCAAGTAAATAATAGGGATGGTGATGGGAGACTGGGGCCTTTCATGTCTATTCATTCGGGGAACACACAGTTTTATTACTTAGAAATTCTCTGTATTAAGCTTCATTCAGTTTCATTCTGTAATTTTTTAACCAATTTTTGAGATTTGCTGTGTTAGGACTCCACCCGTTGAATTCATTCATTTGTGGGATTTAAACTGAACTTTTATTAGGAGACTGCATGCTTTTTGGTTGTGTAAACAAAGGAGACATTGAACTCAGTCTTCAAGAATCCCCAGTGGCATGAAGTCCTCCCATGGGACCAGCTTTCAGCTACCATTGGTCTGACTTGTGACCCAGAATGTCACCAGGTAAATAAAGGGGGTCATCGGCCATTGTTCCCTCTTTTTTTCTCCTGGAATTCTTCATTGCAGCAGACAGCTGTGGCTGTCTCCCTTTCAGTGTGAGGCCTGCTAACTGCATACACACAGCAGAAGTGAAAACTCTCTCTTACAGCTGCGATGCGAGGACCTGTGTAAGATTTCTGCAACAATAATTAGCACTAACGGCGACTACAGAAAGTCTGCCAGCTAACTTCAAGAAGTAACTTCAAGGACAAAAACAGCAGAGCGATCGGTTTCTCGATCTGCACAGACGGACTGCACAGCAAGGACTTTCCCACAATCGTAACCAACATTCTCCCCTGCCTGGCTCATTCCAATAGGACAACCAAACAATAACAGCTGCATGTTCAAAGCAACCTTTTTTCTTTTACAGACTGGTAACATAACCACTGAACCTATAACTGGGCATTACATAGCTTGACATAGCTTGACATAGCTTTACAGTGTACTTGGCTATGCACAGGACTGCTACTTTTTTGAAAGTGTATTTATTGATTTTGTCCGTTGAGTTTTATTGTTGTGATGTGTTTTCGCTGTTTGTGGTTATGTAGTAGCCACATGCTGTGATGTTAGCGATGTTCACACAGACACAGGGTCATGAATGCAACTAACTATCCTCTTTCTAACCTGGCACCGTTTATCCTATATAGTTCACGTGTACACTTCAATATGGCCCTTTTACAGAGCCACACTCTTTAACATACCTGGGCTTGTCGCCATTTTGAATTTCCTTTCTTTGTCTAATCATGCATCCAGTTCTCAACCAAGGCGTCATTTTGAGTTAGATTTCTTTTGTTTGATGCCATCTTGGAGCAAAGCAGCCATTCTCGATGCACAAAACCGCACTCTCACACACACACACACACACACACACTCAACCTTGTTCTTCTACCTGTATGAGGATCATCATTGACATAATGCATTCCCTAGCCCCTTACCCTAACCATAACCATCACCCTAACCCTAATCACAACGGAATTCTAACCTAACCCTTAAAACAAAATCTTAACCTTTAAACACCACTTTTGACAGCCCGGCCAAAATGTCCTAACTTTTCAAAAATGTCCTCACTAGCTAAAAAAACGTGTTTCAGTCCTCACTAAGTAGCAAGTACCAGTACACACACACACCCTTTGTTCAGTAGTTTAGTGCATTTAGAGTTAGACTTAATATTGTGTGTTTTTGCTTTGTTTATCTTTTAATAAATGTTTGTGTATAATTATGCTGACTTCTTTAATGTTGCACAAGAGTGAATAATTTGCCAACCTCTTCAATGTTAAACTCCAAATCCTTCAACCTACTAGCTATTGATGGTAATTATGGTTATAGTTATTAATTTAATTATTTATCTATTTATCAAATTGATGGGCTATCATTTATTATCATCTACACAATTTGGTGCCCCTTTATCCATTGTAAAAACAGCTGTGTCCCCAAATGGTTGGCACTGTGGACTGCAGGCACAGCAATTTGCTTTCCTGTGAGCCTGGAAAAATAATCAGTGATCTGCTGGCTCAACTATAACCAACGGCACGATGAAAGAGTGTAAAAGATCAATAAGGTAGTCATTGTCAACTCTGGTTTAAGCCACAGTGTAACTGCTACCACGTTGACAATTGATTTATTCTGTTTTAAAACATTTAATAACAGTGTGTAGTGTACACTGACGTTTATGTGAATGAAAACCAAAACCATGAGCTGAAAAAGAGCTTTGTAGGGTTGAGAGTGACTATAGATTTGGGTGATAATTCTCTTAATTTGTCACAACACGCAAACATTTTCACATTACACATAGGTATTTGATCCATTGTTAATTATGTTATAGATGTTAACTTATATGTTTATGGTTTTCCAGATGTGGAAAAATATCAATAAAATCAATGTTCATTTGGTACAAATGCACTTTATGGTACTGAATCAGCCAAAAAGTAGAGGATAAGAAAGAGAAGCTCATACATCACATACCTGCTCTGCAGCTTGTAAACATAAATTTCAAAGTTGTTAGAACCAGATGTCCTAAACTTCAGGAAGTAACTCAAGAAGGGTTCTGAGTGACTAGGTGATACATTTAGTTGTGGTTTAGTTGTTTTAATGGTGCATGCTATGGTTTGCTTCACTAACAGCTAATATTGCTAACTAACAACAATGTAGCCTGAAAAAGCTACTATTTTCAAGAAATCATTTGATCACAGGTTTTTCAGGTTGTCACAAGTAGTTTCATGCCATATACCCTCTGTGAAATGGTTGAAACCTGGAAATATAACTAACTTTTAAAAAATGACAATAGCAGCAAAGAATACAGGTGGCAGGCAGCTTCTCATCAGAGAAAGACACCGACGTCACTGAATCGTGCCATATGTAATGATTGAAAGCAGAAGCGCATCCATACAATTCAAAGGGGGAATTCCTGCCTTTAAGACCCATTCTTGAAACATTTATTTTTTAGTACATTCTTATTATTGTAGAGTAAAATGCACTTTAATTGCATGGTTAATCAAAAACCAAATGTTTCCTCCAAGGGCACTAAACAGTATGGGAATTAGCACAGGAAGTGTGCGAATGATATAGAATATTAATAACGGGTTGGGATGAAAGTGTGAGAAGCGGATCCAATTTCATGGATGTATCACTCTAAAAATGCTGGGGCATTTCTAGCTGATCATTCTCTATTATTAGACTGCTTTTGAGCTGAAGGGAAACGACTGTATTTCAAATAAACTCAAATGTGGATTAGATACACTAGAATGGATCATATTGTGTTGGTTTTGTATGAAATAATGAAAGTGTAATCATTCATTCAAAGGGAATGTAAACAGAGACACTGACTTTGAGAAGTATTTCCTAGGACAAGTGGCATAACTTACAAGATAATGTTGTGTACCTGGTAATGTAACTCTTTCTCCTTGGTATAGGAAACATTTGAGCATAAAATGCCATAGGGAAAATGGCTAGCACTATGCTCAATGTCACACTTTTTACATTTATCCTTTTCACAAAGGAGACTATGTTAACTATTTTTGTCAGGTCATCAAATTTTCCATCACGTCTTGTAATGGTTCCATGTAATCATCTTAATCAATCAAATTGCTGTGAAAATGGAGTTCAGGTAATATCATGAAACCCTTTTCCATCAAAGTCTGCACTGCATTGCAAATACAGCAAGCAGCACTGTAGACATTTAAGGTTGGCTGAAGTGTTTATTTGAAGGCAGAGGACCACAGCAGATAATCATAAAGTCCATGAACTTCATTCACAGCTTCCCTTCGTGTATGAAACTTCTCAAGATTTCAAAAACAGGAAACTGCATCTTTAGAGATTGAGATGGGCTCTGTTGCTTTCAACTGGTTACGACACTAGATTGTAATATAGACTATAGCACTATTATGTTTTTTTGCCAGCTAATTTGGAAGTGTTGTATTGTTTTTGTAATAAATCTCATGGCTTTATTTTTCTCAGCCAAGTTACCATCTAATGCATCCTTGATGTTTTCTGGCAGGCGAGTTAACTTTATCTTTAAATGTTCTGTCTTTGGCATTCTTCCTTTCGGATTCATATGATCCAAAAAGGAAGCAAGTCAATCTTTGAAATGTTGAAAATTAGAAATTTAAGCTCAAAGGTTCTCTGTACACCCTACACACAATTTGGTTCTAACCTACATACATTTTGTACACTTAAGTAAAATTGCAAGTTCAGGATCTTGATAAAATACCCACTTGGGTTTAAATGGGATTAAATGACTGAAATTCACATTCATCTGTGTATACTGACACTATATATTAGTTTAGATGCACTAATACAATAATTTTGATTTAATGATGGAAGAAAATTTTAAAAGCACTATTAACTGCTGTGTTTTGGTCACTTGAGGGCAACAGAACTAGCTGTTAAGACAATATTGACATATTATTCAATTCAGGTCAATACAATTTTATTTAAATAGCCCAATATCACAAATCACTATTTATAAGGGCTTTACAGTCTGTATAACATACGACACCCTCTGTCCTTAAACCCTCAGTTCAAATAGGGAAAAACTACCCAAAAATGCATATTTCCTGGATGCAAAAATTTACAAAACAGCTTGGCCTCCTTTTTTAGATTTCCCAAGAATGATGACATCAGGAAGCGGTGGACTGATTTTGTGAAGAGCCATTTTCATGGAAAACTGATCATCACCACCAACACCTGCCTCTGCAGTGAACATTTTACACCGGGTAGTTTTACAAACTTTCATCGGAGACAACTGGGATTCACTGATAATCCACTGTTACTGGTGAATGGGGCCAAACTGGTTATCTTCTCCCCAGGCCTTCCCTTCCCGCCGACATCTGGTGCCATCGTCGGCAGTACTTCCCTTGTGTGCTTATGTTATAATTATAGTAGGTAGTCCACAGTAACTACAAAATTTGCCATGCCTTAACATGATTTTACATCATGTAATGTTGGCCTAGCATAATTTTTGTGTAAGGTAGCTAATGTTACTGCATGTAATGTTAAATTGGCCTCGCCCTCAGTGGACACGCCCCCAGCATTTGAGAGCAGCGAATACTTATTTTCTCAAGATTTTGATAACTTATTTTATTTTCTTGGCAATGTTTTTAATCATTCAAATATGGATAAGGAGTTCATTACACATGTTTCTGTGGTGTGACAAACTCAGAATTCATATTTATTATTGTTTTACACAGACCTACATTTTTTGGCCCCCGCAACTTCATCTTGACAATTGACACCCCAGACATTTGTAACAATGAACTTGTTCGATGATCTGACCCTTAAGGACCCTTTCTTCAAAAATGTACACACATATTTTAAGTTTTAATGACATTCAGTTAAAAAAAACAGTTATCACACCACTGAACAAAGTCATTAACCACTGGGCCATGAGCATAATCACTCCACTGTAACAGGCTCACTATAACCAAGTCATCCGCAAAATTCAGAATGTGTCTAGCAGTGTATAGTAGAAAATAGGTGACAGGAAACAGCCCTGCGGCAATCCAGTGGAGGAGCACAACATATCAGACATAGTGCCATTAACGCTGACACACTGGAATCTGTCCCAGTGCTTGGATTTGTAATGTTTAATCATATATTTAGTTATTTGTATGTCGTTACAAGAGGTTGTATTTATGAACCATACAACATAGTTCAGTTCAATAGTTTGGAAAGCAGCAGCCCACTTATTAAAATTATCTGTGTAAACTGGTTTAAAACCATGCAGTAGAACCATTTATTCACTGTAATTAAAACATTTCCTTGAACTGATTCCTTGAAGTGATTCATCAAAGCAATTGGTGCATTGATGTTCATAATGTTGATGTTCGTAAATGTATCGGTAAATGACTATTAAGTGAAAAGAAATCTTAAGCAGTGCCATGTAGTGATGTACAGCTTTTTGAAGGCAGCCGGATCATATGGCTCCATTCCTTTCCAAAAGCTAGCTCTTTAGGCTCCCTAACAGCTCTTCATTCAGTACAACATCTGCTGGTCACTTCCTAAGTTACATTCTTATTTGTTGCATAATAAATAAATATGCAAGATTCAATACAATGAATAATATAAAAGTCGACTTGTTCGCAACCAACACATCACTAATGCCATGATACAACATGCACACAATGCATCACATAACAATGGCATATGGTGATCTAACAACATGGCCAGGGCTCTGATAATGATACACGTAACTGCCAAATCCATCCATCAAATCAGACAGCAGGTCTTTGTCATGCCAAGAAATTCTACTAAGGGCATACCATAGACAGCAGTGATCCTTTGAAATCAGCACGTACAGTATCACATCAAACAGTACTGGGGATGTAGACATACACACAATGGTCCTTACATTGACAAGCTCTCCTTCCTTGACTTTGCCTTTGCAAAGTGGGTTATCAAGTCCTGAAAAAACAACTCTCTCAGCAGCTCTGACTCAGCGGGCATCAAAGAGACCGCCAAAAGCAGTTTCTTACTCTTGGATGTTCTTGGTTAATATTTTATTTGTTTGATTTGAAAATAACTTCTCTTCCTCACACTTTGATACAGGTAAACAGACTAAGCACTTCCATCATGTGATTTTGAATTTCTCTTCACTTTTTTGTGTATTTTTGGAAAAGGTTCAGGGTCCCTGTGGCTCCACCGTTCCTGCATACGCACCCAGGTCACACTGATAGAAATGGGGAAAGTCATGGAGGACGATTGTATATTTGGAAATTCTTTTCAAAATGTGACCGGATGATAATAAGAGAAACGGCAGCATCACAATCAGAGTCTTCTATTAATAATATAATTTTGTCAGCAGGTTTCTAACAGCAGGGAAAATACCAAGAATAATCGTTATTTAATCTCAAAGGACATCTGATTCTGAATATGTAATTTTGGTGGTAAAGCGGATGTGCAATTGCAAAATTAACTATTCCTCTCTAATTAAATTCAAGTGCATATTGAATGTTTAGGTTTAGGCATAATTAAAGGAGAAAATCGACTTAAATTCATGCAAGTTAAATAAGTGCAATTAAACCAAAGAAATTAATGTATTGATCTGAATCCTCGTTTGTTTTAAGACTATCTGTGTATGAGTATAACAGTCTGCATACAGTGTGCTTCAAAAGTCCCTGTACCTTTAGACACTAAAATCTATGAACTTTCATAAACGTCTTATATTTCTTAAAATTCAAGAAACGACACAGTATGTTTCAAGTGATTTACAGTATCAGCAACTGTCTATTTAATGGTTTTGATGATAAAAGTGATCTTACCATAGCCCTAAAGCCCTATTGCACAGTCAGGAAGTACAGACTTGACTGCAAAACAATGTTTGTATGTTCTAATGTTCCAGCATCCATGCCTTTTTGTCCATTTCCTGTCTTTTGTTTTATGCAAAGTTGAGATTCGTCTTATCCCTTCAACCCATGTGATTGCCTCATCATGGCTGACTCATTCAATTATATGACTCACCAAGCCACTCAATCTCCAACTATGCTCAAGGCTGCATGTGGGCCAGTTTCTACACACACTAAATATATCTATACCAATATATCTATATTTCTATATGTATATACAGTAATAAGATATATATATAGTCCAGTCCCTCCTCTTTCTGTGTCATGTTGATTTGTTGATTTGTAAGCCATCTGTCGCTGTTGCCAAAAATAGAGCAATATGATGGTTCACATGTCCATTGCACCCTGCTGTACCAAGACACACATGCATGCACATTTAAATACACAGACTCATGTACAAAGACACAAGGACGAACAACCTGTGATGCCATTTTTAGAATAACATCATGCTGTCCTGCCTGTTGGCAACTCTCGGTGTCGATCTAGAGGTGAAGGAGATGAGCCGTTTTGTTGAAATCATTATCATGGCTATTCCATTCACTAAGTGCGGTCATGACCATGGGGATGTACGGATGTTTAAAAATCTCTTGAAATTAAACCAATGTCAAGTCTTAATGTCAGAACAGAATTTTCTAAGCTTTTACTTTCCGGCCATCATTTATATGATGATCAACGTAGAGAGTTAGACTGGCTTCTAATCTCAGTCTCAGTACAATGGAACGGAACTGAGTTACAGCCCTGTTGCTCAAGTCAGCAGCACTGTGTGAAAAGGATAGCAGCTTTTTTAGTGTCCCTCAGTTGTTATGTATTCGTATTTTTCTGGCTGATAAATAACAACAATGCTATGAGATCCAGTGTGTGGATGTTAACTTGAATGTATTGACTGACTATATAGAAAGACTAAATATTTGAAGACACAGAATGACTAATGTTGTGCTTAGCTGTTAATTTCTGTTTTTTTGCATCTTAACCGTCGCGCATAGCAGATGTCTTAAGAGTCACACAAGAGGTCTAAGCTTAAAACAAAGAGCCAACTCATCATTCTCTTCACAAGTTTTAGCAGGACCATGAAAGCATATTCATGCTATGTTGCAAAGGGTTACTGAATAAGTCACACAGACAGTGATTGTGCTTTTCTACACGCTTCACTTTCAAGAGTTTTCTCTTGTTTTATTAATTCTCACCCTTTACTGCTACGCTCATAAGGATGATATACGACTATGGGATTGGCCCGATGAAACATGAGATTGTCTGCCACTGTCTGTAATTAACATGAGCAGGTATGCACAGAAAGCCTACAGATCTGACAGTATTCCCCTTGAATGGGCTGAGAGGGCCCAGGGACACCATTACCCTAACTGATGAGGGCTATTTCTCATTCCTGGCCAGTCACTTCACAGCCATTAGTGTGTGCATTATCGACCTGTAGAGAGGTCTTTGTGCTCACGGGGAAACACTTGCAGGTCAAATGAACCCACCTCCCCTAACCCTCCACAGTCCTCTCTAACCCTCATCAGCAGGCATGAGATCAGTAAGAGAGAATAAGCGCTTTGTTTCCCGTGTGGGAGATAGAGCGACAAAAGAGAGAGCGAGATAGTGAATGTGTGTGATATAATATATGGCGGGTGGATGTGAATAGATGTGCAGTATGCATTCAAGTGCATGGCACGAGTAAAAGGGGAAAGACGCAAGAGCAAGAACAATGGCGGTGGTAACACACCTTGAGCTCTGCTTTTTCATGGACGAGTATATATATTATAAGGCTATAGCCAGACAAAAATAATATATATATTTTTTGTATCCATTTCTAGTACAATCAATTCAATTATCAACTTAGAGGATATGGTTGGGCATTATTCTAGCCTTAATACTTTCCGACTTCCCTACTCTGCTTGTTGCTCAGCCCATTCGTATGAATCTTTAAAAATGAGTCGCAAATATATACTTTTATTTAAAAGAAAAAGCTAAATAATTTCCTAAAACAACTATCGTTTTTAACAAAATACTCATACAGGAACAAATTATGTTTTTGTTGGGGACTATTTTCAGCCATGAATTTGGTGTTCTAGTGAGATTTCATGGCAGCTGGAGGGTGTATGTGCAATTGATTCAAAATTAACTATGATGCACACATTTATGGTAATGAAGGGACATGTCAGACAGTATAATAGTGTGGCTCACTAATGTGTTTTTAATAGTTTTTGGACATGGACAGCACAGAGGAATAAGCTATATCAGACTTTGGTTCCACAGGCAATTATTTTTAGTGGCATCAATTCATTGTTGGTTTTGGTCTTTTAATGGGATTTGTTGACAAATGAAAAATATAGAATATGACCAGATTTATCCTTTAAAACTGTTCTTCCACTTATTTTGGATTTTACACAAATTAATCTAGCCCAACTTGAGGTCTAATGTGATTACATACCATGGTAAGCATAAAGTTTCTGGACAATTACTTTTATATTAATTTAATTCATTTTGTCTGTTATGTACCAAAGTCTTTAGGTTGTTTCTTTTTTTTTTTCTTCATTTTTTCTCTGCACGCATCAGCTGAGGCAAACTGTTGAGGCTGAGAGGGTGACTAGCTGTCATTTAACATAAGTTGCCCTCTGTACGCACAGTCAACTAGCCTCCTCTGGTGTGGCCTCATCTCCTTCTCCACTGTCATTCCAACTGACAAGTGACCTAAAAACTCACCTTGGAACTGCTCACATCGCCCTGTTTAGACAAGTGCCACGGAGGCCACCCGACGCTCACAAAATGCCTGACAAGAGACACTGCACAAGTTTCAACAGCCCCGAGCTGTTTGTCTCAACTACCCCTGGGAACCACTTCGATAGATTCAAGTTCTCTTCAGCTAAATAGATTGGCATAGGGCTGCAGTTAATCTCATGACTGATGTATCTTCTCAGACGCTGGTCAGAACAGAATCGATGGCCCGCATGCAGATGAAATTATTCATCTGTTATTCAAATTGAGAAGCCTCAGACCTGCAAATGCATTCAATTCTCTGCTTTATTGATACATTAAATATATTTAAACATGAAATCAATGTTAGGGTTTTCAGTAGCTGATGTTAATCTTTGTGAGTGTGCTTTACCACCGAGACCATGCGAACATTCACCTAACTTCAAAGCCAACTTCTTATTGCCATGTGAAGATGCTAACTGCTAACTGCTGTGTCTGTGTCTGTGGTTTCCTCTGTGCAGGCATTCTAAGTCGAAAACTGTCCTTCAGTCAACCACCACTGAACCCTTATTCAGCTTTTCACATCATGTTTATGTTCTAATACACATGAATTAATTCCAACTGTACACATTTCCACCTGTTCTTCTTTCTTGTTCTACTTAGTACCAAAAGGAGTAAAGACATGTTTTAGCTCTTGTTACAGGCCTAGTATCTATTGTCTGTGTGAGCAGATCAAAGCATTAACTCTAGACAGGTAGGAAACCTGAATGAAATGCTAATGCTAATCCTATTAACATTCCAGGCATGCCAAGTGGCTTGCTAATGGCTGGCGCTATGGGTTGGATGGGAGTCATCTTATTTAGAGAGATCAAACTGAAGGCATTCATCAGAGCATTGATATCATCACACATTATATGAACAGCTGCATATATTTTTCATAGGGTTGACATTGTAGGGAGATGCAAGTGTGGCGCCACATAAATCAAAGTGACAATACAATGGACCTGAAATGGATCAGGGTAAGACAAAGAGGATGCAAGAAGTAGCATGCATATTTCCTTGCACTCCCACAGACACACACACACTTTTCTCTTTTCATAGCTAAATGCAAATGTTCCGCTTCTTCCATGGTTCATTTATCCAGTATGTAATTAGTCTATTCTATTTCATAAATCAATGACTGAAGAATCTTCCACTGGTCTTTGACAACCACAGGTCCTTGTTTCACAGGACTAAAACTTTTATGACCTTGCAGTGGGAAAAAAATAAATGATACATTTTAAATATTACCAGGATCAATATCAGAATAAATATTCAGTTCAATGATCATCATTTTTCTGATTGTACTGTATGATATTATTAAAGTAATGGCAGAAGCTGAAAACCAGACAAAGGCTACCACACAGATTTTATTCACTGGCCCCCATGAAAATATTTTTTTTCTAATTATGAGGAATGTTTTCTTGACACAATAGGGATTTATTGCTTTCATCTACTTTGTTTGAGTTTCTTCAGAATTTTACTGTATTGAACATCCTTTGTTGTAATTAACTATGGGTACAAGACAATGTACAGTAAGTGTTAACATTAAAACTTCATAGCATGAAACAAACATTAAAAAGTTACACATATACAGTATATCTCCACAAGACAAAACATTGACAGGATCTACAGGATAGCACGTGCTTGATCGACATTTTGAGAGCTTTTACTAAAGGCCAGACAAAGTACCCAAGCTCCACTCACTTGTTGCTGGCAAGGCATTACCTAAAATTCACAAACCCCCAATTATATTTCTTAAGTTGTAGCCTTTTAATTTTAAAGGGAAATTCAGAATGAATTAACTTCAAAAACAAAGAGAGCTTAGAAAAATTTTAATCAGACGTTTCAAACTATTTATGCCTTTTCGTATAGACTATTTCATGCAAGAGGGATAAACGTTTATCTTTAATTATTCACTGAACATCTTAAGTATAAAAAAAAGAGGAGCTGTTACAGCAATCAAATGAGGTTTATCCATAAATGGTGTGTCACCTGCATATTTTAACTACCGGTCTTGTTTATAGACCTCAGGTAAGGTTATTCAGTTAACTGTCAGCTAAAAACTTCTATTCATTCACACCCAGCTTGTTTTAAAGATTATGCATATGGTGGTTAATCCTCTGTCACTTCATCATAATTATATATCAGCAGCTCACATGCAAATCAATGCATTCATCAACTTGGATGCCAGCAGTGTACTGGGGATGTAATGCATTCCTATCATAGGAACGTTGCCAGACCCCTAAAATAATTTTATCTTCTGAACCAACCAGTCTCAATAGATTTCAAGTCAAGGACACTTATTGTGGAAATTCTCTTCCAGGGCCGTGCTGTTGTACATTTCCAAGAACAATCTATATCATTCAATGTCTTTGGCCAGAGAGCTGGGATTTATATAAAGAACAGGCGGACAGGCAGAGAGAAAATAGTTGGCATTTTATTTCCTGCAGGGAGAGAGAGTGAGGGAGTGTAAGATGGAGAGAGTATGGTGTACAGTATGTCTTCTGTCTCCTATTCATTGGAAAACACTTTTGGTGCAGGGGTCATTATTTAGTCTTGTGATCTGGATAGCCAGTGCTGCAGAAGCCTAATGAAAAGTGCCTTAAACCCCTTCCCCATATGTCACTTTTTGTTAGACAATATGATGGATGGTCCATTTTACAGCCTATTTCATCTGCAGTGCTGTTCTAAACTGTATTTTCAGGGTGCTTTTACTTGAAACATCCATTTTTGTGTGACATGGTTATTCATCAGAGAGGAGGCTGAAATGCACCAAGGCTTTCAGGAAGGTGGGGATACAGGCATGAACCCCATACCTATCTTCCTCAATCTCTATTATTCTTATCTTACACTCGTAAAAACACTTAGGATATGCAGAGGCGTACTGCAGTATACTGTACTTGACTCCGGCAGAGGTAACCTTACATCCTCCATTCTTAACCTTTCTGATGGCACACCAATGAGGCATAATGAAAGTGACAAACAACAAATATTCAGCATTTGTCAATTGTTAAAAACAAATAATAATATAGGAAGAGAAAAAATGATCAGCCGTGACATCTCTCTCCTGATTCGATCACAGCAGCCCAGACAGCCTTAGTTCTTGTTCATAAACTAGTCCCTCTCACATTGTGACACTCTGAGGGGAGGGCTGGGTAATGAGCAGACCTACAGGGGAGATGTGGATAGCTAGTCTGCCAGTCAGTCCTCCAGGTCACACTAGCAGAGAAGGAACATTAAAAACGAGCCCAGGGACCTCGAGGGGAGTTTATGTGGTTATAAGGTCTCATCTGTGTCCGGTTGTGAAAATTATGGCTGTAATTTCCATTCTGCCTGATAAATGGCATTTACAATTTTTACTTGGGTGATTGCTTTCCATAAATCTCCTCAGATTAAACAGTGTACTCTGTACTGATAGCACTTAAAAAGCAATCTCCTTCTCTAATGGCATCCTGTGTGCTGTAGTTCATAAGGTACAGTAGACTCAAAATAGTCAAATGGGTACTCACTCATCTCACAGTATTTCACGCTGATGAACTTGTGTCTCGAGACCACACTTATGTGATATTCCGCCTCATCCAGAGATTCAAGCCCAAGGTTCGCAGATGGCTTCTATATTTGACTTGTCTCATATGTGACTGCTCTGCTCCACACAGAAAAACACATATCCAAACCCACCAATGCACTCCCTGTACAGCTTTATACTGTACCAAACTAGTGTCCTGCCCCAAGGGTAGGTCAAGTCATCCAAGGCCACGGTTAACGCATCGCTCTGGGGTGTTCACACATCTGGACCCCCTCGCCCTGCCCCCTGCTGGTTCCCACAGGCTGACTAGCCCTTGCATAGGCCTTTGGACATCACTGTGTCGTAGCAGCTGGTGACTACACATGTTTTTCTCCTACCCTGGCAGCAAAAGGTCAGTGTCCCACAACACCAACTGACACCCACACACTCACACACGAGGGACGTGCACACATTTTTCAGCTATTTCCTATACAAAATGTTGTATTTTTAAATATACAGTGTTTTCTGTACTAATTGTAACAGAGCCACGATGGCAATATTTCCATACAATGTATTCCCCTGATCTGTTGCACGCACACACACACGCACACCATTGTATTCTTTTTCTCTCTCTCTGTTCCCAGTTGGTTGCTGGACACTAAAGCACCACAGGGGAGATGTTGACCCTGTTTGAGTAGAGTAAACCCCGCATCTGTCTGCAATACTACTACATCAGCAGAAAGCTTGCCACAAGGTATATGTCCAGCAAAGCATTTGTGTATGCAGAACAGCCTTTTCAAAGACAGGCACTACATCACTACGGTTAAAAGCCTTGTGGCAGGGAATGGGGAGAGGGATGACAACCCAGCATGTTACCTATGCAAACATGTTTCAGGGGTTTTGAAAATAAAGTAAAAGAACAATAGCATTTATAGAGATTTAGGGCAAGCTTTGAATAGGATGCTTTCTGTCTGTTATGATTTAAATAAACAGAAAGGTACATGCTTACCAAATAATTATTTCATTAGTTGTAACTAAGATGTTGGAGATTTGTGAATGTGCTGCATGCCTCCTGTGTCTGACAGACATCTGAAGAGACATCACAAACAGGTACCAAGAGCACTTATTGTAACAGCAGCTGGCAGATTTACAATGATGGATCATTTTAGAGCTCGTCTGGCCTGATACTCGAGAGGTATGAAGTGCATCAGTGGTTTGAATGAAAGAAAGAAAGAAAGGAAAAACAGACACAAAGAAATTATTATTTAATTCTTCAACAGTCTTTAGATATCTTTTCCCAGCAATTTTCTGCTGGATAAGGTCATTCAACGATCCAGCACTATGTGTATTAAAAGGCAGCTGGTAATAGAGAGAAGTATAAGGAATGAAAAAGTTGATACAAATCTTTTGCAAGTACTACACAGACCTATGATAGATTTCCACCCACCTTTATCCAGCTTCACACACAAAGGTCACCTCAAGAAAGGGAGTCGATTTATGTTTCATATCTGGCATGATATCCGTGTTTTATTTAATTATTGTCTTTAATTAAGTATGCACAGTAAAATATTTTGTACCATGCTCTGATTTTCAAGTCTGTATAGTTACTTGATATTAAGTACAGTGTGAAGACACAATAATACCCAGTGCAAA
>CM022485.1:12415911-12429318 GCA_011952105.1 Coreoperca whiteheadi
ACATCCCTGCATGACTTTTCAGTAAACAACTAGAGCCTAACACTGAAGTCGCGCTGCGAGTTGATTGTTAGCGGAATGCAAAGTATTCAAAATGATCTGCATTTGCTTTTAGTGTGTCTAAGAAAAAAAAGCTCAACAAATAAAAGGAACAATTACAGATAATGAACTCACTCTAAATTGAAGCTGTTACACAGCAGCTTGAATTCATTACACTGAATTCAGAAGTTTGAAAATAGGCAGTGTTCATATATTGCCGCTGTTCACCTCTAAAGCCAATATAGTGTAAGGCTCCTGCATTTCTTTTCTCCCCACTGCTCCCTCCTCCAAATCATCCAACTCCACTCCCTCCCTTTTGGCCCTGTGAATAACCTCCAATCATTTACAATAAGCCCTCCTCAGAGAGCTTAGTAATATGATGATGCTGTATTTCTAAAACAAGGTGGTATAAAACAATAGCACCATGTAAAAAATGGAGAAGGAGGGCCCAAAACAGAGGCCCTCTTCAACCATACATCACAGTATAGATGCAGGACAGGGAAATATGCTGACATCAGGCCTCTATCTACCTTTCTTACCCTCCATGGACACTTCATAAAACAAACGGTGGGTGTAAATTTAGAGGATGCGGCCGTAAACAATAGGCCACTGGGAAAAGTTTAGAGAGTTCAGCTCGAATAACAGTTTAGCCAGGAGAACCTGCTGATGATGAATAGGTTTGTTTGTCACCTTTCTTCCCTCTCCAGGGAACCATGATATGGATCACAGAGGGAGAGAGGGGAAGGGGATACAGGGTGGAAAGAAAAACAGCATCCTAAATAGAACCATATTACAGCCAGCACAGAAAATAGCTGCTCTGTGAACCTTTAACAATCCCCCTAATGTGACATGTCAGATTTTGTTTTTAAACATTCTCAGTGGGAGCTATTTTCTGGCTGTCATGTCAAGACTAGAGTCCATATTATTTTAGCCAAACCTCCACATAGTTAATCATTATTGAGTGGTTTGCTTACCTGTTGAAATGACTGAGAAAGACAGTGAAAAATATCTCTTATGGAAGATATCTAGTATATCTAGATACACATGAGCATGCACACTTGTACAGAAATACACACTCACACACAACCTTTGAGTTTAAATAGCCTTATGAGCACATACCTCTAACAACATAGAAAGATAAAAAACAAGGTCCCTGGAGATGTAAAATGCACTGTTCATTTAGTTTAGAACATAGCATTGCTTAACAGATAATGCATCACTGTTTCTGCAAAATAAATAATTGTGTGTAATGCAGGAGCATTTGAGTAAGAGAGGGAGAGGGAGACAGTGAGAGAGAGACAGAATCCATGTCTGCAAGTGTTCTGTATACCTCAGGGGAAATGTGGTGTTTTAGATAATGACAGGTCCCTTGTATTTGCTGATACCGGGCTCTGCATTATGCCATGAACAACAACATCATCACCATTCTCAGCCTGGCTGTTGTCATCTATCAGCAACACACACTCTGAATAGATAAACGCAGCTGCTGCAAGCCTGTAAAGTATACAAAAATCAGGTGTGATGGTGATGATAATGGTGTACATGTACGCACTCCTATGGATGCCATGCACTTTCACTGAATCCACCTGAAGATCAGACCTTTGTAAAACAACATCGTTCTGTATTTTACTGCTATTTTGGGCAGTGCAGAGGAGAATATATACATCTGCACACAGACTCATGTACACTCAACAAGCCAGTTCCTCGTTTGACTGAAAAATTAAACAAGTCTGGCTGTGGCAAGTTTTGTTTCATTAAAGAAAGCAAGTTATTATTTTGATTTGGAGTTGTGGTTTATTATAAACATTGACGTGTTATGTGTAGCTCGCTTGTCCTGATCAATAACCTGATTATAGCCTAATTGTTATAACGTAGTTCAAAGCAGGTTAAACAAAATACATTCATTTTAAGTGCAACATTACACCTTATGATCAACCAGTTAGGCCAGATATCTGTCAAAAGAAAATGTTCCATCACCGTTATGGTCAAATCTGTTAATAAAGGTGTACAGTTTGAATGAAATGGATCACTGGCTGATAGCTAGTGGCTATACATTTGAAAGAAAATAAAATCTATGTATTTGTTAAAGGTTTATAAGAGGGTATGCAATCACTTCAAGGTGCAATCTTCTCACGTAAATCTAAGAACTGGAGTGGAAATAAACTTGGGATGCTTGTCCTCATGATGGATGAGGGTTCTGTCATGGAAAGGGCGTACTTCACTGTTGTTCCACTGACTGCTGTTTTGAGAAGCATATCTATTGGCAAAGAGCAAATGTGCCTTGTCCTTCAAGAAACCCGAGAATAGATTTAGAATGTGTTATGGAGGCTGTGGTCTGAGTGCACACTTCACAAAAAAAATCCAAGTTCCATGCTTCATAATAGCATAGCAAGGGCAGGCTTGCTTGCACATACTGGCTCAAATCTGAGGGAACCCGGTTTCCACTGTCTTTCTACGTTAAGATCAAGTGCATGCTCAGAGGAAGGATAGGCAATGGGATACAGAAGTCACAACCTTGCTCTTTGCAGTTTGTGGACTGATCATGTGAAAGGCTTCTTCAGTAACTTAAAAAAAGAAGGACATATTGTGAGACACTTGGGAGATATGAACCTTGAAATCACAGAGCCCTGAAGACGCAAAAGGAAAATAAATCATTTCACTCACTCTCTCTCTGACACATACCCCAACACATCAGCATTTGTTGGAATGGGTCAGAACTTTCTTGTACTTCAGGTAAGTTAGTGCACAGATGAATCTATGGTTTAACAAAGGTCAGTGATGCACAGTTTGATTAGATAGAGCAAAATCTATATGTTGCTTTCTATTTCACTACCTCTGCACAGCTCATAGCTATAACACATTAATGTAGAGTTGTTAAAGGCATCTGAATTAGATTTCAAGGAATTTAAAGAGAACTTGAAAATGACTCAGAGCCGAGTCAGTATTAAAAGGTGTGATTTTGCAACAGCAGCAAACCGTGAGAGACTAAATAAAACTGTGTCTCATAGTTCCATTAAAACCTGCAGCTGCACAAACACACACACATACTCACATGCATACACACAGAGAAATACAAATTAAAGTGTCTTATCACTGGGTCATCTGTTCATGTGGCTATACCATTTCCTTGGGCAGCCATAGATTCTCTCTCATCCACATTGGGAATGACAGCGCCACTGCTGCCTCCAGAGAGCACACCAATGCATCTCTGTATGCACAGACACACACACAGGACACAAACCAAACCCTACTGTGTCTGCTATGAAACACATTCATACGCAGATAAATTAATACATTTCAGAGGGAATGCAATCCCACATAGACTATGTTTCTCATTAACCTAATGATGAAACATTTATATTGAAAGTATCTGAAAAATGTTTACGTTGTATGTAGAGTATATCTGCAGAACATCAACTAGCAATGCGTTTTTATGGTTATTTGTGGTTTTTATGGTTATGTTAGGGCTAAAAAAATACCTTTGTGTAACAATGTCACACTACTTCCTGCATTAGACAAAATGTTACAGGTGAACATAAACTGCATATGCAGTAATTGAGAGACATTGTGTTTCCTACAGAAATGTTCTTTCCAGTGAAAATTTGTTTAATATGAACATAATTTGTAGGAGAAAACATGCAGTGACCAGCCACATATGTTGGCAAAAGCAGCCATTAAACAAATATATTCTAAACAATCTTGCACCTGTAAAACTTTGTTGGTCCCTCTTAATTGTGCTGAAAACAGTAGCCCTTGACTGAACTCAACTGCCTTGACTCCTGACAAACAATATCACTTCCTCTGGCATTTTCATTATGAGAATTTCATACAGTGGTGATTCTACACCTGCATGTCAACAAAGCTGCTTTGACGCACCAGATTTGTCAAACTAATGGAAACAGCTTCCAGTGAAGGTCAGTAATGTCACACGGTCATGAACATTGAGAAGGAGGGCAGAGACTACGGGAGGCTGTCAGGTGACTACATTAACCAGGTGGAGGGACATAGCACATGGCAGGATAATGAGGGGATGAGAGAAAACAGGAGGCAACAGCCTGACTGATGCATGGAGGGTGCTGAGATTATGAAAAGCAGATATACTGTAAAGAAGGAGAAAGGGACCATGGGCCAGGACTCATGGAAAATCATGAGCTTATGTAAGATTCCCATCTGACTTTTTGAAAATTGAATTTAATTATTTACATGACTTTGAATGTTACGTTAAGCTTGGTGGTACTTCTCATTACTCCATATATCAGGAATAATATGTAGTTTCACTCTCTTTGACAGTTTTGCCAGGTGGCATGTAAAATCTTTAATGTTCAGTGTTTCCGTACCTCACTACACTGCTCAGTTAGAACCTTATGATGAACTAGCTCACAAAATGGTACTGGTGGGACAATCATTGGTGTGTGTGTGTGTTTGTGAGAGAGAGAGAGTGGGTGTGCGTACATGCAGTTTATCCACAACTCATATCCATCTTTGTCTGCTTAAATAAAGCGTATGGATTCGGATTCTCCAGGCAAAATAGCTGAGCTATATTTGCCAAAAAAAGCCAAATGTCTGAAAATTTAGATGAATGGATCATTTCAGACCACGTTTATGGAGATGGACTGACAGAAGGGGAGAGTAGCTGTCGGTCAGGGCCCTGGCTAGGACTCATAATGACCCCAGGCCAGATTAGCAGCCATCTGCACAGTGCTTTAGATATCTGCAGACTGCTCCAGTGGCTGAGGCAGGAAACATTGGGTATGGAAGAATGGAAGAGTGACCTTTGGGTGAATGAGTAAAGAGACAAGGCTCATAGGACAGACAGAGCGGGTGAGACGGACAGAGGCAAAGAGAGAGAGGTGACTGACAATGATAGATGGAGACCCTCACAATCTGGAGGAAACGGAAGGAGCATGACTTACACCCGGCCATGTCCTACAGTATATCACTTATGCCTGCTTGGCACAGCCCAAGGCTTGGAGGAAGAGGAAAGGTGAAGGAGTCTGTCAGTTCCATCTTCTCGCAGGTGCTTGGAGACAAGCCATTTGTCAAAGTTTGTCATTGGCTCTAAGGTTATCTTGCCTCTCTGATAGAAGATGATAGGAGGAACATCAGAGTTGCGTGTGTGTGTATGGCAGGAAGGTGTGTGGAAGTTGTGGTGGGGGTGGGGGTTCATTTGGTCTCTATATATAAAACATCCATCACTCGTCAGACGTGTAGGTGTCACCTAACCAGGCAAATCTAATGATGTGATCCTGTGGAAGTGAGGAGGAGGAAATCGATCTCGGAAAGTTGTGAGTGAAGTTTAACAGTACTCAGCTTTGCAAGAGCTACGAGCCTGCATCAGTCATTCAGAAACAACATTTTTATTTTAAATAAATAAAAACAGTCTGCTGTACAGCCCCACAAGAGAATAACTTAATAGAAATGTTGTTCTACTAGCAGTGTTAGCAAAAATAAGCATCATGAGCTGGATTAATCTTTTATAAATACATTTAAAATACATATATATCAAAATGTATTTAATAAGTAAAAAAATATAATGTAATTCTAGTTTAAATTGGTTTAGTACTGGTGTAGTATGGGTGTATAATGCTTTCATTGCAGTCTACAGAACTTTATTTAATTTAGTAAGGTGCTTTTCAGTTTGCTCTGTTGGATCAAGACCAGGAGCTTCACAGTGGCCAGTGGCAAGTGTTAGTGTAAAAAAGTGACCTGTCGCTCTAAACCACTGTTTTGGTTCTATGTAGATGTCAGTCCTTACAAAAGGACCCCTCCGACCGCACGGTCTGTAGAAGGATGATGTCCTCTGGAATGGGTAATGACACCAAAGCTGTCCAAACACATTTCACGGTCACGCTTCAACTTTTCTGACATAGCATGACAATGAGAGGCATCTGACATCTCCTCAACATTTACTGTAAATGTTGAGCATGACTGCGTACAAGAATATGACAGCTAGCTGGCACTACTGTTGCAAGCCCAACTCCCTGCTTGCAGTCAGACCTTCCTTTACTTTATTATTCAGTCTAATAACAGTGGCCAGTATTTTGCTCATCAGCATTGGAGCAAGTGAACAACTGCAAGCTGCAATTCTCATGTGTCATGTATGTCTGTCTCATCTCTCTCTGAGGCAGCCTTTGCCACAAGGAGCTTTAGTCCTCCCACTTTGTATTTAAAATGTGTGTAAATAAAATCCTGTAATGAGCACAAAGGGGACTTTTGGCACCATTAATTCAGTTGAAAAACAAGCGCATCTTGTGAAATTTACACTCAAATATTCTATCAGAACAGAGAAATAGACATATGGATTGACAGACTGCTACAGACACTGGGAAAATGATTATAGAAATACAATGCAATGGTTCAGCTGTCTCTAACATGGCGCAGTGCCCGAGAACAGGTTGGCTTCAATTCTCCTAAATAAAATAATAAAAACTAGGATGACCTTGAATTAGCTGGGGCTGGCTCTCTGGCAAAGCCTACATGAAGTCTAAAATTACTGCTGGGGGGTCAGCGAGGGCCTCTGTCGAGGGAATGGAGAACCACAGGCCGTGTTTTGCCTTGCCAGTGAGGTGGAGGAGAAACAGTCAGTGACAGATGAGTGAAAGATAAAGAGTGCGACTCTGTAGTAGAGAATATGTCCTCACCAGATCGCTTCTACTTTATTCTTTGTATTCCCTCCGTCCAGGTTGGCCATGAAAAGGCAAGGAAAAGCCAAGGTCACACTTATTGAGCATTACAAACATTAAACCTTGAAAGCTAGAATAGTAAAATCCCAGCGCTCTTTTCATTTCTTTTATGGAAATGGCAAGCAATCCTCCTGGCCCATTACGATTAATTGGAAATATACAGGATGAGGTCAAGCCTTTACACTCTGATGTAAAGAATATCACATATTTTGTGGTGATTATATCACAAGGTAGATTGAAATTTAAAGTGGTGACATAAAAGGGAAAATAGATAAGCTTTACACAAGTCTGATGAATTAGGCACAAGAAAATGTATGTGAGCACTAAGGGAAGCATGTAACTTAGTTTCTGGAGCAGATTAAGATCACTGTCTAAAGATATTACATTGAATGAGATTCAGGTTCAAAATATTTTTTTGTAAAATTACTCAGTGTTTCATTCTACTAACTCTAACTCTACTAACTCTTTACAGGGCATAGAGTTAAAATGCAGATCAAGGTCTGAAATATTCATAGTGAAGAGGTGTTAGGATTAAATGACACTTTGGTGAAAATTCAAAGTAGCCTGCAGACATATAGCCCAGTATCTTGACAAGTGCGTTCAGCATAGCATCTTCATGGCCTCTGTTACGAACATGCCAAATTTTGTGGTTATTCCAGATGGCGTAGAGATATTTTAGATGTTTTCCTCACCAGCAAGATGGACCAGTATGTTTTTGTACAGTATGTGTAGTTTATATCAGCAGAATGTGGTTTAATTCAAATATAAAATAAGTCTGGAGACTCCAACTACATTTTAAAATCAAATACCATGCAGAATCTTGTCTTGGCCCCAGTATTGCCTCAACATCTTTGCTGTAGAAATGGAAACTGCTTATAAATTGTCCCCATTTGTTGACCTCAGTTATTATGCTAGTCACTGCCTGATTGACGCACGACTGACACTTGTATCTATCATTTGTCAACACACATGCTAAATTATATATTAAGCACGTGTGCAGCTTACTGAGCAGAAACATGATCAATAAGAACAAACATGACAGCATGAAATCCAGCCGTTTTGTTGTTGTTTTTTTGTGTTGACAAGAACAGGGCAGGCAACAACACTTGACCTTGTGATACTTTCCACATCGTCACATGGTCTATTCCAACATTCTCTCCATAGCCTCCTTTCTGCCTGTCCTATCTGAACATGCCTCACTGAAAGATGGTTAACCTATCACTGAGTCCATAAACTTTGACTTCTCTGACGTGTAGAGCAGCTGAGGTATGGTTGAATTTCAGCACATAAATGAATAGAGGGTAGAAGGGCGTTTGGCTCTAAACGGTGTCGGTCTGGAAGATCAGAGGGCAAATGAGCATGACTGGCCCTTTGCCAGCTATAGCTATAATTAATTAGCAATGACGGGAAAAACACCCAACACACAGCCAAAGACACTGGCACATGTTCCAGCATTTTTTTTGTTGTGGAGAAGCACAAGAATTTGAGAATTTAAATAAGATCAAAGACTCCTTAGACAATACGTGGATATAAGCAACTGTATTCAGTTACTAAAGCTGTCATCTAGAATTTAAATGTTTCTAATCCAGTTTCTCTCAAAGGTGCAATAATTCATATCTAAGAAGAGGTGATATTGGAGTGTCACAATGGCTTCAATAAAATCACACCCCCCTGAAGCTATCTGCAGTCTATCTCCATTACAGTCAAACACTCTCATGAACCCTGCCTCTGTTGATATAATCTTTCATGAAAGAGCCTTTCCTTATTGTCTCTTTTTATTTTTGTTTATTTATTGTTAATAGAGGCCCTGACACTCCAGTGGTCACAGATATTGACAAAGGTAAATAAAAGCAATGAGGGGAAATAAAACCCTGTAAATTTGAACAGCATCCAAATAATATGCAAAATATGTGTTATCTTTTATTGCTGATTATGTAAGCTAAAATCAACAATGCTTTAGGAAATATGAGGATGATAAGAGAAGCCAGAGATTTCTGCTGATTACCAGAGAGTCTCACTCATCAAATAAACACTGTTGACCATATGGAACAGAAGGATATTATGAGCATATTGATATCCTGTCAAGTGTAAGCTCCTTAAGCTATTGTATCTACTTGAATGAAGCTGCATTTTTCACACCTGAACAACTAAAGTATTGGCAGGTGTCTTACTTACTTTAAGTTGTGAGTTTGACTCGAAGAGGTTTGGCTTGTTGCAACACACACACACATATACATGTACACATAATTAGCATATGCCTACTATATATAGAATTAATCTGATGTATTTGGTACCTTTTTTATTAAACGTGGACAACAGCAGTGTTTGATATGCCATGGCGCTCCCTTATAAAAGTGGAACCTTCATTTGCAGCATGGAGGTTCTATTCTCATCTGCACTTGTAATCATCAAAGGGGCAGAAGGAGGTGTCTGAAGGATTGTACGTTCTTTTGTAAGGTATTATTGAGATTTATACTCACTTCTCCCACCTCCGCAGATCAGGTCAAAGACATATGGTGCAAACCAAAAAGTAAGCAATTTTCATGCCTCTGTCTATGATACGCACAAAAGTTCTGTAATAAAGCCCACTGTCCCCTTTTGTTGATATGTTATTGTCAATGTGATTTTGATATAATCACTCAAGCAAGAAACGTTTTTTTTTTCTCATTGTAAGCACCTGGTGCCATTTATCCGATAAGAACTGTTGGTATGTGTCATGATGCTTAGAATGGAGATCACTTCCTCTATGATGTCAGGGAATAGCTGGAGGAACTATCTCCATCTTCCTAAATTGTCTCTGCATTGGTCTGTTAGCTTTTCATCTGATATCATTTGACTTTTGTCTCACATTGGACAGCAGATCTACTAGAACAACCGCAAAATGCTGACCCAATGTAATCCTCTCCCACACTAATTCAACATAATCTGCCCTCTGTGGTTTATTTATGGGGCTGTATATTTCAATCTGTGGCTAACTGTGGGGGCTTGCAGGATGTAGACATTAAGCTCTTTCATGTGTGCATGATTTTATGATGACTGTGGTTTACATTAGAAACTGTGTACACAGTGAGAAGACAAGAGGAAACCCTGTGCTCTAGCATCTGCCTTTTGCATACATAACTTTGTAGTGGTGATCAGCCCATGTGACTTTGCCTACTTATCCCTGTATTTTAATTATGATCGTCCGTGGGGCGGACCTTCCTCCTCACTGCCTCGTGTATTTAACATATTGTAGCAGTCATTGCACTTTGTTGATCTTAACCACCTTAACCAAGACATGCAAAGATGTCAATTGGACAGCTCTTATAGCGTAAACTGTCATGCTGCCACACTCTCATACATTGTGGTTTTAGGAAAGATGAAAAAGTGCATTATGGCAACACAAATTAATAAATGATTCTATACTAATAAAAGGAATTGTGTAGAAATTCTTGAGTAATGCTGCATGCACAGTTTGATCTGCTATTTTGGCAGACAAATTATGTTGATGCAATCACCACCCTTGGACCAGCGCAGTGGAGCTCTTGGCTTAATGGAATTGGACAGAACCAACAAAATAACATGAAGGAAGCCTAGTCCTTGCATATCTCTGGTATCCCTAGACTTGTTGGTATCAATGGTCTGGTTTCAGCATAAAGGTTTGAAAAATCCAGCGTATCTAGGATCCAATGGCCAGGAGATCTAATGGCAGAAAGGGGGCACTAGTCGGTTACTGGCATTCATCCTCCATCTTAACAAGGATAGTAAAAAAATAACTGTTTACAGTTAGGATTTAAAAAAATAACTGTACTTAAAAGGACATGTAGAAATAAAATAAAATAAACTTGCTGACCAACTGTGGTGTGACAAACATGGCCCTCAGTCTGATCACCTAGTTTGTATCTCACAGGTTTTATCCTTTGGTGCACAGCAGGAATTGGTATGTTCAGTCAATGGCCTGATGAGCTCAAACTGCTGCAGACTACAGTCCAAATTGAATTAGTCCAAAGACCTGTCTTATAACTTAATCAGATACACTTTCAAAGCATTAATTAAGAAGAATTACATATGCCTGTCCCCTGTGGGGCAGAGTACTCCTGTGTGTTTTAGAGGGACTATTATTAATTATGGTGGCTAAGGACTGAAATGATTATGGCTTCCTGCATTGTCATGTCAAGTGTGGCATGACTGAGGAAATAATTGTTTTGATCTGCTCTGCTGCTTTCAAAATCTCAAGTTACTCTGATAAACAATTCAGAAACATCATGCTATAAGTGTCTTCTTAAAGTTTTCCCTCAAAAGTGCCTCTCAAATTGAACAGAAAGGTTTCCTTACCACCTCCATCTGCTTTTTCTGCTCATTATTGTAACTCCCTAATCCGGGCCTATATACAACTGTGACAATGGCTGATCCACACTGAATCCCTAAAGGAGGTTGAGTGAACCTCTGCTGGATTGTGGTAGCTAAAAGATAACACTCGGTCAATATCAGGTATCTTGACAATATTAAAGGCAAGAGAAGAGGGGCAGAAGCCTCGTGAACACTGGGATCATGCTTGCTTCAAGTGAAGAGTAAGTAAGTGTACTTCTTGACTGATTGTCAGGTCACAAGGATTTACTAAGCAATCACAAGTGACTACTTCTTATGAAGTGGGCTCATTTTAAGAATAGAACAATTCACATATCTGAATAAATTCATATTGATTTTAATAGTTGGCAAAGTTGATGTGACTGATCATCAATACTAGTTCTTGTATTTACTGGATGAAAGGTTATCAAGGTACATAAATATTGAACATATGAAAAATGACCTATCAAATTGCAATAAAAGTTATTTACTGAGAAAGAAAAAAACACTTTCAGTTTGAAAATACACTCTGCTCCCTATGGGGATGTATGATGTACTATGTGATGTACTGTATTTTCAGGATACAGAGAGTGATTGCCAGAAATGTCAGTCCCAAGAGTTTCTATTATAATTCTGTATTTTTTTCTTTAAATGCCTCCAGCAGCAAAGTTATTAACAAACTCATTCCTAATGCTTTATTTTGCATGGTTCTCTCTATCTCCCAGCAAACACCTGTCTTCTGACACCTGCAAATGAACTTTTCTAAACTTGTGTCTGTGAAGTGAAAGATGTAATAAGTTTAGCAACATGCCGTGGCATGAGATAAATCTTGGATAGCAACACTAAAGCGATACATACATAGGTCACAGTAAGGTCACATGTAAATGATTTGTGTGAAGAATTACATTCTGTAATGTAACAAGACACAACACAGACATCCTTTTCTCATCATGCATAATTGCTTCGGGCATATACTCTGTAATACGCTTATAAGATTAAGACTCACAGAATGAATGTGTCATCTGCAATTCAGAAAGAGATGGACATTTTCTTTATTAAGCATGACATTATAAGTCACAAAAGTTGAGTCATTCCGCAAAGCATTGTCACATGCACAAAACTTGTATTTCTGAATTTCTTACTCTTCTATAGCTCTTTTTACATATTCAAGGTATTTTTTCTTTTAAGTCAGCGGATCGCCCTACCTTTTTGCAGCGGAGAGAGAGGAAGGACAATAACAAAAGTATGAAATAGAAAACTGATAACCATCAGTGCTTCACAGATGACACATGGTATGTACTGTAGATACAAGCAGCTCCTTCCTGCTCCTGAGTGCCATTTCATATACACCTCGGTTAGAGCACAGAGCGATCAATAGAGTCACACAGATAAGAGCTCTCCTCATCTGATAAGGCTCTCAAAAAAATCAAGGGTTTTTACCTAAAGGCTAATCACTGATTAGAGCCACTCACGAGGAATTTGTAGATACATTAGAGATAATACGGGGGTTGCCATGCATTGGTTTGTTTGTGCTTTGGTTTTGTGCATGTATTTATGTTTTTTTTTCCTCAACAGGAAAGCTGTAGTTAAGGAATAAACGAGGCATAGGCATGATACAAATGTGGGGTTCTTGGTTTTGTAGAAATTAATTATGAATCAGCACAGGAGTCACAAAATGTTATCCAAACAATAACTAACACAAAAAAAGTATTATTATTATTAGGGCAAAATTATAACTAGCATCTACACAGTGTTGGGCAGTAGTAGATACTAGCTTAACTAAATTTTTTAGTAGCGTGGTGGTAGCGTCGCTGTTTTCTGAATCAAATAGCTTTTCAGTAGCAAAGCGGTTTTGTTGATCAAGTAGTGCGGTAGCGTCCACAGAAGCTAACGTTACATATCCCCAAGCATTTCTGAAGAACAAGCTCATATCGGAAACACATTGCTAAGGATCACCGATCCTGGATCAGTAAGTGTGACGCCACCACCACCGTACACGGACCGGTCGGTGACTTTTTCTTCTTCGTGTTTTACGGCAAACAGCTTTTTGCACTGGACGGTGACATGACATACACATTCTACCTCTAATCCTTGGGCTGACATCACATGCGAAACTTATTTTTTTTTGCCATGTTGATACTGTTTGGAGCAGGTGTTAATTGGTTTAAGCTGAGTTCGTAATTTAAATTATACAGTTTGTCCTGCAAATGTACCCGTCTAAATTGAGCATACCCATGCAAATACGCATATGTAGCTTACACACAATAACGTTTTTTGTCTGTTTGTTTTTGTTGCCAAATTGGTTCTTTTTTTTTTTTTTTTGTTTGTTCCCTTTCAGGGGTCGCCACAGCGAATCATGCGC
>CM022485.1:12429908-12510518 GCA_011952105.1 Coreoperca whiteheadi
GTTGCCAAATTGGTTCATAACAGTTAAAATAAGCAATTATAATTGTTTATTGAATAAACAATTGATCTGAACAATTATGCCTGCCTATCTGTTTGAATGAAAGTTTTATTGATTACTGAGATAGCATTGATTTGGAATGAAGTTAGTTCAATATCAAAAAAATATTTCAAAAAATAGCTTTGATGTAGTAAACTACTTTTGCCATGTTGTTGTAGCTCAGCTTGCTACATTCCCAGGGGGGTTGCTTCAGTGTAGTGAAGCTTTATTTAATGTAGAGTAACTGACAGCTTAGCTCACTACATTTGACAAGTAGCTTGCTCAACATTGCATCTACTAACAGCTGAAAAGATTAGAAAAGTTTTTTCATTCCAAATTCATGTCATTTTAACCCAATGGCCACAATGGCCATTGGGTTAAAATTGCACAAAATAATATTAAAATAATATAAATAGAATAAAAATGAGGGAGCAGAATATCCAAAACTGTGGTTGGGCTGTCCACTAATCTAAAGATCAGAGGTTCAATCCCAGCTTCCGCCAGCCCACGTGTCGAAGTGTCCTTGGGCAAGATACTGTACCCTAAATTGTTTCCGAAGGTGTGAATGATTTAGTTTCTTGTTCTGATGAGCATCTGGCACCTGCCATCAGTGTGTGAATGCGACAAATAGTTTAAAGTGCTTTGATTGGCCGGAAGACTAGAAAGGTGCTATACAAGTAGATTTACCATGTATTAGTCCTGTAGAGCATCTACTTATCATCTGGGCTATTTTTGGGAAAGTTTTGTCTCACATGATTTATTGTTATTAGATGTATGTTGTTCTTTAACAAATACATGTCACAGTTTTCAAACCAGCCATGAAAGGTTCAATTCACCAAAATCGCAAACCAAAAAACACATTCTTACTTTACCCAGAAAGATAGCAGCACAAACACAATTCTTCAAGTCTTCAGAGAGAACAGGAGGTGAGATTTTAACTATCAGTTTTAATACATGTAAATAGTAGCTAGTTTGCTAGCTAACGTCTCACAGGGTATACTATCACTGCCAGCATCACCATCTCCTTGTAGACTTGTCTCTCTCATTGGGTATTGTGGTACTGACATAATCATCCAGGTTTTAAATCCTAAATATTAAACATGTCTGATGTTATCAGGGTGGCCCCGATGAGATTGCGAGCAGGTTGGGAGGCTTAAAACTGGCCCTGTAAACCCCTCACATTAATGTTAGGCACCTCCTCCCCCTTTTGATCTCTCTAAAAGAGATCATTACCAACCACCATCCCATGACCAAATTTCTCCTCTAATTGTTGGGAGGGGTGAATCGAGGATAAATTGGCCGAAAACTCCTGTAGTGTGAACCGAGCTTAAGATCCGTTGTAGAAGTAAAGTGGGTTAAAATGACTCACCTCAAAATAACTCCCAATTTGGTTTTATACTGTGTGCGCCAGTGGACTGTTTCTTTTTGGACAGGCTACAGTACGTGATCAGATGACCTTCTTTTAAATACCCATTTCTAGACATATTTTTCTTGATCCCACTGGTCCAACCAAAGAAATGAACATCAGTGCTTGCTAGTTGCTGAAAATAAGCACTGCGACCACGAATTGTCGCGAGATTGATATCTGCACACATGAACCCACTGAAGGGATGAGAAAAGAAAAAGGATGTGTGTTGAGTGTGGGACTGGGGGTGGGGCCGTGGGGGTGACATTACTTTGATTAGTTGAATGAGTATCTCCATGTCATCAGCTAGAAGGTGTGCCAGGTGGTCCACTTTAACCTGTGTTCATATGTCATCATAATGTATTTTCATGGCTTTTTATAATTAGGGGTGATCTACAACATGATTCCACATGGGGACAAGGAAGTACACAAGAATCACAATAACCTGAATTGTTATTGTCAGGCCTGTTTTAACAAGCAACTTTTAAATATGCATCGACAAACAGGCCTGTGAATCAGTTTTTTTGTCATTAAATGCCTGGGACTTCCTTCCAGCCAGTAGAACTGATGAAGAACCTTTGATAAGATGTCGAAATGTCCAGTCCATTAGATTTCACGCCTTTTCCCAAGAGAAGATGGTGATGGAAGACAACTGTCTTTATGCTCTGTTGCCTTCATTTAGTCCATTGTTCCTAACAAATACATTTCATTTGAATAGTTGCACAACTGCAAGCCACGTAAATCAATAAACAGACTATACGAGAAGAGATCCCATCATAACTTAAACAGGGCTCTCATTAATTTTTATGAAAATCAATACCCTCATTTAAAAAGAGACACAGAGAAATTACTTAATTTCCACAAATTCCAGTAATCAATGCATAATGAATTTGTTCTCACGGGGGTTAAAAGAAGTCTCACTCACAAACATGTGGCAAGTATTCATGAAGGCTTTGGGTCAAGAAGATTCAGAACAGAAAGAAGATAAGCATAGACGAACTCTTTTCTGTGTACAGAAGATGTATCATGGCAGTTTTTTTTTGTTTTTTTTTGGAGCCCAACTATTCATGAATGTCTGAGAATAAGTCAAAATAGTCCTGTTGAAAAAGTGGAGGTCACCAAACTGTCACCCAGAGAAGAAACTCATGTCAGCTATAATAAATCCAAAAGGCGTATCTCATTATGTTCAACCTTGTCACTGGATCTCAACTTCTATACAGTATAGTTATTATGAAACAGTGACTGTGTATAATGTTTAAAGTCAAGTTAATACACTGGCAAAAGTGAAGGTTCATGGTCAAGTGCTTTCATCTCACCACTTACGTAAGCCTAAATGTTCCATTTACACCATCTGTCTGTCAGGGAAACCAAAATGTGAATGTTAAGGTGCAGAAGCATGCATACACGTGGTGTAAATGCAATATGTGTTCTTGACAGCGTGGTATTGTAATTTGCTTTGCTGTGTAAGGGCATATGATCAGAACAATTTGGAATGCCTCTCAAGCACACAGTGGTAACATGAACCATTTAAGCCAACAGACTTATGGGTAACAGATTGTTGCCCTAACAGCAAGTGAACTTAATACATTATCTTTTTAAAGAACTACATTTATTAATGAACCATGCTTGCCATTGTTCAATGAGTCATAGGTAATCATCTTAGTCCTAGCAGCTAACAAAGAAATGTGTATGTTGTTTTGCCAGTAATCAGCGCCCCTGAACTAAACTATCCATGCCCCATAAAACAAACTAGTCACAGGGACATTTATCTTTTTAATCATCATCCCTTTGCCAAATGACTAATGAAATGTTCCTATTTTTACAGTTTTATTTTTTCCTTCTCAGCCAGAAGGTGCCAAGTTGTGTCTGTCTGTGTGTCTTTTCCGATGGTCACCACGGAGAGCATAGAGACAGGATGTGTTACAGAGAGGTTTCAGTGGCAGACATAATGTGGTGTTTTCACACTCCTACGATGTTAAGGAGCTTTGCGGCTCACAGGCACTGAGGTGAGATGGTGAGGAGGCAAAATTGATTTATTATTTTGGCATTTATGATCATAACCTAGCACCCAAACATGTTGACTAGACATTGATGACAACCTCCACGAACCATGAAAACAGGTGAACATTTTGCCAACAATAAAGTTGAGGCTTTGTGAGAAATTACCATGCACTGACCAACAAATACCTAAATTTTTATCTACACCTTGATAGAGAGCCTGCTGTCAAATTCTCTGGGTCATGAACATGTTATTTCATTGTGAACTTGGGAAAACCAAGTTTCGGGATTAAACAGGAATACTGTGTCACTATGACTTAACAATACTTTGTTTTAGTTTTCTAACCTTATCCAGAGTTCTTTTTTGAAATGTTTTGTCCTGGAATTCGGAGCTATAAGAGCACTTATGTCGGTGTCTCTACAAACTAAAATTTGCTTGTATGTGCTCAGTCAACCAGTAAAGGGTAGTAGCAACGGTGCTCTTCATATACTCTTCTTCATCTGGTGAAATGAAAGTCAAGGATCACTTTTATCTGATGGCACACTGAAGTACTGCCCGTACTGCTCCAGCTTGGTCACCACAGTTAATCCTCATTGGCTCTTCTCTATGTGCCAAGCTGGGATTGCACAAATTGTATTGTGCAGACTGCCGTGCTTTGTAAGATGAAAGATGGCAGCGGCAATGAATGTACTTCCTGATGACAAAGGCAACTCGATGCTGCTCAAAAGGAACCAAATGGCACCTATTGTCCTTCTCTAGACCAGTGTCATGCCTTCACTGTTCTGCCTTTCTCAGTGAGGCCCGACTTTTTGCTGCTGTCAGAGAGGAAAACCAGCAGTTTGTGCTGCAGCACTTTACAAATTTCTATTTTAAAAATATAAAAACAAAACGCATAGGAAACACCAGAATTCAATTTATATAGCCCAATATCAAACATTGCCTCAAAGGGCTTTTCAGGGGGAGGCTAAGGAAGAGCTAAAGATGGATCCCTCTCAAAGGACTGAGACATGCAATAGATGTGTGTACAATATAGATTAACAGAAGATCGTAGTATAAACGCAATTATGACAAAATGTAGGTTGTACGACATAAGTGTAGAGGACGGATCCAGAAGGACAACTGGGCAGCTCCAGGTGATTCCCACCAGGCCACACCACCTCCCTTCCACCACAGACATAGCAGCACTGTTCCAGCAGGTGACCCTGCTTACACTTACATATGAGAAAGACAATGGAAGCAATTATATGGACACATGGTAACAAAATGCATAAGTGCACCAAAAACTAGTCTGTTAGAGCCGAGCACAGTATACAAAGCTAAGGATAAGACATTGTTTGTTTGTTTTTTTATTAAAGAAAAGGGATAGAAAGGAATTAATATTGATAGAAAGCATGTCCTTTACAAAGCAAAGTGAAAAATAAGGATGTAAAGATTGGAGTGGTGGATGAACATGTAGCATGTCCTATTTTCACACCAAAGACTGGAGTTTGTCCCCCATTTAAAAAAAAGTTTTTTTAAACCATTTCTTTAAAAAAGAAAGTTAACCACCCAGTCAAATTGAAAGGATTTTATTTTAAGTAAATAAAATGAGGTATCAAAATCTTGAAAAAACAAAAGACGCATTATCCTCTGCTCTCAAATACTGAGGGCGAGGCCAATTTAACCTTATATGCAGTAACATTAGTTAACTTACATGATGTACATTCACATTATGGAGTTGCAAAATTTAGAAGAGTTAATGGGGACTATTGACTATAATTCTAACATAGGCACACAAGGCAACTTGGTGGGTAGTTCCGACAATGGCACCAGATCGATGGGACAGCAGATAGTCAGTTTGGTCCCATTCACCAGCAACAGCGGATTTTTAGTGAATCCCATTTGTCTCCAATGAAAGTTTGTAAAAATACCAGGTGTAAATGATCACTGCAGAGGCTGGTGTTGGTGCAGATCCTCAGCTCTCCATCAAGATGGCTCTTCAAAAAATCAGTCCACCTCTTCTTAATCTCATCATTCTTTGGAAATCTAAAGAAGATTTCCGAGCTGTTTTGTAAATTCTCGCATCGAGGGAATATGCATTTTTGGGACGAAGGCATTGGTAAACAGCAAATTGTAGTAACTAACAACAATGACAGTAACTTGCGATTGACCACTGATGATAATGCACTCTAGTAATTATATAGTGTTAGGGGAGGGGCCTTGCTCAGTGGCTCCAGTGTGTCATAAAGCCATGATTCAGGCCCACCCAAAAAATCCTGAACACAAATTGTGAAAACCTGTTTAACGGTCTAATTCCACAGTTCAGTACAACATAGTTGAGTCTTTGTAAAGTGTTTTCAGCAATACATTTCTAACATTTATAATGTGTTTAGAAACAAATAGTTGGACTTCCTTTACATGGTTGTTGAGTACAAAATGGTACCCATTTGAGAAAAGGCCCAAAGTCTGCTGTGCAAAACAAATTAATCTCACTTTTCAGGGCCAGGGTTCAAACCAAGACAATGCGCTCCTCAAACTACCGCTCCACCAGAGAAACTATTCCTTACTTTTTTGTCTGAGTCATTTAGTGTCTCTCTGATCTGTATTTGCGGCCTTGTTTATTTTGTCAAGTCACTGTCATGCCCTGAAAATGTTTTTTAAAAAAAGTGGACTTTCAAGTATACCAAAATACACTCAGATAAACAATTAGTGCTTCATTGCTATATTCACTAATGTATTTGTACTGCTTTTTTTAAGCTTCAAAAATACCAACACCATCTGTTATCTCTGAGGCTAAGGGACAACGGATGGTTAGATGAGATGGTCCTTAGAGCCAGCTTTTCTCTCTCCTCCATAGTCCGTGTAAACTGCTTTCTGTCAACAACTCAACAGCTCAACAACTCTCGCATGCGTTTGTTTTAAATTAGATACAAATAACTTAATTTACTCTATTTTATTTCAGAAACCATTCACATGACCATGCATCTAATTAACCCAGCTCATGTTAAACAATAACTAATTTTATTCACATTTACCTTGGATTTCACTAACATCACAGTAATAGAAAGCTGGAAGCTTTTTTTTTTTTAAAGTAAGTAATGTATTTTTTGTATTACTCAGCATCTTGATACTTTAGACAAGTGCCTGCAGTTTGACAGATAAGGTAAAAGAAAGTGTTGCTGGTTGGCACGTCTTAATTGCCAGCTGTAAGCCCACCCACATGTGTAAATGACAGTTCACCTATGGAGGAGCAGACACCTGAGTTGTTGTAGATATGTTAAAAAAGGTTTAACTACCTTTTTCCCAACCCAATTTAACTTTTTACACAAAATTAAGAAGTCACTGTATATTAAAATGAAATGAGTTACTTGTTGCTATAATTGTGTTACTGGAGCAAGAGCTACTAGGCAAGAAGAAGCAATGCTAGGCAGATTTATAAGTCACCAATATAAGGTTTCAAACCAAACTTGGGGGTAATAGACCAGCTCAGAGTCAAATCCACTGGTATAATATACACTCTGCTACACCTGACTGCAATACTCTCAGAGGTAAATTATAACATCTGGTTCATTAGAACATATTATTGAGTACCTCTTATGGTGCTGGCATGCGGTGAACAGGTAGAATCATTGGTCAGGTATGTGTACATACAAGGAATTTGAATCTGATTTTGCGTATTTTGTACTCTATGTACATACTCAGCAGTATGACAGTGCAGTGCAGAGTGCAAATGGTGCTGAGAAAAATATGATAAATGTTTCAGGTAGCTTATGTACATGAGGTAGTTGGATATACAAAGTATATCTCTGGTGTGTTCAGCATATGTAGATTTAAAAGTATTATTAATTATATAAACCATGAGAGAAATTTACAGGTAGAGTGGATGTTAATGCCACCGGTGACTGGTGTTAACTGTTTATCATAGTGAGCCTGTGGGTAGAAACTGTTGTGTCTGGTTATTTTAGCGTAGGCTACTGTACTCTGTAGCGCCTACCAGACGGAGAAGGGGGAACAGGTTGTGTGCAGGGTGTGACATATAGAGAACCCAGATGCAGACAGAGCAAGGCAGAATGACGACTTGACTGGTGATTTAATGACTTACTGGCAGGTATAGTCATGGTAAACACGAAAAACCAAACCAACACAGCAATGGGGACGAACTGACAAAGAACAAAGGAAGTGAACCAGTAGTGAGAAGCTGATGAGGGAATGAAATGCAGGTGATGAGTGGACCAAATCAATGAGGGGCTGATGAAGGACAGTGGAAACAGGTGTGTAGGTGGTGGAACAGTCAGATGATGGGGAGAGGGGTTATTGCAGTGCAGGGGAAACACAAGACAGGAAGCAAAACCATACAAAACACATGAGGAAGATCTCTAATCAAAATTAAACAGGAAATAACTAAACACAAACGCAAAACCATGACAGAACCCAATGTCAAAACTCTAGAGTGACATTGACATTCCCTACTTACATAGAGTTTTGACATCCGGTTCATTACAACATTATTCAGCAACACAGTGCAGTTTTTATCACACCTGTTGCTGTAGCCTTACTTACATTTATCAAATATATCTATCAACTGAGACATGTTTTTCCGCTTGCTTCATGAATAACGAAATTTCTCACTTCATGTACTTGCTGATTAGCTGCAAAATGTCATCCACTTTCTTATGTGTGAAATGGCTGTTTTTGTCTAGAATGTACAGGTTTGTTTCACTTGGTTGCTTTGGAAATTAAAGACCAAAGCAGTGCCAGCATACTGGCAAAAAAGTCTCTGCTCTTCTCTGTAGTGGAATGGGAAGAGAAAAGATTTTTTTCTTAGTTTTTCACATTGAGTGACTCAATTTCACGCTCCATTGGCATATCTGGGGTGACGCGCCATGAAATCAGTCCAATTTTGGGATTTCAGAGGAACAGTATTTTGAAACCTCCTGAGATATGTGGCCATATTACTTTCTCTACGTCTGGACAGATTACACTATTATGTGACAGTTGCAAAGGTGAAACTGTGGTGATGGTGTGTTCCCTACGTTGGTAAACTGGTTTCTAACAGCACTCTGAACAGAAACTATTCAACAAATCACAAATGATTCAACTATAGGCATCAATTAACTTTGTATCTTAAACTAATTTTCTCATATTGAAAACTGAGATAAACAAAAAAATGACTCAACCTCAGTTTTTGCACTTAGTGACTTCCTGAAACATTCCAAAGTTTACAACAAGGTATAGGGGTTCTTAAAAAGTACTGCATGACTTGTAATTTGTAAACACTTTACAAAATTGTTAGTCTGATGGAATGGGGAAAATAAGAATCTGGGGGTTCAGAGTTTGATACCATTGGCTGGCTATTTTTAAGCTTTTATATTAGTTTGACCCCTTTCATTCTGGGGGATGGCTTCATCCAACCCAATTAGCATTAATAAAAAATCCCTTTTGGCCTTGATGTCTTCTTGCATTTAAATCAATAAACCATTGTGAATGCAATATACACTCAGTTGCCAGTTTATTAGGTACACCTTGCTAAAATGAATTGAGACTCATACAGCAGTTCTGAAATAGCATACCTTCATGAAGGTTATGTTCAGTTTTTGTTCCAACTTTTAAGAGAGGTGCTGATTCAGCTTTATTTCTATTTTGGACACTGTAGTTTGTGACACTGTAGTATTGTTGAAGACTATATTGCATAACACTGGAGGTGTTTCTAATATTTTTTATTTCCCATTTGTAGGAACAAGGGTGGGTGAAATGTATAATGTGTTAGTAGTAGCTAATACATTTGTCTCTGAAGCCTCCCTCCTGAGGGAAGGGGGTTACACATTCCATGGGAGCAGTCATTTCAGATTACCACCCAAAAACACTGAAGCATGTTTGTCCAAGATATGTTGTATATTACGCAATTGTTTATGTGATGTAAAATATCCACATCTGTCAGTAAGTTTTAAGTTGTAATCTAGATTTTCCAGGAAAAGAAAAAGGACATTCTAGTTGAAACATTGTTGTGTTTTCATATAGCTTTGAAAGGGCCTCTCAGAAGCTGGTCTCAGTTGCAGGCACAGAGTCGCTTTCGAGGAAATTAGTAACTGGAGCTGAACAAGATAAGGTCGGCAGGCAGCAGGGGGGACAGCCTGAAGACTAGGAGGAGTGGGCACACTGCTGGGAAAGACTGTAGGCAACTGAAGAGTGCAAGCTTGAGACGAGTAAGTACCGGCTGGTGGTAAGCCACAGGAGAAGACTGGTGGGCGACTGAGGAGAGCAGGCTGGAAACTGGTGGTCTATGGTATTATCCTAACATAATCAGGGGAACGTGAGATGAGGTAAACCACACAGGCACAAGCAACAAAAATAACTTGCAGCTAGATTAGAATATTAACCTATCACTCCAATGGCAGGACAACAAGACAAATTGACAAACTAAGAAAAGGTGGCTGAAGTCATTGCCATAAATATTCAGCAATAAGCAGCAGTTGGGGAATAATCGAGATGCAGAGCAGCTGTGGTCATAGCAAACCTAGGGAACACAGAGTAAGCTGTAACAGGGAGCTTATATGCGACATGTAGTATATGTAATTGTAACATGACATTTCTATTTGTTTGTTTATGTGTTCCTATAGGCTTCTAAAATTGTGTTGTGTGCTGAGACACACAATTTCTTCTACATATTTATATATGTTTTACTTGCCATTGCCAGCTAATAATGTGCCTATTACATTAGCTGTATTTGAAGATGGCTTTGGCAGTTAAGATCAGTTTATCTGGACATTGGGTGCATATATGGCATTTTGATTCTGCAGCGCTTCTCCGCTATTAATTTTTCTTGCACCAAAGTGGAAGGGTAAGTGCCGCCTGCTCCCCTCACCTGTTCGGAACAAATCAGCAGTTACTTTCATCAACTTTGTCTTTTGATACCAATTCCTCAAACAGGAAATAAAATATCATTGGACTTTTTTATGTGTTCAAACCTACATGTGGCAGTGGCTAAAATAATTGTATTCAACAAAGTGTCATGATGCACAAAGAATAGTGAATGCATAATTAGAAGTATATTTTTCCTAAAATTTAGATTGTATCCTTCCTAAGATTAAAGATTATGTAGGTAGATGAAACATGGGCCATCCCCATGATTTAGGGGTTAAGAAGCCAATCGTCAACCGCATTGTCCCCATTTCAAATCCAGTTCTTCACCTCTCCATTATTGATTTTATAATAAAGGCATAAAATGTCTCCCCAAATGTTTTTTTTAAACAAGAAACAGGGAGGCAGAATTGCATACATTATATGAGGGCTATGGAGAACATTACATCTTTAACATTACAGAAACACTCCCTCTAGTCTGCCTTCTATATGCTCCACCTTGCATGCTCGTTGCACAGATTCAGCAGCCACCAGGACCATTTAGTTTGCAATTCTAGGGTTTTTCACATCCTAGCTAGGCAGGTATTTAGCATCCCTCTCAGGGATGTCATTTCGCTTTCAATCTCAAACCCTTGTCCCTGGAGAAGGGAGCTGATCATTTAGCATTGCAGTCCTCTCCCTACCTCATCTGTCCTTGTTGTAGTTGTGACACTGACTGGATAAGGCAAGATAAGATAAGATAAGATAAGATAAGATAAGATAAGATAAGATAAGATAAGATAAGATAAGATAAGATAAGATAAGATAAGATAAGATAAAATAAAATAAGATAAGATATGATATGTTGGTGTATGATACAATATGCTACAATAAGATATGCTACAATAAGATACAATAAGATAGGATAACGATACAATAAGATAAGACAAGATAAGACACAATATGATAAGATAAGAACATAAAAGATAAGACAGGATAAGATAATATAAGATAAGATAAGACACGATAAGATACACTAGGATAAGATACGGTAAGGTACGATGTGATGCGCTAAGATAAGGTGAGGTATGAGACTAGACAAGACGGTAAGGCAATACAAGATAAGATAAGATAAGATAAGATAAGATAAGATAAGATAAGATAAGATAAGATAAGATAAGATAAGATAAGATACGATAAGATAAGATAAGATAAGATAAGGTAAAATAACATAACATAAGATAAGATAAGATAAGATGAGATGAGATGAGATGAGATGAGATGAGATGAGATGCGATAAGATAAGATAAGATAAGATAAGATAAGATAAGATGAGATGAGATGAGATGAGATGAGATGAGATGAGATGAGATGAGATACGATAGGATACGATAATATAAGACACGATACGATATGATACGATATGATACGCTATGATACGATAAGATAAGGTAAAATAGCATAGGATAAGATAAGGTAAGATAAGATAAGATAAGATAAGATAAGATAGGATATGATAAGATAAGATATGATATGATATGATACGATACGATACGATACGATACGATACGATACGATATAATACGATGAGATAAGGTAAAATAACATAAGATAAGATAAGATAAGATAAGATAAGATAAGATAAGATAAGATAAGATACGATACGATACGATACGATACGATACGATTCGATACGATAAGATAAGATAAGATAAGATAAGATAAGATAAGATACGATAAGATAAGATACTATGTACATTTATTGATCCTTCATGGGGGAAATTGACACATTAAAAATAATAGTAAATTAAATAAGGTACAATAGGAATAATATGTACAATAAATAGATGGGTGTGCAATGTTTCCTTAAAAAACATACAGTACATAAACTCATACAGTATAGATAGATAGATAGATAGATAGATAGATAGATAGATAGATAGATAGATAGATAGAAGTTTATTGTCATTGCACAGCAGTAAAATGAAATTGAAGTGCCACATCTGATCAGTACAGAGAAACTGAAAATAAGCATACAAACCACATAATAAAACCATTTTAAAAAACAATCAGTGAAAAAAATGTTAAAATCTTATAGCATGTTAAAAACAAAATGGAAGCTATTATGTCTTATCCCCATTCCAAATCCATACAGAAAATGGGAAAAAAATCTGTTTTTTAATCTATTTGTCCTGCTTTTTAAACTTCTGTGTCTGTTTGTATATATATTTGCAATTTCGGTGGTGGAGACATTTTAACTGTGAGTGGTTTATGGTTTTGAGGCTCAATTACTGGAGGAGGTACTGGTTGCTGTGGCGTTGCTGAGTCTGATGCCTCACAGCGCAAAAGAGCCCCCTTATGGTCGAGAATTTTCCTGAGTAATATTTTTCAAATGTATTTAATTGGGCACTTTGAGCACCACAAGCCAAGTTCCATATAGTTCTGTTATTTTTGAGAGAAGGCAGACATCTCTACAACCGATACAGTATATACAATACTCTGCAACTCTCACCAAAGCAATCTAGATGGATAAATAGGGTGAACTGTCCTTTTAAGCATGAACGCTTTTACCTTGTTCTTGAACAAGTAGATGCTGCACTCATTTGGTTAAGTATATTTTCTTTTACGAGACACCAGCTGGTGAAAGGCTGCTTAATGTAAAGTAGGAGTGCGCTGCCAATGCGTATTTTACCATCTTATTTGAATCAAGCAGCTACTATTGGAACAAGCTCTCATTGCATTAATGGGCATTTGCTAGAGTTAATTCAACCTCAGAGATTTCAGTCCACTGAGGTAGAAAGGCTTGACCATACAAACCATGGCAGCTGTTTTGTTGAAAGCATGAACAACCACTCCCTATAATAAACTGAAACTGACTACAGCATATTATCAGAATTCAAGAGGTTGATTGAAGCCATTGAGAAACAAAAAGGTGTTTTTTCTAAGCTCATCAACATCATCGAGGAAAGCTATCTTAGTTTAAGGCCTTTCCTGAGGGTAGCTCTAGGTTGATTTATCAGTTTTGCAGAGACCATCCTCATGCTTTCTGACATTGACTTGGACTTGTAATGAAAATTCCAAATAGCTTGGCCTCATTATTATTATTATTATTGTTGTTGTTGTTGTTGTTGTTGTTGTTGTTGTGATTTTATTTTTCTTGTACAGCACTTTGGTTACAACCTCTGTTGTTTTAAAATGTGCTTTATAAATCAATAAACTAAACTAAACTAAACATTATTATGACAAAAATATGCAGAGAGAGATGAATGCTGAGTACCACCATTGTGGATGCCTTTTGAAAAATTTCAGGGAATACAGGAAGAAACTTCATGAGCATCAACTGGACTTCTCCTGTTTATCTTGTTTAAGGATCTTCCTTGGTATAACAAAATAGCAAGAGTTTGATGACCTTCAGAAGACTTTTAAGTTAATAACACAAAATGATCTGTTTTTGGCACACACAGAAATGATGGAAACTCAATTTTGATGGAAGCCTCTGAGCTTGCATTCAATATTTTTTTATGATCTGGCAGGGGCATAGTACTAAGTTGATAATCCACTTCATCTCCCACTGATTACCTCAAATTTATATAGCCTTACAGCTGTTACAGTGTTGTTACAGTGTTTAACCTAATTTCTTTGTTCTTCCCTGAACATGGATATTTTCTGGCTCTCAGAGGCGCATTTCTACGGTAACTCAAAAGGCAGGTTTTAGTACAGTCCAGTTTAGAATGTTTAATGATCTTCTTTCACCATAATATTGTTTGGAAACATGACACTTGTTGAGTTTACATGTGATCTAGCCGGTAACATATGCGACAGATGAGCATAGTCTGACAATTTCCTACATTATACATAATTTCAAGTACCTATCCATGTTGGCATGATGTGCTGTCTATAAATTAGATAGGGACTTTGAAAGCTATACAAAATTATTAATATTTTGCACTTTAGGTTAACTAAAATGTAGTATGTGTATGCTTAAATTGTACCCCTGCATCATCTCAAATCTCATTTGGATCTTGATAGGCTTGCATTCCCTGTGGTATGTGTTGCTTAGCCACATACCCAATCTGCTGCATGTCAATTTTAACACTGAAGAAAGATCCACAGTAGTTTTGATGGAAAAATCAAATGCATTAAACTTTGGAGTATGAAAAGGAGGACTTGTTCTTAATAAAGATATGAGACCTATTGAGTTGTAAAGTGAGACCAATAATAATTAAATTATTTGTAAAATACTGTCCAATAGACTGCATAGGTTCTTTCTCGTTTTCTGTAAAACAAACTGGGGTCGGCCTTTCTTTGTTGGCGTGCCTCATTTTCAGGGATTCCAATGGTGTAGTTGTAACTAATGGTTTCTCATTTCAGGTTAATCTTTTAACCTAAAGATCATTGTTGCTCTCATATATGCATGGGGCCAGAACCCATAAAGCTAATGTTTTGTCCTTATTTTTGCTTACAAATTGAGCAATTTAAGGAGCACTAAGCACTAAGGACAAACTACAAAAGTCAAACCATGGATTTAAACGCAGGATTTTGGGGATGCATTTTACATACCATTAAAGAAACTTTAGACTCAGGTGCACAAGAAGACATCCCAACAAACCATAACTAATGCTTGTGTGCTGATCTTTTGACCTTTGATATTAAGTGATGTCAAATTACATCACTGTTTTCCATTATTAATTTCATCTGCTGATTTTCAGGTTTCAAAATGAAATATTTTCAAGTGTGATGCCCTTTTTAAACATCACAATTTCAATCCAGGGATTTCCATTGAGGGTCCATTAAGTCCATCTAAACTTGTCAAATGTCAGCAAGGTGAAACTGGACACCCTCTTTTGGGGAAATGTCAGTTGGACATTGAAAGATGGGCTCCACATTTCCTCTTTCTCTGGGCAAAGTGTAATGTGATGAATATTATCAAATTCAATTACACTTTGCAGTCATTACTTATGGCAGTCCCCGTGATATATTTCCACGAGTAGGGCTGTGGTGAACACGGATTTCTCATAATGATAATTACTATCCATGTTACATTTTAACGATAATGTCAGACAAAAGGAAAAGAACATTGGTGAACTTAAAAAAGATTTGGCACCTAAAAACTTTTGATGTCCACATCCTTTTGATGTCTACATACACGCAAACCAAAAAATGTCCCAACTTGGAATTTAAATTTTTAGTTTATAGGTCACCGAAAAATCAACATTCATAATTTTATTCATAAAGTATTCATATATAGAGGAAAATGCAGGCATGGACATTACTTGATTATAAACACTAAGATGCAGAATGAGCGCAGCAAACATTTTGATCTTACATTCACAATACTGACAAAACTTACTGGTTAAATATATGCTTTATTCCAGAGTTTATCACCATATATTCCACAGGAATGTATGTTTTCCATTCATCCACAGACATATCACACTTTGCACCCTGGTACTCTGTGCACCACATTATACAGTTGTTCTAAAGGTATACAAAATGTTTAAAATCATTTTGATAATGTTTTTGATGCCACTCAACATTTACCTTACACCGTCCTCTCGAGAACCACCTTGTGAAACAGCTTAAAACAACCCACAGTTTATTTATGTTTAGAATTAAAGCAGGAAGAAGAGTGGGTGAATGGGTGAACAAAGCATGTTGGTTCAGTTGGTTTAGTATAGAAACACTCACATACTTTTCATTGCATATGGCAACATGTTAATTTGTTTTGAAAGAGGAATGTTATAATATTTTACTTTTCATCTGACCTCACCATAACCTAATAACAACAATACTGCATTATTCATGCATTACACTCCCACATGCCAAGACTGTAACCAGCACTCTGCTTGCTTTCACTTGTTTTGAATATCACCGCATCAGTGATTGTACTGCTTGTATTCATGTTGACTGTAAATGAGTGGATAAAATAAAATGTTGAAGATTCATTAATGAGGTTGTAGCTTTTGATTAAATTAACTACTTCTATGTCTATCATGAAATTTTAGCCAAGTACATTAAAAAGGAAGTGACTGTATGCTGAAGAAATCTCAGGATGTGCTGGTAACACATTGCAATATAGTACACACAATGTGAGTAGTTCCTTAGTAATTTAACTTAGTACCATATTGTAAAGTGATATCAAGCAAAATGTACAAGTGTCTCAGGTTTGGTTACACACATGAGCTCCTGCCTTGATATTAAAAGCCAAATACAACTAAAGTGTGTGAGGTTAGTCCTGTGTGTGTGCATGTGTGTGTGTGTGTGTGCGTGTGTGCGTGCGTGCGTGCGTGTGTTTCTTGGAACCCAGGCAGTCATTAAATAATCATCTTGTGTCTGACTTTGTTTAAATCAGATATGGAGAGCTTTTTTGTCCTTCATGACATTTTGATCTCTGCTTTGTCATTAAGTGCGGGGATGTGATGAAATTTACATAGCCCTAATTCTTCTGCCTGCTGACAACATATTTTTCCAGTGACAGCCATCTTTAATATTTAGAAGAGTACTTTCCAATGCCCTTCAACTGTGCCTGCAGTATTAATGTATCCTTAATGGGAGAGGTTCCATAAATGAGCCTCAAATGGAGCTAGACATTTTAATGCTTGCTAGAATGGCTGTTATTTCCACACTTAGCCATAATGGTCTTTATTGCATATTTAATAAAGTGTAGGCTCGTATTAATTGTTTAGCAGCCAAGGACTTCATTAAGTAGTTGTGATGTTCTGGATGGGTTTTCCCAGTCTTCAGCAATCCCTTTGTCCCTTCTCATCTATTCTAGTTATTTACAGCACAACACTGATTAGATTAATGCTTTTTTATAGCTTCTTTTCATTCAGTTGCTCTGGAGGAATGCCTTTTTGTGGGTAGGGGGTATAGAAGAAAAGTTGTTATTGTTACTAGTTAATAACCTTCCTTTTTAACAGCAACAGTTTGTTTTAAAAGCAATTTGTATGTCAGGCATGCTGCACCACAAATATAGTTATTTAATCATGGGGATCATGTTTGACCTCTATAGTAACACTGGACATGTGTATGTTAAGTTCACCTGCACATCAGACACAGGTTAAACAATGAAATGAAATGCTTATTTTCCATGACTCTCAAAACAAAAAGAAAATGGAACACATACAAAAATATGAATAAATTTACAATAATCAGGAACAGTGAACTCAAGTCTGCCTGCACAAAAGCATCATCGATGAATTATGATCTTATGTAATCTCGCTTCTCAAAAAAAATAACTATTTGGAAATTTACTTAAACCTCCAAATGATTTTGACTACTTGGGAGCAGCAGAAAAAAGCTGTAAACACAATGACATATTATCCCCTTATAAAGTTCATGTGTGAACATGATAGCATACAGTTGCTAATTTAAACATTCAGTACATACGGACCAACGTTATTATTCATTCAGAGTTGTGTTGTTGGCCACCAACAAGTCTCCACCATCTCCTGTGGGAAATATATGGCTCTTTAGCTGCCAAATGCTCCACTGTGTTCACCAACTACTAAATAACTTTATCTGTCTACTGTTTGGTGCTGGGCAGGTAGCGTACAGTGTGTTTTATATCACAAGCATGAGAGCAGCTGAACTAAAACATTAAAGTTGCAGGCTGGAAAACAATAAAAAACTGTATAAAGCTTTGTACAGCTGAGAGGACCTGCAGAGTTGGGTGATAATTATTTTTGGATCCGTCAATATGTGCGAGCTCTTGCACATTACACAGTCATTTGATCCTTTGTTATAAAAAAATATTGATTATAGCCACTTATATATATTACAGCAGAGCAGGTCTTGCTATGTTCAAATTTATGTCACCATAAAGATCATGATGATAGGGCATCACTTAAAAAGCATATTATCTACCCTTATTATATCCTCAACCTCTCGAAAGTATTAGCCACTTGTCTTTATCATTCCTGTGTTAAAGTATGACGATTTAAACTGTTGATCATAATCAGTGTGTTTTTAATTCTGCTCTTTCAATTCCTGCAGCTGCGGAAATTAATTCCAGTCAACTGACATTTCTGTAACGCTCTCCATCACTTTGTTTTCTTGTGCTGCTGTTGCTTTTTCCCCAAGAGACTGTATTATTAAAAGAAGGTATTCACCTCTATTACAGTACATTTCTACAGAGTTTTGATTAAATGGGTTTTTAATTGAATTATTGAGTGTTTTAATAATAGCATGTTTACTTTCAGCAAGTGCAGCGTTTCGTGAGCCTATTTTATTACAGCAAATCAACAAAAAGCTGTGGATCCAGAGTCCACAGAGAAAATTTGTAAGAACCATTGGATTAAATAGGAAGAACAACTTGTCCCGTCTTGTACCATTATTGGACCTACAAAATGAAAAGACATTTTTGCCTCCAAAGGTCAAACTCACATAAGAGGGGGAGCCATAATTTTAGGACTCCTTAGGAGTCGACTGGAAATAGCTTTGAATCACAGTCCTTGCCTTTTGAACTTACTTCAAAGACATCAGTGCTTAGTCCTGTGGTTTGACAGCTTCACACTCGTAAGGACAGGCTGATCGCTGTCCCCTTTTCCCATTTAATTCCCTGAATGGACTCGAGCTAATTGGAGATCATTATCGTGATGGTATGATGTATTAGAATGATGTCGTTCCTCTTCAAGACCTATAGAGGCATTAGGAGAAAAGGGGAAAAGATGTCTGCAGCTTACATACAAATAAAATGTATTTTACTTAACTTCTTAGACAGTTCTGCAGGTTAACAGTAGGCTATTTCGAGAATGGGTTGGTCCAAAAACACCTAATGATTATTGAGAGAATAAAGTTATAGCTGCAAATTCAATATACCAAAATCCAGGACTGCAGTTGTTGGTTTAAAATTATTTGCTTAACAATAGAGCCTTACTAAACCAAATGAAAGTTGTCATGGCACTCTCCTCTACACAATGGGTGGTTTCAGTGAGGACAAAGCCAAACTATGTCTTCCTGTGGGTGCACTAAATCCAAAGTTGATAAACACTTGAGTTAGCACCCCTGTGATTCAGCACACAGTCTAATGTACTAAGTTTGATAAGTGAAGGGCAAAACCAACCTCATGCATTTTCATCAGCAGCCCCTGGACAAGGCTCAGACACACATTTCAATACCTCAGAGAGCCCTTACACAACAGATAGGCAGACTGTAGCTGTAATGTACATCCCAGAACAGCCATTATTGGAAAGAGGTTGTGAGGATGTCGTATTGAGGAGACAGTTAAAACTGTTTAATGAGAACTTGGATACTTGTTTAAAAATTTACGATAAAGGATAAACTGAGAGTGTCCAACGATAGACAAGTCTCAGCAAAGACTAAATAGAACACCAAAATTTGGATTAAGGAGCAGATATACCACCTGTGGCTGTTAGAGTGTGTGTGTGTGTTTGTGTGTGTGTGTGTGTGTGTCTGTTTACTGTACATACAGTACAGTACTTCATTAGAGCTTTGTAATAGGGGTCAATATCTTGACTCTTTCGCCAAGTTAGGCTTGTCTGAACCCTCCAACACATTGTCTATCTCAGCAACCTTTCCCTGACAGCAGAGAATGCCAGCTATAAGTACTGCCGGCTGAAGAACATGACAATATATCCCGGATCAAACATACAAATGTGTTTTATGGAAGTCAGCAACCAGCCATCCATAACTGAAGTTGAGTGAGCATAACTTTTGCATAAAGGTTGTTTCAAGGAAGCTTGTTAAGGTCAGAAAATGCATGCCAAACCATGTGCCTCCTATTTCCTGTTTTTCTGTTCTTTCCTCATCACTCCCAGACTTGTTTGAAACCATTTGGTTCACATTTACACAAGTAAATATTGTATTCAAAAGAAACAAATCATGTTGTGAATGCAACTGTGAACAATGAGCCTTTAATGGCAAGGGACCATGCCATGAAAAAGATTTTTATCTGTCCATTTTGTTTTGTCCATTAGAACAAGTAAAAAGTTTGTATCTATCCACAAATGAAGGTTTAAATATGATGACAGGAAGTATGAAAAGTTAGTCTGCATTTTATTACCTATAATTTCTCGGTTATCATTTGACCATACATTACTATTAAGGATAGTTTGGCTTTTTGGCATAAGTTAGTAGGAATTATTAACTGGTCCAGCAATGTTATTGATGAATGTATTAGTTGAGCAAATCCTGTTAATTAGAGGTCTACCTTCCTGCCAGTGGCTAGCCAGAAAAAAGGAGAACAGAAGTCATGATAATGGAAATATTTTAAGCTACAATATCTTTCAAAAACAATTTTACTTGTTTCTACACATTTTTGTGTGTCAGGTCATTGATCATTCATCCCTCTTCTGCAGAAATGATTTTTCAGACAAAAACACACAATGGGCAATGGCATTTGCTTAAAGTCTGCAAACTGATTCATTTTGAATGGCAGCATGATAATTATGTGAAGGGGTTTGACAGCATTTTCTCAGATGGAGTGGCATGATGTCTGAGAGAAGAGAGCACTGAAAACATTTGGGGAAATCTCTCACCTCAACATGATACCACTATACCAGTGATTGTTTTTAATGTCATCCAAGCGTAGAGTCTAAATCTTCTTTTCCTTTCGGCTGTTCCCTTTCAGGGGTCGCCACAGCGAATCATGCGCCTCCATCTAACCCTGTCCTCTGCATCCTGTTCACTCACACCAATTAACTTCATGTCCTCTCTCACTACATCCATAAATCTCCTCTTTGGTCTTCCTCTAGACCTCCTGCCTGGCAGCTCCAACCTCAGCATCCTTCTACCAATATATTCACAGTCTCTCCTCTGAACATGTCCAAACCATCTTAATCTGGCCTCTCTGGCTTTATCTCCGAAACATCTAACATGAGCTGTCCCTCTGATGTACTCGTTCCTGATCCTGTCTGTCCTCGTCACTCCCAAAGAGAACCTCAACATCTTAAGCTCTGCCACCTCCAGCTCTGCCTCTTGTCTTTTCTTCAGTGCCACTGTCTCTAAGCTGTACAACATCGCTGGTCTCACCACCGTCTTGAACACCTTTTTACTTGATTCTGATTCTTACTTACTACAAAGTTATGACTATAATGAGGAGAAGCATATGCTAAACATAAGCCTGAATAAGGCAAATCTTTTATCTTGGAATTGACACCACTAGTGTGGGCTCATCCCGATGTTCCCAGGTTTCCTATGTACCCAGAATGTGTCTCTTGACATAAACTAACATCGTAAAATATTGGTTTATTGTTTTGCAGCAAAATACCAAAGCGAATTCCTTGTGTGTGTAAACCTACTTGATTCTGATTCTTTGTAGTTCAAGTTGCAAACAAACAAAGGGAGATGGATGTTTCAAATGCAGTTTGAATGGTAAAAATCCATTGAGGCACTGTAAAGATATCAGTATAAAGTCAAGAAAACAGTCTTGCTTGCAAACAACCACAACTTTAAAGACAGACATTTAATAGCAGAGTGCTCCAAAAAAACACCAACAATCAAGAATTAATTACAACCAAATGCAAAGGCAAGTTACTATAACTGCAAGAATATAAACTGTGCAATTATAGTAATGCACTGTATATTAATAGTGCAAATCAAGTAGATAATGTGTAGGCTACTATATGGCAAAATACTAGATTGAGTATATATAAATCACCACCAGTCTCTGTCATTTTTGTAGAGATTTTAGCAACTGAGGATGCATCTTGCCCACTGGATCTTTATTCCAGTAAAGAAAGATGATAAAACAAGTGGTAATGATTTTCCTCGTTGTTACAAGCATATATCAACATGTAGCTCACCGTTACATCATTTTGGTTGTTTTTTTGGCCATGACATAACTCAGTGGAATATGAGTCTTTGTAGATTGCAGACATTAAGCAGACATTAAGCAGACATTCAAGGGCCACACTGTCCTGGCCTCTTTTAACCCAGCCAGCATATTCAGTTTCCCAGACCCAGGATAAGGCCTAAACTGTGTTTTTTTAATCAGGATATGATGATAACATGCAACAAACACATAAATGGGATAATTCCAAAACTAAATCCTAACCAGGGTACTAGTAGTCCATATATTTGTTATCAGCAATTGCTCTACAATTTCCTCCACAAATTCAGCAGACTATCAGTGGGTGTAGAAGATTTGGCACCAAACTACATTATGATGCAGGGATCGTGCCCATGTGCTGGACACACATTCCAACACAGACACACACACAAAGAGCATGTTACACTCTGCAGAGCAACACTGACGGCGAGCATGTTTGTTTCCCATCTGTCTCTTTCTTTCAGTCTAGTGAGCTGTTCTCTGTCTTTTCTGCTAGTGGAATTTCACTCAGTCTTAATTGATTTGTAACTGTGCCTTTGCCATTTTTATCACCCTGGCATAAAAATACAAATATCTGTTGATGCAACACAACTATTTTCTTGTTATATTTGGACAAGTCTCTATTAAACAGTTGGAAGAGCTTACAACTACCAAAATCTTCCAGATCTTTTGTATCTGACTACACCATGTTTTACCATGTTGCTGGTGTCAGAGTTAAATAGTATTTTTTCTGGAGGTGAATAAACATGATAGGGAACAGGGAAAGTATCTATGTTTCCAGAGTTCTATGCTCCTGCAGAGTCCTGTGTTCCCATCAATATCCTCTTAATATGACACATTAAGTAGACCTTTCAAAGGGTTTTATGTTCTTAGCAATGTTTTTCCCTAGGTCAAATGTTCAATGTATGTTTCCCTGGTCAATATGTTGAAATCACCCACCTACAGCTTATAGCCTACTGATATTATAGTATTTGAAACCTAGCCCTCAAATTTGCAAGCAAGACTGTTTTCTTGACTTTATACTGATATCTTTACAGTGCCTCAATGGATTTTTACCATTCAAACTGCATTTGAAACATCCATCTCCCTTTGTTTGTTTGCAACTTGAACTACAAAGAATCAGAATCAAGTAGGTTTACACACACAAGGAATTCGCTTTGGTATTTTGCTGCAAAACAATAAACCAATATTTTACGATGTTAGTTTATGTCAAGAGACACATTCTGGGTACATAGGAAACCTGGGAACATCGGGATGAGCCCACACTAGTGGTGTCAATTCCAAGATAAAAGATTTGCCTTATTCAGGCTTATGTTTAGCATATGCTTCTCCTCATTATAGTCATAACTTTGTAGTAAAAGATACTATTAGATAATGTTAGGACGATTCTTCAGTTAGTCAGTTACTATGAGCATTTCTCCTTCAAACAAATGTACACCACAAGCCACAAGCTAGCTTGTTTGCTTGCATGTTAGCAGTGTAGGACATATTAACAATTCAAGCCATGCAGCTTGCTGAAGGATAAGAGTAAAGACATTTTTTTCCCAGAGTTACAAATCCTTTGTATAGGAGAATAACATTTACATTCAAAATGTCAAGCTTTACGTTTTAGGCCCCACTTCTATTGCATAAATTGATTGTCATTGATCATGACTGATGTTCATTGTTCAACTCACAAATGTGATTTCCATCTTCTGTTTAGCATTTGGGAGAGAGACGTGACAAAATTGTAAAACAGCATTTTTTGTCTTCCTTGTTTATTTCCTTTGTTTTAGATGGACATTGATGGGAATTTCAGCAACCTCTGGAGTCTGTTGTTTTCTGTAAACTATCACTGCTGTATTTCCCAGTAAATTAGTCAGAAGGTAGTTGAAGCCAATTACACCTAATCCTAGAAATCCTCCACATGCACAGATCCATGTTATAGGCTGCTGTCTGAGGGAGGATGTATTTCAGTTGCATCTGGGGGTTTGTGTGCACCAGCCCATGAAAAGGTCAATATGTAGCTAATTTACTGGGGTGTAACTAATTTACAGTACTAATTTTTGGACTCATCAGATGTTCATTGCGGGTTGATAGATGAAATAAAATACTCTACCTCACTGATAACATTAAAGCAGCGCTAATATGCTCAGTAAATCAACGATTGCCTGTGAAGGACTATTAAGGACAGAGTTCAGAGTTTACACTTTTTTTTTGTGTACATTCACATTTTCAGTGGGCGAGTCATACAAGTCTATGTACAGTAAGTGTGTTTATATGATTAATTTGTCACTATAAAAAAACAAGGCAGACAAAGAAGATTGCTGGATGACTTGTCAGACTACTGTAGTGAAGAAAGATTACAACACGCCTTATAGACTGATGGTATTAATATCTACAGGAGGTGGACACAATAGTTCAAACAGTTGAGCAATATGGCTTAGCGGTCTTCAAGGGTACACTTAATTCCTTGTAACTGAGACCCAACCTGGGACCCAAGTCGGACTGGGTTCTGGTAAGGCCCCGTTGTATTGCCGCCGGTCTGTGAGTTTCTAATACCCAAATAGATCCAAGGACACTGACTATCAGCTCTGATCATGTGGTGTGTCATAATCATCAAAGGAGAAAATTTTGTTTTTTGATGCATAACAGAGAGGTGGTGATGAGCAGAAAATGTACATGTGTGGTTGCTCTTTCCAACCACAGCCAGTAGTTCATTTGTGGAGCATCATGCTGCCGCCAGAGTTGGTGGTCTCTCTCTGCTTGGGTCTGTTCGAGTCCCCTGCATTTTGGGTCTAGGTGAATTACCCATGGGTGTATTCTGACTGGGTCTGACTGTCCTTGGGTCCCTTTTGAATCAGTCTCCTTTTTTGTAAGTTAATCAATACAGACCTCTAATATACATGTAATGCTACACAATAATTCGGAAACAAATACTATTTCTGTGAAGCTGATAATGTTTGATTTTTGTTAAAACTGCATTACATAAATATTGTTTCGAGTGATTAACTCTTCAGTATGCAGTGTCATTGCATTTAAAGGAATTATATTGAAATAGGAATTTGTTCCCTCATTTCTGACAGAATATTTCCATGAAAATAAAACCTGGGGAAGTTTTGTTCTCTGTGTATGACAGTTAAATTCGTCATTGGTATTAAGCATGTAGTTACATACAGCAGGGTTGGAGATTATTTCAAACTTTATTATTTCATAAGCTAGTTTTTTTTCAGCTTAAATGAGATGTTGCATAGTGTTGCTGTTTTTCTCATCATGCAATCTACTTCATCATATATACTATATAAATATAGCATAACAAATCTCAGTTACACCAAAAAACCTAGAAACAAGGGATTTGTTTTAACCTGTAAAAATATTGTTAAAATCTCTATTTATATAAAAAGTAGCATCAGTACTTCAGGTTTGTTATGTTGTTCAGGAGAAAAAAATCTGATGTCCTCCAATTCACACACAAATTGTGTTGCTAGAGTAACTGATAATTTTAATGTTAGCCTTTTTCTGACATTTAGTGGTTTGTTTTGAGTGTGGCTTTAAGAGTCTTTTAACTTCCAAGGCACTCATGAGTGTGAAAAATAAAACTGACCTACTCTGGGAACAAAGGAAAACAGTTTTCATTAATTGTCTCGAGAATTGTTATTTTCTACTTTCAACATTGGTGTTCGATTATGAAAAACCTCTTGTTATATAAGAACAAAGAGAAAAGTAAACAATGTTTAAGTCACTACAATCGTAGCAAATCATTTCCTATACAGTCACCAAAGAATAATAAAATAAAAGGCTAAACATTGTTCACTTTATCAAACACTCTTATTGTGTCAGGAGGGCTAAAACTATCATGATTTTTTTCCTTTTTTTGTTGTAAAGCGTGTATGATTAGTGTCTTCACCTCTACCCACATTGAGATATTTATGTAATTTAGGTAAAAAAGTATGTGTTAAGGAGGATGTTTCTTCCAAAGTCAGTCACTCTGTCCGGTGCTTAGCTTCTACAGCTGCAAGTGCAGTGGACCATCTTTATTATCTCAAAATGTTCCTTTTTTACATTAAGTGAAGCTGATACATTGTCCATGGTGAATGGAGTCTGATGGCAGTAAGAGTTTCCTCTGCCAAGATTCACTTAGATGTGATTGCTAGTGGTGCATGCCTGTGTTCTTCAGAAAAGTACACTACTTTTCATCCTTAATGCCCCTCTTGTTGGAACTGATGATACTATGTTTGGATTAATACCTAATATGTTATTCTTATTAGATCGTGTAGAGATAGTTTTAATAAATTGCACAGATCTAAGGGAATGTGAAGCCAACATAATTCCTTCCATTTGTTATTCATTCATGCGGTAATACACCTTATGACTATATAGACTAGATAACGATCCTTAATTGAAGTTGTCCTTATTTCAAACACATTTTTAACTCTTTCATCAGTGTGTTATTTGATCATGTGTGTGAGGACAGTGTGCAGAGCAAAGTCACATCAACATGATCAGAGAGGTGATACCTGTCATTCCTTTGAATGTCTTTAATGCTTCTGTGTGACTAAATCATGTTCAGCCGGGCGCTTTACAGTGCGACGAGAGCAGCTACACAGATCTTGTTAAGGGCCAGTGGAACCGACAAGTACATTCACTGTGATTTAGTTCCAGTGAAGTGCACAGCAATCTTCAGGGTGAAGAACTGTGTGTGTGCATGTCTGTGTCCGTCTTTGTGCAGAAGCAAAGGGTCAGGGTCACACTCCAAATCACTGAGACCCCGAAGGGAACAAACTGAGCCTGTTAGAAATAGTGCAGCGACAAGCTTAACCTATTTTTAATAGTCCCTCCCTCTCCATCATTCCCTTCCCAGACCTGTCCTCTGTAACAGAAGGCTGCTGTTTTGAAGGTTAACATACTATCAATACACTGACATTGAATAAAGTCCACATAGTATTTTAAGACTTGACACTATAGCATTTTCAACATGCAGAGAATATGTCCGGGCACTTGTGTTTAAGAATTTTAAAAGCCCATGTAAAAAGATTTATAACACATCCAAGATAACCTCTGTTTACATTGAATAATAATAAATAATCCTGAAAGGGTAATTTAACAATTAAAAGTTAGGAACCGATACTGGATTCAGACAACTTGCCTGTAAGGTAATGAACAGTTTATGAGCAAAACAGTGCAACACTTTCCATTTAACTGCTTCTAAACAACAGTACATTTGAGAAATTAATATGCAGCAGAAATGACAGCTGCAAATTATGGCTGTTTCTTGATGCCGGAATAATAATTTTACACTACATTACAGCAGGTATTTACAATTCAGAGACGGAGGGTGCATACTTAACTACATCAATTAAGGAAATAGTTGTGGAGATGTCAGATACTCCACTGAAGCAAATCTTTAGCAGGCGGAGATGTGCCATGTGTTGTATTATGACACCAGCTGCACTCGCTTCCCAATGGGAAATAGTTTGATGTTTTCCATAACTGCCACTCTTCCGCTTCATCAGGATCCCTCAAAAATGTTTTGACAGGTAAACGTGGTGATGCACACCTCAAGTGAGGGACATTACACAAGTAAGACTGACAGAGTTGCCTGTATTGCCAACGGCAATGAAGAAGAAAAAAGGGTAAATGTACATTAGTTTTACCCTGTAATTCAGCTATGGATCAACAATCCTGCACTGGTAGGAACTGCCTCTACTTTCATGTATTTAGTTTAGTTTCAGGTTTTGTTTATTTTGCACTATACAAACTGCATAAAAAACAGATACCAGAAGTGAATCAGATGTGACGGCAAAAATCAAGAAGCTGTAAGCTTATACAGTATGTAATCTTTCCATCTTGTTTCTAGAGCTACAACCCTATCTCTTAGAAATTAAATGTATATACTGCTACATTTCAACAGCAGTTGTATGTCACCAAAGTTGCAAAATGTTGACACTGAACATATCTGCAAAACATTATTTCATCTGTTTTCCCACAATATCTGCTCTTCCAATACAATATCCACTCTTAGCAACTGAAGCCTGATAAGCATTTTTTCATGGTGCTTAGTTAAGGTTAGGGAAATGTCATCTTGATTAAATATTGAAAGTCAAAAGTGACTTGAAGCACAAGACATGATGGTGTTTACTTTATTAACATTTAATCCAAAATCACAATCTTTCCCTAACCTTAAAGGTTCTGTAAATGGGATTCTGGACATTAATATAGCAGCAAACAACTATTTGCTTCATAAAGATATAGTCAAGTAATGGCGTCCTGAGCATAGGATGACATCACACACCCTCTGCCTGTGTTGCTATCACAGCCTCTGTGTGCTTTGTTTGTACAGCCGCACCGGCCACACGTGCATGTGAGTCCCTCATGTGTCCGTCTGTGACGAGAGCTGTTTTTTCCTCGTCTAATGTGGTGAATTAAGAATTTATTTCGACCAATCCAGAGTTGGTGATTGTAGGAACAATCTGATTAAATAATGGTCTTACTGTTTAACAAAAGGTCTAGCTCTATAGCAATCCTTTCAGTAATGTTGTCAGACAATTATAATAACAATCTGAGCCAAGAATAAGACGTACTTTGACCAGCGCATTTGTCGACAGCAGCCATTGCAGCCCTTTTCGTGGCAGCCAGCTGAGGGGTAGAGCCAGAATATTTCTGTGAATTAAGGGTTTATTTCGACCAAACCAGAGTTGGTGGAAATACTAACACTTGTGGATTTTGGTTAGTTTTATTTTGTTTCGGTCCAGTTTGAATGAAATGTGTTTTACAATGATCTGCGAAGTAAAAATACTGTTTTTCTCAATGGAGTCTGTTGCGCTGTAGTGTTCATTTGTTTTGGTCTGAGATGCTGGTGCTCTAGTGAGAAATTTGGTGGCAGTGAATGTTGCCTAAACCACACTCAGGATGCAAACCCCTGTCTCTGGTGTCAGAGCATTAAACAGGAATACCCCTAGCATAATCAAAACATTAAAACTAAGATTTTAAAGGTTGAAAATAAGTTTTGAAAGTGTAAAATAAATTTTCAATTTTAATGTCTAAAATAATTGCTTCACTCTGACAATGTCTGTAGAGTAATGTTTTCCATGTTGCAAATATGTGTCTTCGAAGTTTTAAAACTTTCTTTACAGACATTCGACACACTCCTTCTGCTGAAAGAGCATATTCGAATGTCTGAAAAGAGTGCTGAATCTCTGAAAAAGTTGAACTGACTCTGAAAGCACTGTGTTGAATGTCAAAGCAAGTTTCAAAACTCATATCAAAGAGCTGTTCTTTATACAACAACCATCCACCCTGAACAGGTCCCTATAACTTGCATGCTATGCAAGAACACTTAATGCACTTGAAAACATTTGACCAGTTTTCCACAATTCTTCCCCGCCTGGTCAATCCAAAATTGTACTGCCAGCTTACAAAGCAGCACACCAAAGCAACTTCTTCCTTTACAGACTGGTAACATACCTGGGCATTATATAGCATCACATAGCTTAAAAGTGTACCTGGCTAAAACTGTTTAGTTTTAACGATGTACTTGTACTGATGGGTTTCTCTGAGGTTTATTGTTGTGATGTATTTTCATCTGTTGGGTAATTTGGTAGCCATATGCTAAAGTGATGTTCGTAAAGTTATGCTCCACACAGACACAGTCTTTGCATGCTAACTAACAGTGCGCTTACACCAGAAGCTTCATGAACAACAAAACTGGCAGTCATTCATTTTCAGTGGGAGCTGGTGACAAGCGGCATCTGACCCCATGGCAGCAGCGAGCTGCAAGATGCCAGCAAACAGAGCAACAAGTTGTAGTTGAGCGAGCTGAACTTTATGCAGATTACCAGCGACACAACCAATTGCAGATCAAGATTTGATTTTCTTCCTACTGTAAACGTCTCCATTTGTACTAAAGTTCCTAGCAAATATTTGTTCCATACTGAAAATGGAGGAGAAACTGATTGTTGCAGTCAAAGATTTCCTGGAGACCCCCCCCCCGGCTAGCAGCCAGCGTCCAGAGCGCCCAATGGCTCTTGTGAAGCTTCTGGTGTGAGCGCACAGTAAGTCCTTTCAACTCGGCATCATTATTCGACACACATTTACATTTACATTTAGTCATTTATCAGACACTTTTATCCAAAGTGACTTACATATGTGGAAGACAATGGAAGCAATTACAACAACACAAGGTAACAAAAAGCATAAGTGCACCAGAAACTAGTCTGTTAAATCACAGCACAGTACAGAAAGCTAAGGATAGAAAGGTTGTTTTGTTTTTTTATGAAAAGAGATAGAAAGGAAGTAGAAGTTAGTGATTGTCAGTTAGGTGTTGACGAAAAAGAGAAGCGTTTTCAGGTGCTTTTTAAAGGTGGCTACAGAATCTGCTGATCTTGCGGGAGCAGGCGGTTCATTCCACCAATGAGGAACGGATTCAGAGAAGGTGCGTGAGAGTGATTATATTACTTTTTGGCATGGTACCACCAGACGTTGTTCGTTTGCAGAGCGCAGGGATCTGGCAGGAACATAGATCTGTATTAGCAAGCGATACAGATAGATCACCGTCACACAGACACCTCTAATTTGGCCAACTCGAAAACCGTCTTCTTAGTCTTTCCATTGATCCAACAATCACCAGTTCTACATATGTTGAACTCCAAATCCCCCAACCTACTAGCTACTAATAGTAATTTTGGTTATAGTTATTAATTTAATTATTAATCAGTTCCAAATTAATAGTTTAGTATATTTTATGAGAGTCAATCAATTGATTGGCTATAATTTCTGTTCTATAAGAGTGGTGCCCCAAGGAACCGTATTAAAGTTATTATTTTCAATTATCTTTGATAATTCTGATAGCCAAAATTAATTGATTGTACACAGTTTGATTTAACCATTGTAATTCCTAACAGACGTGAAGCTATGTGAATCTAGAAGTGGTGGAGGGGGTGAGTGGCTCGGGTCCTGCTCATTGGGCTCCACCTGGAGCTGCTCAGTTGTCCATCTGGATCCATCCTCTTCCCTTATGTTTGAAATACTTTTCATCAAAGTAATATATACTACAATTTCATAATTTTTATCAAAATTGTATGTATTATGATTTTTATGTTGTGAATCTTTTCTGCACACATGACATCGATTGCGTGGCTGTCCCTCCGCTGTTGCTCTTGCTGAGGTTTCTATAATTTTCTTTTTTTATGGGTAGTTTTTCCTCAGTCAAATCGAGGGTCTAAGGACAGAGGGTGTCATATGTTGTACAGATTATAAAGCCCTTTGAGGCAAAATTGTGATTTGTGATATTGGGAAATATAAATAAAATTGAATTTAATTTAATTTAATTGAAAAGGAATTATTAACCTTGTCTGTGAGGAAAACAACTCATGTTGACAAGACTGGACTGTGAAGACTGTGTCGCCTCTTTGTGACAGAGGCAGCTACGTGGTAGGGAAACAGTATGTTAAGGAGGTGAAAGAAGAAGGAAGACATTGAGGCACGTTAAGGGGCATCATAATAAGTGAGAGGTGGAAGCGAGAAAAGTGTCAGAAGGTTGAGAGGACTGTGAATCGAAACACTGGCCCTGCTTGTCCTGTCATTTCAGTAGACTCTCAGTGGACAGTATTGTTTTGCGAAAGCTTCAGCTTCCCCCTGCCGCCAGTACAAGACGTCCTCTCTGCGGCCGTCGCTGCTAACAGACGCTATCAGTCACACTGGCTCAGAAACCACTCGCCTCCAATCTCACCACTGCTGTGAAGGCAACTGCTCGAGCTTGTCTCACAAATCTGCTCCTCTGTGCACTCCGCAAGCAAAGACATATATTTACACACCGTCACAACAACACACACACAGAGAGACAGGAAGGGACAAACGCACACAGGATTCTTTCGTCCCTTTGCCAGAACCTAAAAGCACTCCTGCTGAATTTGTCGGCGTCTTGCTTTTTATATCCCTTTCTCTATATAGTTGGATGTGGGATTTACACTGACAGAATCCACCTCATGTCTTCCATGTTTCCTAGGCTTACTGTCTTCATCTGAGCATTAAGGGCTCACCATGCCACATATCCTCATACTCATACTGGATGGAAACTTGTCCATGGACCATTTGGGAGATTTTGGTATAATAATAATATAAAGTCGAGAATTAATTGTTTCTCTTTTGTGATTTTTCTACATAAATGTTCCTCATTTTCAGCGTTGAATCATCTCATACACAGGGAGATCTCATGCTGTTCAATATTGTACTCTACTAGCTGCCTTTGTTCGTGGACAATTAAAAAATATGCACCGACATTCTCGTCACATGAGGAAATAGTTGATGGTGCACACAGTAAGAAGGAAGAGCATTGATGATTGAGTTGGATGGTGAGGGCTGTATGCACACCAGGTTTTATGTTAATAGTGTCACTTTTATGTACACTGTATTTTATGTGAACTCATACGGTAGGTTTAAGCATATGTGAATTGTATTATTGTATTAAGTGTCCTATATTCTCTGTGTGCGTTCTTTGTTTCACCTGACTAAGAGACAAATTTCTCTACAGGGCCAATAAAGTTAAAGTTGAAAGTAAAAATCATGCTCTATCAAGTCAGAAAAATGTAAATGTGTGTAGTCCATGTGTGACATGTTAAGATAATAAACTGTGGACAACATGACATCCAATAACACAGAGATTGACTGCATGAAGAATTGTATTCATCTGTTAAATTAGCCAATATCAATATTGAGTTTGGTGAAGAGTGGAATGCAAAAGCATAATGCTTTTTATCTTTTTATGTACCCCATACAAATTTAATTTCCATCCCTCTCTATACATCTACATTCATTTCATGCACTATTTTCTAGTCTCGTCCTCACTGCACCTCCCAACCTCTCTTCTCACTTTATTTATGCACATTCTTCTCCTGCACAATCATACAATTGTCATTCCTAGGTCTTCAAATACCAATGTTTTGTCACACCCCTTGACGTCTCATACAGACACACAAGGTACCCTTTAGCGTACCGGGCTGTCACTTAACTCCAATGTAAAACCATCTGCAGCAATAATAGACGCTCAGAGGAACTGCTCCAGCCATCCATTCACACAATATTAACCTGACCACGGCACTATAAGACACTGTGAGCATCAGTCCCATTGGAGAACCGAGGACCCATTGTCTGGAAGTATTTCCCTCACTATTAATTCCCATGTTAGGATTTCTTTCAGTGACATCTTGAACAAAAATAAGAAAGTGTCCTTGATAATAAGAAATGTTACAGCTATCAGTTTAGATTATTTCTCCTTTAATTCTGAGAAATAAAGTTGTTTTGTCATATTCTTTTTTATTGGCTTGAGTCCACGTCACATGACTGCCAAGTTTCTTATATGAAACCAAAATGGTGGACATTTGTTTTATTCTCAGTGGAAAATGCGGTAAAAGATATTTTCCACATTAAAGTTTTGAAAACATTTCTTAATGTCCGGGGCCCTCTGCTAAGGGCTGTCCGGTCCCAATATGACCTGAGCAGGAGTTTGGTTCGCATTGCCGGCAGTCAGACTTGTTCTCGGTGCATTTTGGACTCCGGCAGGGCTGCCCTTTTTCACCGGTCCTGTTCATTAATTATATGGACAGGATTTCTAGGTGCAGTCGGGGGACAGAGGGAGTCCGGTTTGGGGACCACAGGATTTCGTCTCTGTTTTTTGCAGATGATGCTGTCCTGTTGGCTTCGTCAAACCAGGACCTTCAGCGTGCACTGGGACGGTTTGCAACTGAGTGTGACGCGGTGGTTGCCATGGACGCTGCTACGCATGCATAGGGAATTGTTGGTGGACTTGATGCATTCAGTTCCTGTTTTGGGGTGTCTGCTGTCATTAAAATGTTGGCCGTAACCTGAATCCAAATGCCAACTATCTCTTTTAAGAAATGCCAAGGCACATTATTTGTATGCTGGAATTTGCTGACTTCCGGGCAGCAGGTCCTCGGTTCTCCAATGGGACTCTACTCCATTACATCTTCCACTCCTCCCATGTACTGTAAGTGACAAATATCCATGAGTAGTTGACTTGTTGGTGGATTTGACTTTTGATCTCAAAGCCAACCATGTGTTTGAGAATTGGTATAAGACAGCTGAACAGTTAAGGCTACACATTAATTTTCAAGGCATTAAGTGCAGTATGACTTGACCTTAACAGGGGCTGTCTTAATTTTGTTCATATATTGTAGTACACTGTAATGAATTTTAAACATTTTTGCTAAATGTTTTATTGCTTTGTCCATTAAATAGACATATTTACCAATGGCATTTTATTTTTAAACACTACCTTTCAACAATTCTTAATTTATAAAATATGACGACATTTTATTTCAATAAAGTTATCTTTAAATTTACACTCATTGACATAGGTTCATGATAGTTTTTTAAATTTCTGTCATTCCCTGCTTGCAGCTCCTGCAGTATAGATTTTAAATGGAGCTTTACATACATAATATAAATCTCAGAGCCTGTTTGACATGCCTATGGCTATAGCAGGCTTCATCACAACTATGCCTGTTGAACTCATCTCCCCTTCTCTCTTTCTCCGTCTCTCTCTCTCTCCCTCTCAGCTGCTATTATTTATTCAGTTTGTTTGGCGGGACTCAGTAGCCGCAGCAGCCCCGGCCTGGCAGACCTATCGAACTGTGGCATAATAGATGTAATACATCAATGCGTTTGAGCTGAGAGCCTTTAATTAGGCCTTCCTGCTCGTTTCATCAATTCCTCCATGCCCTCTTGGGATTTGGGGGTGGGGTGGGGGTGATACAGAGAGGCCTCCTGCACTGCATGTGAATCACTGCACCTCCACCCCCCCCCAGCCCAGTCCTCTGCCTCCTCAGTAGGCTCTTTGTCCCTGAAAATCGCCAGCCTCCAGCCTCCCGTCCTCCTCCCTACCCAGTCCACTGCCACTCATGTCTGTGGGGTCAGACAGCATAAAATGCTAATCCTCACCTGAATGTCAATAATTAAAAACATGTCGCCCTTCAGGATTTGAAAAGAGGTGGCTTTCTTTCAGACAGCAGCAGGGATGTCCAATATGAAATAAATGATTCTCAGAGTGTGTGTGTGTGTGTGTGTGTGTGTGTGTGTGTGTGTGTGTGTGTGCGTGTGAGTGTGTGGTTGTGTTATGTGGAACCATGACCTTGCTCCCCAGGTGCTCTTGAAATGTGTCATGTTAAATAAACGCCAAGCAGGACCCAGTGGCGACCAGCGACACAACTGCAAACACAGAACAATCTCCTGCTGATTTTGCCATTTTCTGTTTACCATTTCTAGCCATTCGCATTTCACATGAATCATAGCAACAACATCTGACATTTACCACAAGTTAAAATATGACCACACCAGACCACATAACTGAAGGCCACCACCACTAGAGGCGGAGGCTGATTTAAGTAAGCATAAAGTGAGGACAACTGCTCTACAGCTTTCATTGCTATATGCCAGACCATTGACTGAATTCACATATTGTGTAGTGTGTTTCAGATGAATAAAACTATTGATTGGAATTCAGTCCTTAATCCAAATGTGACTCAATTTATCATGACATTCAAGAACACAGGTTATTCAGGAAGACATCACTTTAGGCATTTAAAGGCATATGTGTTCAGCACTGTGTGTGTGTGTGTGTGTGTGTGTGTGTGTGTGTGTGTAAATGCATACATTTATGCAAGACAAATCTGTATGTAGCACCGCATTCATGCATTTCTACAGGGGGTATTGAGTTTTAGCCAAGATTAAGTTAAATCCAAACCAAGGCTAATGTCTCAAAATTACCTCCACTTTAAATAAAGATTTTGTTTGTATCCATCTGCTTTAGGTAGCTTAAAGAGCTGGACTAGCATACATGTTTACAGCCAAACATTTTGTCCATGATTGGATGAGCAAAGAGAAACAAGCACTGGCTGATGATGGTAAATGGAGCTCATAGGAAGGTTTTAGTAGGACCAGCTAGTCCCCTTACAGATGACAAGTAGGGTTACTTTCACAAAAAAAGTGCAAGTTTTTATGAAAGGATTTTCAAAAGATGTGATGTGATGTACTGAAAAGTCCTCTTAACTATGGCAATCAGTTTGAAAGTAAAAAATTATTTCAGAAAGTCACTCTTCTGCTGGCAAAGTATATTCCACACGAAGAACAATGCAGTGAAAATATTCATAGTTTGTCAAATACATACAGTATTACTCTATATTTTCCTTATGGGTAGTATTTCATGGAAACACATACAAAATAAAGCAACCCCTACTGTACACAGAAAGAAGTTTATATACTGATCTAGTGCTGAAGGCCAAACAGTTGAAATTCTGAGAGGCACATTAAGAAGAGGAGAAGCCCTGGAGGAGCTGCAGATCAGAGTACATGACTGTGACTTATCATATAACAATTGACTTGGCTGCTTGCCAGCTGAAAGGGCAAGGCCTCAGCTGTGGCTCAAGTTCCTGCTCCATGATCATAAAGTTTGTGGTATGACAATAATAAAATGAAGACATGAATTGCGAGAAAGTTTTGAAATCTACTTTAATTTAACAGCAATTTAGTCCCATTAGATGTGCAACTCTAGTGAACAGCATAGTATATAAAATTGATTTAGGAAAACACACCTGTCATAGGCTTCATGATGAACAACAGATGGCATCATTCTGTTATAGATCTTGTCAAAGATGCAAAGTATTTTTTTGCTGGAAAAACATAAGACATAAGCACATGTGCATTCACATACACAAGCATATAAGCACAAACTGCATTCTCTATGGTATTGGTTTATACATATAGTATAAATATTGTATAGGATCATCACTACATGATGAACTGCCCACAGTCCGTTAATTCCACAGAAGCTAATCCCTTCAGTCTTTTGCTAATATATCCATTACATGAGTGATGCTCCCATAAGCTTGCCCTAGTCAGTAAATAATTCTGGTTAATTAAAGCCAAGACATCCATCTTTGTCTTGGCTTTGTGTGCAGACTCTGAAAAAGGCATGTTCTATTAATAAAACAGTGGTTATCACCACTGTTGGTGTAGTTTCAAACCTGTTAATTAGACTGTAGATTTCAAATGGAAATTAACGGCCAATAATTCATTGGAACAGGAAATGACACTTTTTTCCATAATGGCACACCCATTGGGAGGCACACCAGCAGGGGATGGCTGTGTAAAAAAGACACTGAAGTAAACTATTATTGTTTTGTGTATTTATATGTTCATGTGATTACACAACTTCTTTGCCAGAGGAGATTGGTAGTTAATGGTCAGTTAAAGGAAGCCCAAAAGCTGAATTTGTCAGCAGCATGTCCATGTATGGTCTAAAATATTGGTAACTTAAAGGGCATCCTTATTTGAGTCTATACTTTATGTGAGGCAACCACCACATGGTGAAGCGAAGAATGATTGAATTGTTTTTGCACTCTTTTACAGTCCATTTACCAGTTTAAAAAGATTATTTTTAAAAGGTGTAAGACATTTGTCTACATGGGGAGAAGGGTTGTTAACAGATACTTGATGTTTAGTGATATCCAATATCTTCCAAAATATCTTTCCAAATTTCCATTTAATTTTCACAAATGGAAAATTATACCCAAGAGGAAGCAGCCAGTATTTTGATTTTCTATTAAATAGCAAATTAATTTCATATGCTGCAAAATGTTGATATTTTAACTAGCATTAGTTCCTTTCCAGTATACCAGAACCACATTTAGAATGTCCACAGGGCATTACTCCAATATGATTATACTCCGCTGGTTAAATAATTAAGTGTGGAAAACACATTAGGTCTTTCTGCCTTTCTCAACAACAATTATGACATCTATCTGTCTCTCTAGCTATCTCTCTCTATCTGTCTATCTATCTGTCTATCTATCTGTCTATCTATCTATATTACCTATTTCTGACTGGTGTACAGTGGAGGAAGTAAAATGACTCATGTATGCAAGCATATTTACTGATAAATCATCAGGAAAAAATAGCATAAATCCTCTCTTCATTATTAGTAAATGAGAAGAAGACCTAAAATAAGAGATAAATATCCGATGGCTCTATTTTGCAGTGGCAAATAGGGGTCTATTACTTTAGTACAGTAGTGGTTAGTAGAGCTATAGTGCTATTTCCAGCTGTATAAAATGTCTATCAAGAAGAATGGTAAGTAAAAGAGGAGTGATACATTATTTTGAGTGCTTGATTGGCTTCACAGTTTGGACAAAGTGTGACAACAGGCTAAGACCAAAGGCCATGTATTTCAAATAAAATTTGAAAGAGTCTTCAGCCTTGCTAGTGATGTTTACCATGTTCACCATCTTAGTTTAGCTTGCGAGTATGCTAACAACTAGCACAAAACATAAATATAATGCTAAGTGTATTAGCATTCATCCTCTGGGCACCTTGGATATTTGTACAAAAATTCATGGAGATATTTCAGACTGTACCAAAGCAATGAACAAGTAAGTGTTCCTTGTTTACAGTTCTGCCAAACACTAAATTATTGGTATTTAGTGCCATTTTGTCTGATATTGACCACACAAGTGGTGGGTCTCTGTTTTTCTGACTGGAAGTAATACATTCAGCTGACCCCTCAACTGATGACATGTCTTTATGAAGCTGATCAGTATAATTGATTGGTTTAACAGAACCAGCTGGTTTTCCCCTACAATAATGATAATGATATTTTGATACTTAATATAATTATTATTTGCCATTTGTGAGTGAACTGCCACTGCTTAATGTATATTATATTTCAGAAATCTACTTTAAATGTAGAGTCTGCAGAACTGTATTACAAAAGGAATATTATTATAAGACAACCTCTCTGTGTGACAGCAATCAACAATCAGCAGTTTTAAAATGCCAATATGTTTAAAAATTAGAAGTCATTTTCTCATACTGACGAGAATCTCCACAGGGAAGATGGTGTTAATGGAAGTTTGGGCAGGGAGCCTTTTTAATAGTTATGCAAAAGTCATGTAAGACAAGAAAAGCAATTCTGTCAGGGTTTTGGGAGTATCTTCCCTCTGCTTCCTCATGTTTCCCAGTGTTTTTCCCTGCCTTGTGTTTCCTGTCTGTCTTGTTTTGTTTGTCTGGAGCCTTCCACGGAGCAGACCAGTCTCTCTCTCCTCCACACCTGCAATCACTCACCTGCGCCCCGCCTACCTGCACACCTGCAACTCATCCCGGTTCATCACCATCTCCTGCAGTATTTAAACACCGGTTCAACCACCCAGTCTTCGCCAGATCGTACTATCCCTACCGTGGTATTTACGTCGGGCTCTTCCCTCTACAAATGAAGATTGTTCTAGTGTTTTGTCTCAGCAATTTATTGTTTCCCTCTGTCTCCACATCCAGAGATCCTCCCGTCTGCCTGTCTCGCTCCGTGGATCCTCCAACCACCTCTTGCCTGCCTGCCTCGTTCCTCCCCGCTCCTGCAACTCCTCCAGGAACTCTCAGCCTACCAGCCAACACCCTTCATCCCCTGGTTATGCGGACACGCTACCTCCACCTACCTGTCTATCTGGCTTCCAGGCGTTCCCGCTCTCACCTCTCTGGAAGAATAACAAATAAACCTTATTTGTTCCCCTACCGCCGACGTTGTGTCCTGCCTTGTATTCTGGGTTCAACCAAACAAACTACCTTAACCGTAACAAATTCACTTTGCATTAAACCCAGTCTTCAAACTGACACTTAAACTTATATGCATCCTTACAGTATATCTTCACAGACTTAACTCTAAGAAAAGTGTAGAAATGTTTCTCATGCCCAGTTTTGCAGGCAAACATCAAACTTGCAAGTTTTAATAGAAACACTCCCCAAATCATAGGTTGGTATACAATAATAGATGGTGCTCTGGACAAAGTCTGTTGTTTTAGAGTTGCAGTTTTAATAGAAAATGATCTGTAATAGACATCAGGGATACTAACTACTACTTACTATAAACTGCAGACCTTAATCTCCATAAACTGTGGGGTTACTTTCACCTTCAGGATCACAATTCCCATTTACAAGCAAACCAAGGCTTGTAAACAAAAGTTACATGGCTACCCACCCAAAACGCCTTGGTGACAATGTCTGCCCCCAGAAAACTTATATTTATCAAATCAAAAGCTAACAGAAGAGGAGGTATACATGACAACCAAAACCAAATTAACACCACTGAAATAGCACAACAAAATAGGAGATTTAAATGTAGACTCTTTAACATCAGATCTCTATTATCTTAAGCTGTACTAGTGAACAATTTAATATCATATTGACTTATTTTGTCTTACTGAAACCTGGCTGGGTCATGAAGAATATGTTAGGTTAAATAAATCCACCCTCCTCCAGTCATAGTAATACTCACGTTCTTGGAGGCACCCGCCAAGGAGGTGGAGTTGCATTCATGTTCAACTCAAGACTATTAATCAACCCTTAACCTAAACTAAATAATAACTTATTCGAAAGCCTTGTTCTTAGTCTTTCACACACAATCTGGAAAACAGCCAATTCTATTTTCTATTTTCTATATTCTATATTCTATATTCTATTATTGTAATATTTATGTGGACGTTGATAATGACAGCCTTAGTTCTGTGTTTATCTTATTAATAGATTTGATTGGCTTCAGTCAGAGTGTACATTCACTCACTGTTTTAACCACACCTCGACCTTGTTATCAAGTTGCCTGAATAAGTCCCTTAACTCTCCAGCTGATCCAGAACACTGCGGCACGTGTACTGAGAGGAACTAGGAAAAGCGATCATATTTCTCCAATATTATCTTCTCTGCACTGGCTCCCTGTAAAGTCCAGAATAGAATTTAAAATCCTTCTACTCACCTACAAAGCTCTTAATGGTCAGGCACCATTTTATCTTAAAGACCTCATACTACCTTATTACCCCACTAGAACACTGCGCTCTCAGACTGCAGGGTTACTTGTGGTTCCTAGAGTCTCCAAAAGTAGAATGGGAGCCAGAGTGTTCAGCTATCAAGCTCCTCTCCTGTGGAATCAATATCGCCTGTTTCTAACTCGGCATAGTTTTGGGCTTTATGGTCCTTCTATCGCTCCTTATGAATGTATTATTATTATTATTATTATTATGAAATTCAATTTTATTTATATAGCCCAATATCACTAATCACAATTTTGCCTAAAAGGGCTTTACAATCTGTACAATAAGTTTATTATTATTATTATTATTTCTATCACTATCATTCCTATTATTGATTATAATAATTGCTGAGAATTAATATTACCAATTCATTATTAATATTTTCAAATTGTGGACATTTTCAAATGTGGAATTTGTATTGTGCTTCTCTCTCTCAACCCAACCGGCATTGGCAGATGGCCACCCACCCTGAGTTTGGTTCTGCCCAAGGTTTATGCCTCTTGAAGGAAGTTTGTCCTTGCCAATGTTGCTAAGTGCTTGCTCATGGTGGAATTTGTTGTGTCTCTTTAAATAATATTGTAAAAAATACGGACTAGACCTGCTCTATAGGAAAAGTGCAATGAGATAACTTCTGTTATGAACTGGCGCTAAATAAAACTGAACTGATGTGAATATGTTTAAAGTAAAAAAAAGTCTGTTATCCTTTCAAAAATCTAAACTGAGTTAGTTCATTTGTCAAAACATTTGCTATAATTTACCATCTCTGATTCTAATCGCTGGTATAAAAATATGAAAAATGTTTTTGTTACAAAAAGGCAGTGTTCTGTGATTATACAGCACTTATTGGCTGCCATTGTTCTCATTTGCCATATCAAGCCGAACTAAAGAAAGTTCCCTGCTTGGTGTGTATGTGCCATAATTCCCATGTCTCTTGTCTAAAGAATCATAGACATTTTGACTTTTAGAGAAGACAGAAGATCAACAAAATATTGTAAACTATTCATGAAATAGAACTTCAACTTTAAAGTACTTATCTCACCAAAGCTACAAATGTGGGTCATATTAGCTTGAATGCCAGTTAGCAGAATTTGTAAAATCCTTTTATGTGTCCATCATATCCGTGTTAGCTAGTTTTAACTTCTTCCTCTAAGAGCAGCGTGTCTGTATTTGCCATTTGAGGGGGAAATGTTGAGATCCCCCTGACATATCAAAAGATTGTGCAAGATTATTTTTTTTATACTTTCACCTGTTTTGGTGGCACAGATAACCTTATTCTAGTGTTCTTCCATAGCTGACAAATTCTGCTAATTGCCATTCAAACTAATAGGTGTTTTCATTATTTGGTCTACCCCTGCATATTATTAGACTACTCATATTACTGTTGTTTTGCTATACAGTAATCAAATCATGTCTTATCAGACTTTTGAAAGTGCAGGCATCTGCAAGAAGTATTATTTTGTTTCAGACAGTTATACACAATTAGTACTCATTCGACAAACTTGTGCAAGAGTGCACATAAGAGCAACATATTTGGAACACATTAGAATGTAATGCAACTAAATACACCATAATGATAAGAAGTACCAAAGAGGTGAATCAACACTGCTCAAGGACAGTCTAAACACAAATAGTACATTTTGAGCTATGTAAAGATAACATTTATTAAGGGTTATTGTACTGTAATGTGTTGCTTTTTTGTGTCCACCACCCTTCATGTTTCTGATATCTCACATCCTAAAGATGAACAGTATAGTTCACCATGGGAGCAAAAATGTGTGTGTCTATTTAACACACTAAAGAGGGGGCTGTAAGACTTGCAGCCTCTTTCCTAATGAGCCTTGTAAGACCTCACGTTGTTTGATGTCTAGGACTGTTTCATGCAGCTCAGACACTGTCTCCATTGACCCCTAGCCCTCTCCGTCCAAGGAGGGGACTGGCAGGATGGCACCCCTCTACCCTGTGCCTGCCACCCACCATGCCTGACCATGTTCTCCACTTCATTTACCTTATGCTTCCCTCCTCTGCCAGACCAGGGCCAGAGGCCAAAACACAGACAACTATACACCTGCAAGGTAGCATCCCTTGGGATTAAAGTAGGCAGTTAATTTTGTTTGCATTTTGACAGGGTGTTTTTAATTTTACCTGCCAGCTTAGGTTGGTTCAGTAGCTCTCTCTGGGCCTCTGTCTAGTGTGACCTATCATCGCCATATGGTCACAGTTCCCACAGCTCACTACTGATGAACCTGGTGGCACTAAAAGAGCCATTAAACCTGTGTTGATGTTTGCGAAAACAAGATTGTGCTATATTAAGGCTTTATTGTGCTGTATATTGTCTGAAATCTCATTCCCAACTGTTTCCCCTTTAAATGTAATTTCACAGACAACAGCAAGAGATTGCAATGTTTGTTAATGACCATTGTTTTTTGCTTGTGAGTTTTTGTCATGTGCTCACAGTTTTCTTCTTTTCATTTATTTGATCACCAAGTTAAACCTGAGGCAATGAAAACTCTTGATGGATTTTATACCATAGTTCTAGATCTGATGACTTAACACAGTTAGTTGAGACTGTGAGCTCATGCGTTTTGGCAGCTTCCAACTTCAAATCTTTTCAGGTTTTCTTCATGAGATTATGGTTGAATTTAATGGAAAGGGTTTTTTCAAACTAAAAGTCACAGAAGACCAAAGGGAGAGAGAATCTATTAAAAAAAGTGGTATGAGGGGAAATAGAAGTTATATATCCAGTGAATATTTAATAAAACATCCAGGGAAGGGAAACAGTTAGTAAAGAACATCACGTGAGAACCAACCAGTTCTGGACATGCTGGAGAATTTTAAATATATGTGACAAAACTGTGTGGATATACAGACAGGGAAAAAATTAACAGACATATATAATTATGCTTTACATGTAAAAGCCCCACTAGGGACAAGAGTTGAAAATTATCAATTGTTAAGATACTCAGAAAAGGTTGACCCAAAATGCAGATACAAAGAGGGAGTTTATAGAAGGCAAACAGTTTTATTAATTAATTAAGAATGAATGGTGGTAAGTATGGCGGTATGGATGGTGATGGGGGCTCTGTGAGCTGACTGAAGCAGCAGGCGTGGGATGAGCAGAGCAGGGGTCGTCTAACCGAGAGTGAGAGTGTGGCAGGCAGGAAACTTCCAGAGGCGAGGTGAACCTGAACACAGGGAGACAAGTTATTCTTAGGGTCAAAAACACATGAAAGCTAGAGAGCAAGGAATAACCTGACAGTATAGCAGGACAGCTCTGATGTGGTAGGTTGTCATTCTAAATTATAGGTAAGGACAGGAACAGTGAGACTTAACCACAGAGCTTTAACTTTGATTGTGTAAGAAAAGTGAAAAAAAGGCAAATTAGCTTCTCAGTCAGAACCACCAAATTTGATTTCAAATGTGTTAGTTGATTTGGACGCCGAGATGCCCGCAAACATCAAACATTATGAGAAGGAAAGATAGGACATCAGAAATAACATTAGCCAGGGTGAAGCTGCCAGTGGGTCTGAGAGACAGCTGCAGAAGGAAGGAGAAGACAGCATGCGACCAAAACTGAACAAAAGAGATTTGGAGAAGCCATGGATAAGAGTGAGCGGTAAAGAGACAGCAATAAAAACTGTGCATGAGAGTGTCTGTGACAGAGAGAAGGGGAGGGAGTGGCAGCCTGTGTGAGGGAGAGAGAGCGCTACATAATATTATTGTGTAGCAGAATGCAGTTTTGAAATGCTAAATCTAGAAACTAGAAACAATTCTAGCAGCTATCTCGACTATTTTCAACTAGTTCTGACCATAATTGGATGAAAATTAAGACCCTTCCAAATCTGCTGTGAGAAGAATATACAGTATCAACTGAGTTTTCTTCAAGTCAGTTCGTCTTTTTGCAAAGTCAATGTATTGGCCAAGCAGAGGAGAAGACCTACTGGGACGGGAACATGTTAACAACACGTTAATTGCTGGGGGGACTGGGGGACATGTCCCCAACAATGTACGAAAGTGGGAAATTTGACCCCCCCAAAAAATGTCATTCATCAATACAGGTTCAAGCTCATACATGTCTGTGTTACAGATAATTACACTCGGACGGGTGGGAGCAGCATTTGATAGCGTAGTGGCGTACCACAAACGAAACGGAAGCAGACACTCTGCGAGCACGTGTGTGTATGTGAGCACACACCTTGCAGAAGCAACAGAAGAGGCAACAGAAGCATAAGAGACAGAAAGAAAATCTGTCTATCTATCTATCTATCTATTATATGCAATAGTGACCTGTGCTGCTTGCTATAGTTGAGAAACAAACAAACACAGACAAAATCAATCAATCACCTTTCATACAGGTTAATGCAGTTCTAAGTGATTCACATCAGCAGACAGCAGTGTAGATCGTAATAATAATAATAATAATATGGTGTGTCAAAATGATGTGTGATTTTTATAAGTGATTAAGAGGTTTAGGTTGGGTTTTTTTGGCCAACTCTTTCTAAAAGCAGGTTCTCATCTGATTAACAGTTACCACTCATGAATATGTCTGTCAGGTATTAAACTTTATTTTGAATGAAGGATAGAAGTGTCTGTGAGTGCAAGTCTGTTTTTGTGTGTAATACATTTTCTGTCCTATTGGAAGTTCTGCTCCAGGCATACTTGAGCTCTCAGTCTTCAAGAATTAATTTAGTCTGTTTTGATTTTGAATAAGGAGAGTGGGGAAAAAAACTTGGGGCAGTAAAACACCCTGAACACACGTAAAGATGCTTACTATCTCTTAAAATCACACCACAGTAGCATCTTTTGAAAATGTCCTGCAAGGTCACCGATGAAATGGTATTCATCCTCTTCCCACAGAAGAGCATTGTCATCTTGGCATAGGAAACTGTGTGCGACATCAAACACATTCATTTTGCGCTCCACATAAAAATGGGCTTTTCACATATCACATCACTCTCTTTCTTTAAATCTGCATTGACAACTTGAAAAACACATCAAAATGTGCCCACCCACACACACACTTCATCAAAGTATAATGCACTCACATACACTCAAACACTCACACACACAAGCCTCCCCCTCACCTGCTCATACAAAGGAGCACAATTAAACAGACACTATTACTTGCACGCCTACTGTACCAAAACCCAGCTTCACTGACTTCCCCACAGTGACGAACTGACTCAGAGTGCTTAACGAATCACAATTTATCCATTCCATGGTTTCCGTGTTCAATAACGTGAGAAACACATACAAAATACTCTCATCAACATATATTATCTACAACTTTAACAATAAAATTGATTCTAATGAACGTAAAATGTGTCTGATGTTTTGTCTAGACTTAATGTGGCCTTCACACTGCTTTTCCCAGGTTTTTGGACAATTTCATACACAGCCTTTTATCTAACTTCAAGTAATATTAATAAAACTAACATCAAAGTGGTGGATGAGTGCTTAGCCCATTGCAAGTACCTGTGTGAGTGCAGTACAGTAGACAGTGAAAACAATACTAGATGTTTGTTTTCATGAAAGAATAGTTGCAGATTTAGTCTATTATCACGACACAGGTAGTACTAGTAAAATGATTTTCACTAAGTCTTTTGGCTGTACCTGTTACTAACAGGCAACAATATAAGCTAAAACCCTTGGTTGCCACTAAAAAAATAAATAAAAAGATGCAAGCCTTACTTGAAACCAGGTGAGCTTGACTCACTTTCTGCAGTAAATCTGCATATCACAAACAGTGCACTGAGCTAGGTGTCAGTTTCAGCTCAACAGGTTAACAAATAGACAGACAGAAACAAAATCAAAATACTTCAGGGATGAGGGTTATTATTCACTGTCCATCACAGTCTCAACAAACAGTTGCTTGCTATCAGCAGCACGCTAATCGCATGCATTCGTATCTCTACTCTCTCTCTGTGTCTCACCTGGCGCCTGTCCTCTGACCGGCTCATATAAGGTAAGACCTGCATTCTTGACAGTTGGCAACCAATCAAAATGACAGGTGACAACATGTGACTATGACACTATCTCAATACAATACTGCCATATATACTTTAGGAGAGTTATGGGTCGCTGTAAGCATTCCTCCTCTCCATACTGGCCATGAAGCAATTCCTTTGAAGAGTAACTACACTGTTGGAAAAGGGTGAAAAAATTCCCAATCTTTGTTCTGTGCAAAATTGGATTTTAAAGTTTAGCAATGGTAATATAAGGCTTCATCATTTTATGTTAGTCAAATTGAGTGGGTCTCTTTGTCCTGCTAGTTGTGTGTAGGTTTATCACTTGTGCAGTGTCCATGCAATGAAACCAGGACATACAGTCTGGGGAAACACAAAGAGGGAACTTCGCACCAAAAAAGACATTAAGTTACAGACCTATGTTCCTGCCAGATCTCTGCGCTCTGCAAATGAACAACGTCTGGTGGTAAAAAAATAACTCTCGCGCACCTTCTCTGGATCCGTTCCACATTGGTGGAATGATCTGCCTGCTCCTGCAAGATCAGCAGATTCTGTAGCCACCTTTAAAAAGCACCTGAAAACGCATCTCTTCCGTCAACAACTAACTGACAATCATTAACTTCTACTTCCTTTCTATCTCTTAAAAAAAAAAAAAAAAAACCTTCCTAGCTTTGCCTGACAGCCAGCTCCAAGATCACCACGACACCATACAGCCGGCCTCCCCGCACCAACAACACTAACGTCCATTCCCTGCCAACGCCATCAGTCTTTGGCCAGTGCCTGCCTGCCAACGGCATGATCCACACCACGCCATAAAGCCAGCCCTTCCCATGACTCACGACATCAGCAATCCCCATTCCTCACCGTCAACCTCTTCCCCCACCTCGGAACCCCGACCACTTCACTGGACCTTTAAGCACGTTGTTGCTGCAAATGTGCTACAGAACTTTCGATGCAGCCAGCATCAAATGTTTTGCTGTTATGCCTATGGAGCAGAGGTTGTAGTGAAACCCTTTCAGCAGCCAGGTAGAAAAGGGAGCATGGCCAATATCTGTTGATCTACAATTCAACCATTTGAATATTGGACATGGAAGGGTGCTCAAGTGGTGCTTCTTTGTAGCAAAGTCTTAAACCTTGAAGCACTTGAATGAACAATAAGCTTTAATCTGCTGTCCCTGCAGCTGCCCTGATTAAAAAGTGGATGGACTCCTAAAAAGTGAGTACAAGAAGTGTCTGGGAAAACATTCAAGCTCAAATAAAATGTGGAGCGTTGCAAATTGATAAACGGTGACAGTGAGAGTTATATAAGCTACTGTGGCAGATCTGAGTCAGTTAATGTGATTCCCCCAGACTGACCCAGTCGCTTAGAGAACGCACCTTTCTTGACGTGGAATAACAAAAATTTGCATGAAATCCAAGTGGGTGCTGGAGGAAATGAGATTCGTGACAGAGAGGCACATAACAAGACTGAGAGACTCACTCACCGGCCTCACACTGTACCTCGGCAAGTCATCCAATATATATTCAACTGTAGTCTACAGAACATTTTCTCATTCATTAGAACCATTAGAATTGAATGAGGGTTCGCTGGTTTCGTTTATCATAATTCATATTCACCACTATCATGAAATCCATCCACCCACATTTCAGAGGTCATTGCTTTTGTGTTCTGAACATTACAGTTTTTCGCACTACACCATCAGTCCATCTCTGTGTTGAAAGGTTAAAAAACATTCCAACCAGGTGAGAGGATGAGGAAATACTGTACGAGCATTGAAGACCGTCAAGGGCACCTCTGACACTCAGCGTTGTGATGGACAAACAATCACACATATAGAAAAATCGCCCCCAGGCCGCGATTGATTCATAGACTGCACAGAACCGACAGATTCCTTTAAACCTGGCATCCTCCATTGCTTCAGATGGCTTTAGCTGTGGCACTTTGCTGCCTTTCAAGAGGCAGGCCACATAATGTCAACTGGCCAGCTTTGATGGTATACATTTAGCATTTTCAAGGCACAATCCCTTATCCAAATGTAACCAGGTGAAAAAATAACAGATAAAAAAAGCAAAAGAGAAATAGAAAATAGAAAAACTGCAAGCATATTCTGTGTTATTGCAGTCTTGCTGTTCCCACCTATTTCAGACAGCAGGGTGAGTAGTTTTACATCACTGCAAGAGCGGCGTAGTTACAGAGAGATCTGGAGGCAACATGAAAGTCTAATTTTGTCACAGTTACCAGAAATATTGTATAGTACATAATGCTAACAGGCAGTGTTTTGAGTTTCTATATTTCTTCTCTTTTGTAGAGGTGCCAGTGCCGTAATTTCAGCTGATTCTGATTTTGATCACAATGTCAGTATGTCAGCCATAGTTAAGCTCCACTTCTGCCTTTTAATTAGATCCATTCTGACTATATTTTTGTACTGCTTTTGGAAAGAAACAAGGAAGACAATATCGGGGAAAACCAATGATCCAATCCTGTCAAAATGAGAAGACCCATATGTTAATTCCCCCTGGCTTCACAACAGTAAGCAAAAGGGTATCTCAACCACCAACATTCAAAATACTGAATTTAAACCTGCAATAAAACTGATTAAAAGATGTTGTGATACATCAATTAACAACAGTGAAGTTTAAATTACTGTATTCATGTTAATGGCCATCATTATATCGCATGCATTCTACCACAGAATCTAGGCTGATTGCCACTGGGGACTTTTGTTTTACTGTACAGTGCAACAGCGAACAATTAACATGCATGTCACAATCTATTTTGTTATATGAACTGTGGCTCATAAAAAAATTATCCAAGAACCACTTCCCAGTGTCAGCAGAGACTCCTTTATATCCCTACCTCGGTTCCTCTCGCTGTTTCAATGTCCTACATGTGTGTGACAGAACTGTAACAGAGACCTTGGGAGCAGTTGAATAGGGCTGTGTGAACATGTGTCAGTGGAATCTCTAATGGGAACACCATGCTCCTAATATACAGTCCATCTGTAGCCTGCACAATGAACAACAACAGCTCTTTGCAATATTGACTCCTCCCTGCTCCCCCACTTTAATGATTATGCCTTTGTCCTTTGTGGTAAAAAGTCCTGTAGGAAACATTCCATTACTGTGTTGCGGGGGCTGGGTTGTGGCTGTGGAGCACAAGGCTGGCTTTCCTGTCACATCAGCTCTTTATTATTCATTAGGATCTCTTTCTTTTCCCTGCGTAAATGGACCTTGATAAGCTATGTTTATTCATACACTAACCTTTTTAAATATTTCCAAGAGCTCTCCAACAAAGACCTACCTGGCATACCTAATACCTAATCTTTGTTTCATTATTCAGTCCTCATGCTCTCACTTCTCACTTAAGATGCAATACATGAATTGTGCCTGCACACTTCTTCTTTGTCTTTCTATTTTGCTATTTCCCTCTGTCTATGTACCTGTCCCTCTCATCATTTCATTATTTATGTTTTCATGAAGGCATTTTTTGTTTTTTAAATGTATTGTGTTAGTTGTTTCTTCTTTCCTTCTCCTTCCCCTTCAGTCTGCCCTCCTTTTCTCTGGCTTTTTCTCATCCAGAAGTCCTTGCCTCTGCAGACTGATCGCTTAGGGCAGTCTGTTTATTAGTGCAGTCACCCCCCTCCCTCTCTCTCTCCACCTTAAGCTCACCTGCCCACAATTGTATTTTTTTGTACTTATTTAAATTATTTATTGTACTGAGGTTATTGTCACAATATTTACTGCTCTATAAAAGAAAATAAGAGCGATAACACCTGTGTAGGTCTACTATGCAATGACACTACAGGAAATACCACAAAACATTTAACTCAAGTCAATGAAATCACAAGCAATTTTATAGATAGTTCTGGCTAACATATGAAATACTTTAAAATACTGAGATAATGAAATACAATACTGTTGAGCACCACTAGTAGAGTTTGATTCTACCACTGGTAGAACATAGCAAAGTGACTCCCCTATCATTTTAAGTATAGGATAAGTATCTTGATGTTTCCCTCCAAAAACCTTAGTTTTTCATTTAAAGTAATAGTTCGACATTTTGGGAAATAACCTTAATCACTTTTTTGATGATGAGAAGATTGATACCACGCTCATGTCTGTTCACTATATACTCTACGAAGCTAAAGCCCGTAGCCGGTTAGTTTAGCTTAGCATAAAAACTGGAAAACAGACGGTAAAGTAAAACCTGCTATGTCCAAAGGCAAGAAAATATGCCTAACAGCACATCTAAAGCTCAATAATTAACTAAGTGTATCTTGTTTTTTTTAATCTGTACATAAACTGAAGCGTAAAAAAAGATTGCAGGGTTTATGTGCCAGACTTGGTGTGGCGCAGTAACTACATGGAGACTTTGCTGGTTGCCTGGCAACTTCACATTGATGACAGGTCTTCAGCAAGTTACTGTGCCTGGCCAAGAAAAAGATTCTGCACTTAGGTTTTTGTTAAAACTACAGCTTGAACAGACTTTTCGCTTTTTTCGCCTATGCTGTATATTATATCTTGTTTCAGAAAAATGTTTCAAATATGTTAAATGTTTTCTTAACTCAGTTCTATTTATTAACACATTTAAAGAGATAACAGGTAAATATATGACAATTGGTCATGAAAGGGAATTATGTCCTGACTATTGTTAAAGAAGACACAGCAAGTATTTTGATCAGATTTTTGTTCTGATTCATCTATGGATCTAGATAATTTACCAATCCATGATGAAGTGTGAGCATTTATTTCCAACATGGTCCCAAGATATTAAAAGACATAAAACATGTAACATGAAATTTAAAAAGGCAATCTTAAAACCAAACTACATCACTGGAAACTAAACCAAAAATAAATATCCACATCGATACACACATACAACAAAAACACATCCATAGCTAAGGTAAGAGTTACTTATAACCTGTCACCTTAATCCATTATAAGCTCTTGAAAAGTTCCTCTTGTATTACAATTTCATTATTCAAGCTTTTGCATAACGTTTAAAACTGGTGTGTTTGCACACATCCTTCAGGAATTCTTTTTTTCCTTTCAGCTGTTCCCTTTCAGGGGTCGCCACAGCGAATCATGTGCCTCCATCTCACCCTGTCCTCTGCATCCTTACTCACGTGGAGAAATTCAATGTGAGTTTAACATTTAACATCTTAATTAAGCTACTTGTCTAAGTTCCTTTGGAACTGAAATTCTTTGTTTCCTCTTTTCTCCTGGTTCAAAATTGTTAGCACATAAAATCATGTTCCTGTCCAGCTCCATTTGTCTTCTATAAGTGGCTCAGCAAACCTGACTCTGCTCCTCTATTATACCTACACCACTTGGATAGATACAGTAGTTAGCACTAGCAGACATGTTCCCTTTTCTCTGTGCACACATCTGCCAGTCTGCCAGCCACCCATGATACTTGGCAGGATTTCACTGGCGAGCGCTGGCGAGCGCTGTAGCAGCACCTCTGGCTCTGCCGGCACAATAATAAGAGATGGGCCAGCTGTAGGCCAAGATACTGATACACAACAAACACAGGCACTGGTCCCAGTTAATACAGGTACTCTGCAAGGTTTCTAGAGCAGCAAGGTTCTAACACAAACATGGCTCATATCCAAGAGAAGAGATATACGGCACAAACCCACTATACTGTGTGCTCACTAAACAATTACTACAAAACATTACTCCTGTTACAACTGATGTTTTGTGCAAAAACAGCTGTTTTTGCCTAAAACACAGAATTCCCAGATGCATATATGTTATTTGTAATCTAACTCTTGCCATAGATACATTTTCTCTGGTTATCTACACACAGACCTTCGGAGCACTGGAAAATAGGAAAGTGAAGCGATAAAAAAACATTTGAATGTGTCCACTGGTGGTTTAATTGCTGGATTGAGTACTGAATGACCGTGGCTTTATTCCTGTGGTCTTTCTTATGAACACCTGCCTTTCCTATCCTCATCCAACAACAAATAATGCACCCTAACTGAGCTTTGACCTCATTATGAGCTTGTTTGTATTAGATAGGACTGAGACAAGCAACGCCCCTGCAAAATGGTGGAACATGATGGAGAACAGGCAAAAGTTGTGAAGAAGGAAATATCTGTTTCAGCTGACAGCTATTGACTACATCAGGAAATGTTTATTAGTGAAATTAATTACTAATTTAGCAACTGCAACCAGTTTCCAATTATTCTGTCTGGGTTACTTTATTTTCCATCTCTACTTTCATATGTACTCTTGCACACTGTCAGCCTCGTGGCGCTGTCAATCTCTATATAGATCTGCCTGTTTGTTTTCCCTTCTCAGTCCCATTCTTCCTTCAGATGAACTGTCACATCCCCTCCACTGAGCATCAATCCACTCTGCGCAATCTGCCCCAAAGTTAGTGATGCCAAATCCATGACGGCCTCACTCAATCCACATTTTCCACCCAATGGAATTTGAGGACACATAAACCAAACCTTGCTTGGATATGCACATTCGCACTCAGACTCATCAATCAGGCCTCGTGGGAGCTGCCGTGATCCAGATTGGTTTTTAGCTTTCCAGTGAATTGATTGAGAAAAAGAAACTTAAAGTAATGTGTTTGCCAATAAGTTTCCACACCAGCTCAATTTGAAATGGCATTAGGCATCCTGACTGCTTCTACCTGCGATTACTAAGGTTTTTTTTTTGCTTTTTTTGAGCGCTCCTACCTTCTCTATTGGCCACACAAACTATCAAACTATGTTAAAGTACCCTTGGATATTACCTGCTACCTACCATGAGAAATAGGAGTTTGTGTGAAGCAGGAATATAGTTGAATGTGAGGGTAAGTAAGAGGGGGTGAGAGAACGAGTGGAGAGAGTGAACGCTCGGCAGTGAGAGTAGGGGAATCTGAAGGGGGAAGAAGAAAGAGCTGCAATTCAAATGCTGCAATCTGACAGAATAATTTATTGAGTTTCTGCAGCTTGGTAAAGAGTTTCTGATAAATGGAGCAAGTCACACTGAACTGTTATCAAAAAATGAAAAGGGGGTCATACCAATTGAGAAAATACGTAGTAAATATCTGAAATATCCATCCATCCATTCATTAGCTATACCTGCTTATCCTTGAGGGTTGTGGGGGGGCTGGAGCCAATTCCAGCTGACATTGGGCAAGTGGCGGGACAGACAATGGTCGCCAATCCTTCAATGAATCCTTCAACTACATCATTCAATTTTTTATAATGATGAAGGGTTGCGACAGCGTTGTCTCTTTATCTAGTGTTTGAAACAGCTGTGATTGGGAATTAGATAGCAAAAACAAATGTCACTCTCCTAAACGCTACGTAGTCTTTTTCTGCAATTTACAAATCCAGATAAAATAATTCAACAAACTCATTGAATGTAAAGAAAAGTCACGAATATTAGTCATAATCACAAATTATTCCAGATATTGGATTAGACTGCTGAAAGTCACATGCAGGATAAGCAAACCCCATTAATTTATGTGTTGCTGTATGAACAGAATATTTAGGTCATTATGATTGCGAGGAAACATTAAACAGAATAAGTTCAGTTGAGAGCCACAAAACATTTTTGAATGTTCTAAAAACAATGTTACATAAACTGAACCATTTTTTTATGCCTTCAAAATAAAAAATAAGGTGTTCACAAACTTGAAACACAAAGAGTCTTCATCTGTCTTTGTTACAGAAGACAGAAGCGATTTAGGTCTCCAAAATTCAGGTCTGCCTTTTTTATGTCACATTTTATGTCAATTTAACTTGAATATGGAAATTGATTTTAAGTTGTGATAAAAAACTAACTGGTCACCTCTACTGTAATGTCATGGCTGATGTTTGATCACTGTAGTAAAGTTTGCCTACATGCTTCCTCCATACGGTATGTTTTAGTGCATTAGACAGAATAAGAGAGTTTACATCTAACATCTCCCACCGTCCAAAGACATGCATGTGTAGGTTAATTGATAACTCCAAATTGCCCCTAGTGGATGAATGTGAGAGTGAATGGTTGTCTGTCTATGGGTCAGCGCTGCGACGAGTTGGCCACTATCCAGGGTGTACCCCCCCTAAGGCCCAAAGTCACTGGGATAGGCTCCAGTCACCCGCGACCCCTAACGGGAACAAGCGGTAGAAAATGACTGACTGACTGTCTGACATCAGGTTCACTGTCACAGGTTCACCTGGTTCACTGTCCACATACACACTTATTGGAATTTATTTATTTGTTTGGTTGTTTGTTTATGTACTCTGTGTTTACGGACCAATTATTATTTTGTGCCCTAATCCCAAAGAATTGACCAAATATATCAAATTTATTTTACATGATGCAGGTCAGAGCTGATATAGACAAAAAGTGTCTCCATATACTATGGATAAGGACCTCCAGCTTTCAAATGGTTCAAAGCAGAGCTGGTCTCTGTTGGCTTTGAGTTTAAAATTATAAAGAAGAATCAATTGGCAGACTCGATAAGGAGTTGTCTGTGTTTTGTCTAGTTAATATTTTAATGGGTTTGGTCAGTGAGTTGGCTGGTTTGCTGTTGAACAACTTTTGCACAGCCTTTCATGTCACTGTAAAAGTATTTTGCTTTCACTGTCCAAATATCTTCTAAAAAAGACATTTAAGGTCCAGTAAATATAAATAAACATTCTTTATATTTTAATATTTTCTAATATCAGCCATTATAATAAGGTTTTGTATGATCTAGAAACGTGTTTTCCAAGGCTGCTCCACACTGCAAATGGTACATAGGATTTACAGTACATGCTAATATCTACTGTCCAACAGCAATGCAATGAAAGGCATTGTTGAAACTTTAACCTTCAAGGTCCAAAGCCAAATCAGACATAAAACTGGACGATCCACTTATTTTTAATTTGCTATTGATGTTTTTAACTACAGAGTAATTTACATAGAATACGGGGGAACACAATACTACATAGAAGTCCTAGGTGCTCATAAAACTATCTATAGAAAAATCTAGAAGAACACTGAATCCTTTTATTAGGTCTCCATTGCAGGAACATGACATTTTGAGCCTGGTTTTTAGCTCAGACGCTTTTTGATTTAGCAAACCACGAATCTTACACTGCAGCAGCAAGATGAGAGCAGAATGTCAGCTGCTGCTGACTTCTTATATGAATCCCAAATATTAAAATATCTACAATGGGTTTATCATTATAAGATTGCCTGACGGGCCTTTGTCACACTGTGTCCTCTGAGATTCTGCTGTTGACACGCTGGAAATGTGTTCATGAAAGACCTGTTTTAACTGCAGCGCCGTTACAGTGCTCCGAACCTTCTGTCTGTCTACAAACAACACCTCAGTCTGGTGAATTACAGGTGCAGCATGTGTTAAAGCAAAATAATGAACACAATGAACCTCCCTCAGTCCAATGAAAATGCATAATGTGCTTTAAGGTCAATTGCTGCATTAGCAAATGAATATTACACCAGCAGCCTGATAGCTTGATATGGGTGAAGGTAAGGTTATATGACAGCAAATAAAACAGTGGTTTGCAAAAGTGATTGCTTGCTTCGTAAACACTTTCAATAGCCAAAGCATGCAGAGACAAGTTCCCTGATTGCTTATTGATCATGAATGAGTACCTCAGTAAGAGATCAGCTCAAGGTTACAAAGGTCAGTCACAAATCTGTTATTAATGCTTTACCATGTTCATCAGTGGCGGATGTGTTATTGATTCATTGTAAAGCATTTTTTAACTTTTAAAGGCAGAAAAAGTAGGATTTTTCGGTTGCTGTTTGCAAACACACAATTCAAAGTTGGCCCCTCCTTCCTGTCTCAACGGGCAACAGAGAATGAATGAAATGAGGGAGCGACGTTGGCAAGAACAAAGTAGTGAATCAGAGAAATAAGGCGTGATTTTGTGATTGTTCCATGGCAGTTACGTTCTAAAGCAAAAACAAAATTGCCCACACCTCTGCACAACCATACGCAAAGGAGCCACATTGAATGCAGCCGAAGCCAGGCTTCATCCTGTCCGCTCTGTAGACATCCTGTCTGCACTGTCTATGAGCGTAGCTCAGCCCCGCCCTCGGTCAAACAGACACACAGCCCTGCACACAGACAGAGCAGGGGAGATTCGGAAACAGCGATGTGGTTATATTTTCATACAGTCCCAATCTCACAGCCGGCAGATTGTTATTGGCTGGAGGCTACACAGCATTGACCAAAGGTTGAAGCCCAGGAATGTCCCAAAAACAGCAAACTAAAATACAAAAGAAAATACAGGCAGAGGGCGGGGTCTCTGTAGATAAAGACACCGCCACACACTTCTAATGGGTCATACTGTAAGTGATGATTGAGAGGGATTATTTTTGTATGAGTCTATGATTTATTTATTTATTTTTTTATTCTGCCTTAAACATAAACATTATTATTGTTGTTATATTGCCACACAATTCGATCAAATTACTAGTGAATGTCAAAGGTTTTGCTTGAGGTGATGAACCCACAGAGAATTATCCCTCGACTCTGCATTTCCTCTCAGTTCTACTGAGTTTTTAGCATCTTTCAGCTCATTGTTTTGGTTACATTACTGTTTTGATTTTGATTCACTGTCGCTGTTCTCATTAACTTTTGGAGGCAGCAGGCAGCTGTTCTCAATGAAGAAGCTCTAAAAACACACTGCATGCTAGCTTCCTAGCACCAGAACGACAAACAAACAAAGTTAGGGACTAGCTGGTGCACATAAGTGGAACATTTCAAGTTCAAGTTCTGACAAGTTATTATCATGTGAAAAACAATTACAGTGAAGCCGTTAGATCTAAGCCGTCTTAGATCTCAGGATCTCCTGGACTTGGGACTCCCAAAAAGGTAACACAGCAGTCTCATCTAAACCACTAGGAGGAGCTCCTGTGCCTCATTTGAAAGTGAAGCCATTGTCAGCTCCAAAGACAGTCAAACGCTCCCTGGCCACATTTAAAGACATTCTCACTACAGTCACAGAGCTGTGGTCAGCAGCAGAAAACAGTAAGTGTAACAGTAAGACTCATAAAGATGTTCTCAGTATGGATGCTGGAGAATCCAACAGCCCTCCCAACCATGAGAACCCACAGCAAGTGTCAGTCAACATGTTACAAGCCCTCATAAGTGGGCCATCATCCATGATAGAGCTGGAACGTACAAGGAAAATGACGACTCGATTCTGCCATAATCCAGAGTCCTTTCTGTAACAGATGTAGTCAAGTCAAGTCAATTTTATTTATTTAGCCCAATATAACAAATCACAATTTGTCTCAAGGAGCTTTACAATAAGTATAACATACAACACCCTCTGTCCTTAGACCCTCGATTAAGAATAAGGAAAAACTCCACTCAAAAACCAAAATGGGAGAAGCCTCACAAAGAGCAACAGAGGAGGGATCCTTCTCCCAGGACAGACAGACATGCAATAGAGGAGTGCACAGAATAGATTCACAACAGAAAATCATAGTATATACAATGATGAGGACAAAATGTAGATTGAACGTCTGTGTGCTCCTTCTCTCAAACCGCTGTCACTGTCGAACATCTTCTTGCTGGGCTCCTATGTGAAGACGTCACGTAGGAGAGTGGATCACAACGACACAACAGTTTTTAACTTATTAACACGCTCTGTGAGTGTTACCATCGATGGCAGTAAGTCCCACTTCAATCCAGGAAAATCCTTTATGGTGAAATGTGGACATACTTACAGCAACCAAAATGTCACTGTACAACCTGCAGTTCTGTACTTTACCAGGATATTAGCGGGGCTGTGGCCTAGTGGTACAGCGTGTTTTTCTTCTCCAGTGTGGGCGGGACTTTATTGCGCTCTGTCTCCATCCAGGTGGAGTTAATGAACCCAACTTTTAAACTCTGCCAGTTGTGTCCTTGCTTAGTTTATTTTGTGTACCCAGCTTCAACATCTGCATCTGGCTTGGAGTCCATGCTGAAAAATAACGATACCAAGCAGCTTTGTTTGTGTTCATTTGCTTGAGAGAAAAATACAGAAACAGCATTGGTCGAGCAACCTACAGAATGAATGAAGAGAGGGAGAGCCGTAGAGAGAAAGCTAGTGAATCAGAGAAATAAGACTTTACTTTCTGATTGTTTCATAGCACTTACTTTCTAAAGCACAAATAAACACACGATAAAATGGCACCCTTTGCAAACTTAAATTTGACACCACTGGCTGACTGGCTATACAAAACACATCACCATGATCACTGACTTTCAGTTTCAAATCAGGTGAAACGGAAGAACTTATTTTGTTAATTGGTTATGATACATTGGAGTGTTTGTGTTATAATGGGATAATACAACGGCTTGGCTCAATGGTCAATATGGCCAAACTCAAATATGAAAACATTCTCTTCTTTTCCTTTCGGCTGTTCCCTTTCAGGGGTCGCCACAGCGAATCATGCGCCTCCATCTAACCCTGTCCTCTGCATCCTCTTCACTCACACCAATTAACTTCATGTCCTCTCTCACTACATCCATTACACTACCAAAATCAACAGTTAATAATTGTCTAGCGCCAGCGCTGGTCTTTTATACACCCCCTTTGTGTTCAGTTTGTCAGGTCAGTTTGGTCTATTCACTTGCTACAGTTTGAGTTTTGTCCTTTTGGTTTCATGTTTGTAAATAGATTTTTTTGTGCTTTAGGGTAAATAACCCCCGCCCCTCCACCTCCCTTCCTCTTATTTTAATCCACCTGTGACTCCTAATGCCTGTCGGCTCTGTCCCTCACAGTAGTTATGACAGATTTCCATTCTATTTCATTTTCATGCAGGTACAATATAGTTTCAAAAAATCAATTTAACAGAAAATATCATGAGGGAAAGTAATGGTCGTGTGGGAATGTCTGTAATCATGTAAGTGTGATAAGAAAAATTAAATTTATTTTAAAGTTAAAGCTGTACATGATGTTGCTACAGATTTAATTAGAGAGACACACACAAAGACAAAGTTTATGAAAGAGACAGCATGTCTGCTGAGTTGGTGTGTGGGGTTCAGAGTAGATGGGCATGCGTGCATATCATGTGGATTTTCATGACAATTAGGGGAGACATTTGGCAGTCCTGTGTTCTAATCTATAGGTTCCTAGAGGAACGGAGGATCAGCGGAGGATTGTAAACCATATTTCAAAGGAACTGAGCAAGATAAAACCTCCTCAACATTCCTTTGCTCTCCTCTGTTTCCCAGCTGTGTGTATCAATCATTTTCTAATATTCCCAGCATGTCTTCAGGGTCTCTCTGTTCAGGCACTAGAGAACAGCTTATGGCATTCTTCAGATCTTTCTCTCTTTCATGTGAATGCACACTTCAACATTTCCGACCAGCATAAAGATTTAGCGTTGTCTTTGAGGGGCAGCATAGTGCTGGGGTATCGTTAGTGCATGATGAAAATGCTCCACAAATTTGAGAGGTCAGTGGCCAAAATGAACTGAATAGGGAGCCGCAATTCACTTCTGTTAAATAAAGGCATCTGGGATGAAGTTGCAAGTCAGAACTCATTTTGAAGAGATTAAACAAGGGCAGCGATATACAGTATGTTCTCAGAGAATAAAGATGCAACATTTATTTTCTCTGAAAGGTAGAGTAAAAAGAAATAGTTTAGTAGCTGAAGTGGTAAAATGATCAATTATGAGACATTCAAAGGCTTATTTTATCTATTTGAAATGGTAATGTTATTGACATTGAACCGAAATCACAATCTTTCCCTAACCAAAGTGCTTTTATTGCCTAAACGTAACTACAGGAGTCTGGATGCAAACCCTGGATTCTGGTGTGACAGTCCTGCCCTTTGTAAGCCACCCACCCCTACCATCTCCTTGTGACTCCTGTGTGATATATAACTGTACTGTTTCATTCACTAAAAGGAATGTTGTCTCTGAACTTAATCCAGGCAGTTGCCACAACTTAATTTGGAAAACAATTTAGTAATATACAAATGTAATTCCAAGGAGACAGGATTGGAAGAGGTCGCAGCAAAGGTAGATGTCTTCAAAGATTAATCCTCTACTTCAGAGACATACATTATATGTTGTACAAAGGTTTGCAGCTATAAAAGTTGTACGTTTTTACCAGCCAACCTCTTGATTGGATACAATTCTATATTAAGTATGTACAGTTTGGTATTTTTTTGTTCCTGTATTGCAGTACATATCTGTGCTTCAACTTCAAACCCTTTCAGAGCAGAAACTGTTTCTTTTGCAGTTGTTCTTCAGAGCCATTGTACAAAATGTTTCCCGTTTACAGTTCTGGTATGATGTGTGTAAGTGATTCTAGTTTAATGTTTATATTCCTGAAACATGGAGGCTTTGTTGTTGGTTGTTTCTCTTACAATGGTTGCTCCTTATTTTGCAGGAGTACTTAATTGTGTATGTGGCCCTCTATTGTTTATTCTATTGATAAAGACACACAGATAGGCAACCCAGGATATTACGCTAATAAAGCTTTTAGCCAACAAAACTAACAAATACTGTGTTCATATACAGTATTCCTATTGCAACTCTCATTTCTGCTGTTCTGCCTGAAACACTACTGTCTGAATTTCATTAAATTTTTCTGCCTTGTATGACTACTGTTGTTTGTTGTGTTGCTGGCTAACTTGAGAAGATACAAAACAGATACTAACATTAATAATGAAATTTAATAAATATTAGCTACTTTTCTGAAGACCAAGAGTCTGCTCTTGAATACAGATCTATTACTTACTAGTGTGCTGATGACAGAATGAACAAACATAAAACTTGTATTACTACACCTATCTAAAGACTACTTTCTAAACCTAACACAACATCTAGGCTATACTGTATACTACATACTACAGATAAGGTAATTACAGTACAGGAGAACTGTTACCAAAGATTAAATTCAATTCAATTCAGTTTTATTTATATAGCCCAATATCACAAATTACATTTGCCTCAAAGGGCTTCACAATCTGTAACATACGACACCCTCTGTCCTTAGACCCTCGATTCGAATAAGGAAAAACTACCCAAAAAAACCCTTTTAACAGGGGAAAAAATTATAGAAACCTCAGGAAGAGCAACAGAGGAGGGATCCCTCTCCCAGGACGGACAGACATGCAATAGATGTTGTAAGTACAGAATAGATTTATATTATCAAAACTATAACATATACAATTATATACAATTATATACAATTACATATATGTAATTATGTTGAAAAGTGTGGGATGTAAAACATAAGTGAAGATGATGGGTCCAGAAGGACAACCGAGCAGCTCCAGGTGAAGGCCAACGAGCAGGACCTGAGCCACTCGTCCCCTGCACCATAGACACAGCAGCACTGCCCCAGCAGGTCACCATAGTCACCGATCCAGATACATCTCCGGACACTGAAATACCTGCTGAAAGTGACACTAAGAAAGAAAAGACGGACGACAAAGCACAAAACTATGGGAGAGGGAAGAAGTCAAGTTAGTAACATGCATTTATGGGATGAGAATGCATACGGATGGAGAGGAGGACAGAGGTGAAGAGAGAGAGGTGCATCATGGGAAGTCCCCCAACAGTCTAGGCCTATAGCAGCATAACTAAGGGATGGTTCAGGACTCTCCTGAGCCAGCCCTAACTATAAGCTTTATCAAAGAGAAAAGTCTTTAGCCTACTCTCAAATATGGACATGGTGTCTGCCTCCCGAACCCGAACTGGGATCTGATTCCACAGAAGAGGAGCTTGATAGCTAAAGGCTCTGGCTCCCATTCTACTTTTGGAGACTCTAGGAACCACAAGAAACCCTGCATTCTAAGAGCGCAGTGTTCTAGTGGGGTAATAAGGTACTATGAGCTCTGTAAGATACGACGGTGCCTGACCATTAAGAGCTTTATAGGTGAGAAGAAGGATTTTAAATTCTATTCTGGATTTCACAGCGAGCCAGTGCAGAGAAGATAATATTGGAGAAATATGATCTCTTTTCCTAGTTCCTGTCAGTACACGTGCTGCAGCGTTCTGAATCAACTGGAGAATCTTTAGGGACTTTTTCGGGCTGTCTGATAATATGGAATTGCAGTAATCCAGCCTTGAAGTAACAAATGCATGGATTAATTTTTCTGCATCATTTCGAAACAGGAAGTGCCTGATTTTTGCAATGTTACGTAGGTGAAAAAAGGCAGTCCGTGAGGTTTGCTTCATGTGGGAGTTGAAGGATAGATCCTGATCAAAGATAACTCTGAGGTTCCTCACAGAGGTGCTGGAGGCCAGGGCAGTGCCCTCTAAAGCAGGGATCAATTGTATCACATTTCACCTAATAACTCCACATATCCTTTCCAAAGATGGATCAGTTACGAATCAAAACTGCCTATGCTTATCTGTTGACAAACAGGGAGATGCATAATTGATGACAGACACCCAGTACACCACAAAACTGGTATTTACCATCAAGGTATTAGTAGTAGCCTATCTATGGAATCTGCAGAATCTCTAGTTTTAGGAGGTGTCTCAAATTTCCCTCTAACAAACTTAACCCGTTAAAGCCTCGGATAGACAGTAATGTTTTCAGTCCCTTTTTTACCCTGTACAACCTTGAGGTTGTGAAAGGCCCTTTCAAATTCAAATTTATTTCAAATGTATTCTTCCACCTATTTTGTTTTAAACAGAAAAATACAACTGTAATGTTACACCTTCTGAATTCAAGTTTCTATCTTTCACATCTTTAAAAAGCACCTGAAAACGGATCTCTTCCGTCAACACCTAACTGACAATCACTAACTTCTTCTTCCTTTCTATCTCTTTTCATTAAAAAAAACACAAAAAAAACTTCCTATCCTTAGCTTTGTATACTGTGCTGGGCTTTAACAGACTAGTTTCTGGTGCACTTATGCTTTTTGTTACCTTGTGTTGTTATAATTGCTTCCATTGTCTTCCTCATATGTAAGTTGCTTTGGATAAAAGTGTCTGCTAAATGACTAAATGTAAATGTAAAGGTAAAAGCAGCTTAATTGCCTTGTTAACTCACTGTAAAACACATTTCATTCAAATTGGACAGAAACTAAATAAAATTCACCACAATCGCCTTGGTTAGTCTTTCCACTGGTTCAACAATTGCCAACTCTGGTTTGATCAAAATAAATCCTCACGGTTATTTATCAGAGTTAGATGTGATAGTAGTCTGACTCTCCGCTGCTGGCCTCTTTGTGCTTGCTGGATGAGAGTCTATCACTGAACAGCGGCTCTCACTCGTTTTTCAGAAGCAGACCATTAAACATTAAATTAGCAAAATAAAATGACAAACAGCGGCCCAAAATTAGACTGTGCTAGTTTGTTGTCAGTAGCACAACAATCATCATTGCTAACGGTTTAGATGGTTATAGTGCAGTGCAAAGTAGGTTAGTTGTACAGTCTATACCGGTAACTTGTGCTCTGCTCATATTATGTTCATGTAACTTGGAATTCATACAGACATTTACAGACGTTTTCCTAACTCAGCATGAGAGGATGTTTGAGCCACTGCTGTGAAGAACTGACAGACCTGTCAGCCAATAAGACAAGTATTTCCACGTATTTTACATTTATATTTACATTTTACATTTAGTCATTTAGCAGACGCTTTTATCCAAAGCGACTTACATATGAAAACATTCACAAACCGAAGGCGCAGCTTTGGGAGCATTTTTGGGGTTCAGTATCTTGCTCAAGGATACTTGGACGCATGACTGGGGGATCCAAACGCCGACCTTCCAATTGGGAGGCAACCGCTCTGCCACCAAGCCACAACCGCCCATTTTCCTGTAAACCCTCTCTGATTGGTCTTGCCTCCGCTCCGTTGCATTCAGTGTATATAAAAAAACACTGTTGTCTTCTTTAGTGACAAGCCACTCAAAGTGGAGAATTATTCGAGGCTAAAGGAAAATGCCCATGCTATCAAATTTCTATAGAGGCTGTTTGGTCTTTTTTTTTCTGCATCATATTTATTTTATAATTATTGGAATATAAATAAAAATGTGGAAAAATAAAGAGCTTCAAAGCTTATAAAATTCAGAAAAGACCAACAAGGAGATTCTGTGCTTAATGAAGTAATGGCAGACTTTGTCAAAAGATCATAAAATGTAGAACATCTTCAGAGGACAGAAGAAAGTGATGTCTGCGGAAAAAAAAATCTTTCACTGAACCATAAGCGTTATGTTCTCTGAAGATGTGCCACATTTTTTGATCTTTTGACAAAGTGTGCCAGAACCTCATTAAAAGTATTTATTCGGTATATGATAGCAAAAAAGTAATATCAATGGCATACAATTTTTTACTTTGAAGATTTAATTTAGCTTGAAATTCAGTCGTCAAGTTGCCATACTGTTGTTTTGTATTACCTAACAAACAAATTACATACATCACAGGATCACACTTTATATGGATAGTCCAATATTGACTCTTTTTTTTCCTATTGAGGTACTGTGTCATTAAAGTTGATTTGTTTCTGGGGACACAGTGAAAAGTAACCTTTAGATACTTAGTGATCTGTTAAGTAATAAATTCATACCTTTCAAATAGCTACCTTTTTAACTTGATCATCAATAGACTACATAAATAAATTGTTTCCATGAGGACCTGAATCTTTCATCAGCACAGCACTGGAAAGCATGAAAAACTGAACAAGATTAAGATATGTGAAGAATTTGCTGCATCAGCTTTCTATCTTTGTTTGTTGGTTTGTTTGTTTAAATTTCAGCTACTTTGCTCAGTTGCATGTTGTGTTCACACTTCTCACTTTGTTGGAGCTGCATGGCCACCAGAGGAGATGCAAGTTGACAAATGAGGGAGGAAGACACAGCATGAGGTCATGGCGAGGTAGCAAGCTACCTCTCGCTGGGTAAATAAATAAGCCATGGTGAAGTCAGCAGTGCCGAATATTCATCACAATAATAGCCACCTTGGGGTTGGTTAAATTTCCAAGGAAACATCAAGGTCAGTCTGCGTGCCCTAGTAACATTATAAACTTCAGAAAATGTCTGATTTGCGTCTCTGTGTGCTTGAAAACACTTGAAGAAGCAGTGGAGGGTTAGAGAGAAAATATGTTGGGGAGAAATTACATCATTTGAATAATTAATATCTTTTCATCAGCAGCATCTCCTTGAAACTTTAGTCTCTGTATTAAGTAAATGTGACAGTTTCCTATGCTCATATGTGCACGACATTTTACACAGTACATCAAAGCAATGAATCCACAGCAGAGGTGTCATTAGCATTATTGATCATATCCATACAACACCTTCCCTGGCATTGCATCTTACATAATAACAAAAAAGAAGGACTCTTGAGAAAATCTGAAGTATTGTGGAAATGTCTTTCTGCCAGGCATTCATATTGCTCATCACACAACCTGCTATCATTCAAAGCTTTAAAGAACATGTAATGTCTCCCTTGTGCCATGTATTCTATGTCCTTGGCAGCCCCACTTTTTGAACAGCCTACAGAGACTCAGGCATGGAAGTGGAGGATAGTATTCTCTTAGATTATTTAAGTTAATATGCACCTGAAGCACAGTTATGCTCTATTAAACTGATATTACTCACCTGAAGCACTGTCTTGATAATGCTGTGTAACACTATGCACAATGTGTGTTTATATACTATTTGGGGCTGCATCTCTCTGCACTTTATACCCAAATAGATCTCTTTGTCATAAATAATTCATAATGGAAAGCTAACGAAATTGCATCTGTTTATTTTCTAATTGAAATATTCAGCCATAGAAACACATTTAAATGTGTGTTTGGGTGAAAATGTCTTATAAAAGATGAATTCAAAGAACACGAATGAGGTTAATTAAGGTTAAATCATTTGTCCATGACCCCTATTGCCTTTCTGGAGTCTGGGGACGACTACCATTGCAAGAGATGTGGTGTGTTTGTAAAATTATGTAACAGAAGCATTTATGTTCAGTGGACGAAATTGCCTCACCACTACTGGCCAGAAAGAGATTTTTTCAAATCAACTTTCCAGTTTGAAATACCATGATTCCCATAGAGCAGGTCTGCCCAGGTGGAAAAACAACCCGAGTAATTCATCACATTTTTAATAGTTTGAATTTTAAAGATCGAAATGCAGTGGAGGCCTTGAGTTACAGCAGAAAGGGCAGTTATTAATACATCAAGTAATTAGCATGGCTCCGTAGTGTTATGAATGAAAGTAATTGCATTGGACCTCTTTCCCACCTTGCCTCTCTCTTAAATTTTATAGAAATGGAAATTCCATTCTGACCTTTTAACCTTGTGCATTATTCAGGTGGGCAGTATACCCACTATTTCTATCACAGTATAGCCCAGGGCCCAGGTTTTTAGCATGTGCTGAAACCTCTGCAAGGCTCTGGAGAGTCGAGCTGGGGATTTATTACCCTTCACACACCCTTTTGGCTTCGTGAAAAATACCTCCCTTTGGATTAAATGTTAAAGACTAAGGCGCTCACATTTTGTAAGGAAACTAAATTAACCTACGTACCCTAAAGCTCTCTTCTTCTACCTCACACTAAAAGCCAAAAAGTGCATTAGGCATAATGTTAATGTCGATGATACAGATGGAGAGTAGAGGCGCTTTTAAACCACCCACACAAACACACCAACTGCTCTTTTACATGAGGCTATAGAATATTACTGTATGCATACAGTTTGCATCATAAATGTACTGTACATTATACAGCAATCACTTCTAAGAGTAATGCCATATAATTAATATTATATTAGGGTCTACTTGGCTCTATACTGTAAGTAGATGTGGAGCAATATTCCCTTTTCTGATTTCCTTTTATTGTTATTACAAAAGACACAAAGCAACCATAATAAAATGTCAGTGTTACCCAGTTTACCTCTTGTATCTGTAAACATGCAACACCAAATCATTTTATTTTATGCAATTGTTCACGCTGATTTAAAAATGTGCATGAGTGTTGTGCTCTTCAGAAAGTAAAGTACTGTAGTGCCGCTCATCAGGCTTGAATGAGAAATGATTTACTATATCTACCAAGCTCAGTTTTATGTAATGTGCTATGTCAGGTTTGATGTATAGCCTTCTGTCACCTGCCATGAAGCAGTCATAGGACTCAGTTTTTCATGCCCTGTGGAGTTTTCAGTTTCCAAGTTATGTTTACATTTAGTGTTTCTCACCTGATGCATTACGTGTATCCCTGATGCCTGACAAATGTGTTGAATGCTCTTTCATCCTCAACAAACAACATTTTAAATCATGCATTGTGTTTATTATATATTTTTTAGCTTGCAAAGTACTTTTTCTTTGCCTTTGTTGGCACGTTGCGACATGTCTTTGCACAGTGATGCAACCAACAGTTGATAAGTGGAACAGTGCAAAACCAGCAGCAGGAATATGTATTGCACCCACGTGCTTATGCATGATACAAACAACTACTCTCAAAAACACTACTAGTGGTCAACATCTGAACAGGGTACCTTTTTACCCGTTTAATCACTAATACTGTATATACAGCTAATCTAAGCAGCTATCTTGAAAAATATTAAGAATTTCAATGAGGCATCACTGGCCAAGGCAGGTTTGCCCTCTCTACAATAAAACAAACACATTTTCAAAGTCAAATTTTTAGGAACATTAAGGTCGTGTTGTTTGTGAGATTCACTTCGACAACATGACAGCAAATTGTAAGGTTTTATTTTAATCACCCTCTGCAGAACAAACACAGTGATTATTAAACTTAAAGGATGTATGTGAAGTGCTTTATTTTTATTTATATGCATGCATAAAGTGTTTTTTTGGGAAACAAGTGCTGTTAACGTAAAACATCAAAGCGAGAGCAGCATGCATCTGCAATACTGGGGGTGAGAAACCTGGTGTAATGTTTGCAGCCACAGTAGGGTGTGATTCCAGCAACGCTCTGTTCACGGCTACTGAGGCTAACGCCTGCAGTTTTGCCAGAGGTGACTGACAGTTTTAAGAGAAAGATAGAAAGAAAAATATGTCATTCACAGCACAGACTCCACTGAAATAATTTGATGGGCAGATACAATATTTGTGCAATCTACCATGCCACCACCAAATGCAACTTGTTTAGATTCGGTTTCATATATTGTATCGTTCTTTGATGTTGTCTCAATATTAAGTTGCTGGTGGCTTTAATGAATGAATAAAACATCTCACGGCATGTTTGCTCCTGTGTTTTATTGTGGTTTTCCCTCTTTGGTTACTCAAAAAAGGTAGTTTGGGGAGCAGCTATATTTACCGTATCTCTCATGTTTTGAAGTTATTGGTACACAAGCCTAGGGACTAACACAAAGCAATCCCATTTTTCATTCAGACAACAACGCCTTGCTTGGCCTTGACTCTAGCTTTATGAAATCCCCCCAGTGCTCAATTGCATTGAACGTCTTAGTTTACAGAAAGCAGGCTGACATCCTGAACCTAATAATTGACTTTGATAACAAGCTAGAAGACTTGCGTGTTCACTTATTGATGTTGAATATTAATGCACTAGAGATATATGCTGCTCTGACAGCAACCCACCTGCCTGTGAAAATACAGAGTGGGCAGAAAAAAGACTACTCCTTCCCAGATTGATGCCATTTGTCCCGGATTGCTGCATTCACTTTTTTATCAGGCCAACCCTATTTTCCATTAACTTAAATAGTTCTTTGTTAATATTTGGAATAAACACTTTGTAATGGGTGTGTTCACCCTTCAAAGTAAGCATGTCTATGTGTTTAAGGTTTCCTGGCTCAGCGTAGCAATTTAGCAGCAGTGCTTTGACAAGAATACACTACTTGATTTCACATCAGCTGTTTGGTTAAGCAGTAAACAAAGCAGAAAGTGAGGAAGCAAGGGGGTTGTCTAGAAGATGGCAGCCCTGTCTTAAGGTATTCCAGTGAGCGCGACCATTTTTTTACTTTACAGAGCAGATTTTAACACCTGGGCATCATGGCATAGGTGAGAATAATCATTATAAAACATGTTCATATTTGGTTCTTTGAGCATATGAGTATAATAAAAGCATACACATCTTGTCTATTTAAAGGTTTGAGCTTTAAATTCACACATAAATAGACTAAACATGATATTTGGTTAAGACACAGTAAATGTCACGATTATATGGAGGGTGCAATACTGAATTGTTGTTTTAAGGTAGAGTTTCCTCCTGTTTCCAGTGGGGAAATCAAGCTATTCATTATCTATTAATGAATTTATTTGTTTGTTTTTTAACAGTCTGGGTCTGTGGAATCGTTGTATTGCTAAAACAAATATTTGATGAGTGTTCTGTGAGGAAAAATAAGAGTGAGTCAGTCTGTCTCCTTTGTGTAAATACTGTTTTATAATTAACTGCTTCATACTGTAACTCTATGCAACACACTTAACAATACCTGAAGATTATTACAAAAAAAATGTATTTTCGGTTTTGTAGTCTAACATGTGTCTCAAGTATCTCCTGTAATGAATATCAGTTCAGTTCTTAAGCTACAAAAGCGGAAATCCACACTGTTTGTGTGTGTGTGTGTGTAATGTAATGAAACAGGAATCATCTAAGAGCTTAGAAACACCGGTCCATGTCATAGGCTGAGGCTTCATTGCATCTTGTCATTTAGCAATTCTGTAAATCCAATTTGAATTAAAAAGGTGGTAATGCAGCTAATCGCCGACTGGTTACCTGACTTCAATATGAGAGTGAGAGGAGAGGTGTGGGGGCGGTCTTGTTGCAATGACAGAATTGGATGAATGTTGCCTGTAGTAAGCAGGTAAAATCAGATTGCAGAGCGCAAAGCATGCGAGTCGTGCTTTTGTCTAAATCCTATATTGTAAGGCTGTTTCTTGTCTGAATGTGCGTGAGGGTGCTTAACTATTGAATCTGGATTACCATACATGATATCTGATGAAATGTTTTCATCTCAAGTGTAGGAGTGTGCTCCAGGCAGTGATATGTATTACCATGCCAGATAGTAGGGCTGGGGGTGGGTGGGCCAGAGATGCAGAGATGACAGGAAGTGAGCAATGTGAGACTGCTGCTTACCTGTTGAATCTCAATGCATGATACCTGATGAGATGATTTCGTCTCAAGTGGGCACACAGCTGCTATCTGCTTTTCAGCTTTTAGGAAAGACACTCAGATCATTACCTTGAAACCAACCAAGCAGACATAGCTTCATAATTATCTAATTCAATAGGAGGGAGTGCATTTAACAGGGAACGTCATAAAACCAACACAGCATACCTGCATATTCAGTGTGTACAAGGATTAACACTAAATGTCTATAAGCCACACAGACAGCCCCATGATGACCAAGAACTGAATTTTTGACTGGATGAAAGGATATAGACTGCTGCCCCCGCAATCCGGCCCCGGATAAACGGAAGAAGATGGATGGATAGATGGATGGAAGGATGGAAAGGAAATGGAGCGATATATTTGCTGTTCTCCGATCCTCTGAAGTGCAGCAAAAAATGCAAACATTAGTGTGAGGGTGACGTGTGAGGTAAGACCATGTTGTCATCAAAATCAAAAGGATTCATACTGAATATTTTAGGCTCAGCTTTGCTTTGATCTGAAAGCAAAATTAGCTTGCTAACAGGCATGATAACGACAGCCTAAATTATATATTTACTTAAAAGGATTCAGATTAGCTGATGCCAATGGCCGAATGCCTAGGGTCCGAAATCCAGTACATCATTTTTATCATACACATAAAAAACATCACATTTGTGTTACGCTCATCACATGTGCACATCTAATTGTGTTACATTAAGAAATTGGTCATTCAGATTTTCTCAAACATTAATTCTGAAGTACATTCATTTACATTATCTTTAATTAAATAGTCTTAGAAGTAGTAGTCTCATTAATTAAGGCTTTTACAGCACAAAAATGCAACGTATTCACCTGAAAATATTTCGCATCAAAATTATTCACGCCAGCTCATACTAAAACTCATTTGGGGTTGGAGCTGTTCCAGTAGACAGCGTGTCTGACAAATGCGAGCTTCACCTCCGACCCACACAAACACTCAGGACAAGATTGTCAGCAGCACCACCTCCATCTCACACTTCTGCCTGACCTGTCACAACATCATAGGTGGAATTTCTCTCTCTCTCTCAATGGGATCACTGTGCTGCTTCAGAAATCCTCTCTAGATTATTAACAGTTAAAAAGCTGACTGCGCTTCTTTGCACAATAACAAATTCAACAGGTCCGCCATTGTCATTAGGAGTTGTGATGTGGCATCCGTTCCGAGCAACTTCATTGGTTGATGCTTTTATTCACTGTGCGAAAAAAAAAAAAAAATCAACCTTGTTCTGAAAAAAATACTTAGCTTTTTCACTGTGTAGTATTTGCGTTCTGTGTGAAAGTACTCATGACAAAAACAACAGTTCCAAAAAATATATTGATGTGCTAATTAACCGCACAAAAAAAACCCACCTATGTGTAAAGGCCTTTAACCTTGTGGGCCGTCACCAGGGAACAAGAAAAAGACATTATACATGACCAACACTGGACTATTAATCAGCTGCTTACAAGTAGAATAAGTAGGATTTTTCAGTTGCTGTTTGTAAACATACGATTCAAAGTCGCCCCCTCCTCCCCAGCTCAGAGCGAAAGAGAGCTAGAGAATGAACGAAGAGAGGGAGCGGTGTTAGCAAGAATAAAGCAGTGACGCCCAGAAATGAAACGTTATTTTCTGATTGTTTCATGGCAGCTCGATTCTAAAGCACAAATTAAATCTCCAATACCTTACCAAGCATCCTGAACACAGCATAATAATAAACTAAGAACGTACAGACGGAGGGAAGGGTCTCTGCAGATGCAGACACCGCCGCACACTTCTAGTGGGTCAAAAGTGATGATTAAGAGGGATTATTTTTGTATCAGTCTATACATGTCACGCTGCGGCAAACCGGCAAATGGAAAAGGACCCAAACCCAGACAGAAGTGGCAGGATGAGAAGAGGAAATGTATTGTCTCCTTGGTAGACAAGAGACAAACAGATTACAAGCAGACAAGCAGGCAGACATGCAGGTAGGTATAAATCAAAACTTAACAGGCAGACAGAACCAATACAGCAACAACGAAAAACCGACAAAGAAACAAGGGAAGTGACCCAGTATGTATACACACAGAGGTTAATGAGGGAAATGGGGTGCAGGTGTGGAGTAGACAATATTGTCAAACTCACTGCAGGCTGATGAGGGAGAGTGAAACCAGGTCTGTGAGTGGTGGAGCAACCAGGGGCTAATGCAGAGCAAGAGAGACTAAATGACAGGAAACAAGCATAAAACCCACATAAGGAAAGAGACAAATTCAAAAATTAAACAGGAACTACCAAACTAAACCCCAAACCCAGACAGGAACAGACATATACAAAATAAAACAGGAACTCAACAGCTCTCGAACACAAAAACCTGACAATATATTGATTTTTAGAAAAATCCTACTTTTTCTGCGTTTAAGTAATGCATTCGTCAGTGATATTTGAATGAGAATTTGCTATAGGATTGACGTATGTAAAGGTTCCATCAATTCCAATGATTGATGGCACAATAAATGATTTTGGAGATATGAGATAGATTTGAGTTGGCCATAACCAGCTATTCAACTGAAATTACTGTGAAAGTTACTACATTTGATCAATTGTATCTATAAGTGTGTTGAAATCTAGTATTTAAACCATAACAGTCAAAGTAATCTTGCATTTGCAAATGTAATATTCTCTCCATCAGTTTCATGAGTACTAAGATAATAGTGAATGGTCTGCTGTCCTGCCCAGTAAATGTCTGCCATGTTTAGGTAAAGGAGTTATTTTGCCTATTTCCAGATACTAGGATATATACTGTTAGACATCTATTTAATAAATGACATATGGGACCAGAAATGTAGTCAGCTGCCAGACAAAGTACCATACTATATATACAGTGTGTCTTTGTTTGTGTCTTCTTTTTCATTGGGCATTGACTTGCAAGCCAGTCAACACTTATGTCACCTAGTAAGATTCACGGTAAAACTTTACAATAAAGGCGCACAACATTTTGAGTAGTTTTTGAGTTTAATACTTTTGTACTTTTACTAAAGTAACATTTTTAAATGAATGACTTTTACTTGTAACAGAGTATTTCTACACTGTCGTATTGCTACTTTTGCTTAAGTAAAAGATCTGAGTACTTCTTTCATCACTGCTTTAAGAGTTGTGCATGTTTTCTGATGAAATAGCCAGTTTACAGTCGAAAGTTAGCATTTTAATGTGTATCATAGTAATAATAATAATAAACTTTATTTATATAGCACTTTTCTTAACAATGTTACAAAGTGCTTTATAGAAGAATGGAATATTAACCATACAAGGTGGGTAAAATGAGAACATTGTTAAAGAACACAAGCAAAGAGCAAATAAAAACAATAAAATAAATAAGTAATAAATCAAAACAGTAAAAACATATCAAATATTTCCAAAGGCTTTCACAAAAAGGAAAGTCTTAAGAAGAGATTTAACGGTGTGTAATGGTTAGCATGTTAGCACATCAGGAAATGATGTGCCTTACATTTACAGGGGCAGCAAGGTAAATTTTTGATTATGTGTTTTATCGAAAAAAGAACTAGGGACTAGGCACCATAGCTCAAATAAGAACAGTACCAAAACCAAACTTCAAAAATCCTGTTACAAAGAGAATGTCTCTGAGCCAAAACTTCAATAAAAATCTGCATTGCCTTTCCAAGATGAAAAAGCACTCCAAAGTGAGAAAGGACTGAGTAGAGATGAGCAGATGTTGCTCATTTTCCTTTAACTCCTTGCTCTGGCAACTGTTTAGTCAGTTAAGTCTAGACTGAGAAAGCTTCTGTTTCTGTGGAGCCAGTGACTACACTACATTACGACATTAGTTCATATTGACCATGTGTCTTACCAAGCAGGCTGGGTCGTCAACACATTTAGCTCTGAGGGTTCACTGGAAAGGATGTAAAAACTGTAAAAATCAAACGTAAATCTATTTTTTAATCAAAACAAACATAATTTGAAGTGAATTCAGGTTTAAATATAACCTACACCTATGTAAGAGATTTATGTTCATTACACACCTACCAAAGACCGTAATGATATACAATCTACTTGTACAAGTGTTAACAAAACCATACAACACCAAAAGAAAGAAGTGGAAAATGTAAGTAGTTCTATTCAAATGTACCAGTGTGCTGAGTGATTTCTTCACTAACTGAGAAACCTTCATAAATATCACACACAACTGAACAAACAAATAAACATATGAACTAACAAATGAATGACCACAGCTCTTATTGAGTGTTCAATTGAGCAGTAATAACATCTCAATTTGTACTTGTACTTGCTCTCTCAAGGAAGCCAGTGAGTCAACAGCTTCAATCAGCCAGCCATACAATGTGAGGGTGCACGGCCACTTGCAATAGGGGGGGGGGTTCACTGTGTCTGGGCAAGAAATACTCTATGTGCAATAGGTTAGAGCAAAATGGATCAAACAGGTGACAGACAGCTATAGAGAACAAAAGTAATATTCATGTGTTGAAGGATTCATGTCAGTACACCCAAATACATTTTACAAAATGCCCCCAGTGGTATCTAGCCTCCGCGTTTTGCCTTTGGTAGAAAACAACTCCCAATGATAACAATGTCAACAAGCAAGGTCTGTGGTTTATTCCTTCCTCCATAGTCACTGTTCAGTTTTACAAATGTCATTTTTTGATGCTTTCAACATCACAAACAAAATGACATTCACCTGCATTTGTGCTGGATTGGCAGCTCAAGTTTCAGTGCTGGATCCCTAAAAACCTCAGCAAATAAACCTATCTGCATTAAATATGAATTTGTTTTATTTTATGATTTGGGTGATTTTGTAATCCAGATGAGATTATAACATATGTAGGCTATGTAGTAAATCATTATATAAATTTAATAATATTTTTTTTTAATCTTTTTATTTAATATAGTTACATTGCTGGTTCGCAGACAAATTAAATAATTTCAGTAAGTAGCTAAATCTCAAAAGATACATTCTGATTACACCCACACTGATGTTTGACAGGAAGGTTAGAGTTATGAGAACTCTGCAGGTAGGGTTTTATTGCCCCAACCTATTGATACTGTTGTACTGTTGTTTTTTAGTTTTGTTGTTTTTCACGATTCAGTGTTGACAGCACTTAAACTACACAGAAAAACATTAGAAATAAATTGTATATTAAATGAATCAGGAGCTGGAAGCAGGAATAAGGCCCATCTTGTAAAACCATATAACATTTCAGCTATCAGAATTTACAACAAACTCTAAGGGCCCTCAATAAACGGTCAATAGCGTATGGTCTGAAGTGCATGGCGCAAGTAAGGGTGTGTCCATCTCCACTTTTGCTAGTTAAACGGTGCATAATCTGGGCGGTTTGTAGGTGCAAGGCGCAAAGGGGTTGTATTTAGTCTCTCAAAGGCGTGTTTGGGTTTAACATCAATTAAACCAATCAGAGACATGCCTCCAAAAGAACTCAGGGGATGCTGGAACGACCCACTTGAAAAGAAAAGCAACGCAGCAGTGACACAGCAGCGGGGAGTGCATAGGGACAGTTGGCTTAGTCTCCAGAGAAACAAACCACATAAGTGTAGAGTAACATCAGGCTTCATGATCAAAGAAAGATTTTATGTCATGTCAACACTTCTGTCCATATTCAGTCCCTCCAGAATAAAATTGTATAAATATCCCACATAATCCAACTCCCTTTTTAAGAAAACGTTGCGCAAAATCAAGGATTTTTACCCGCAACAATTCACAAAAATTATCTGCGTTTTTCTGGAGGGACTGGAAATTGCTCCCTCCCTCTCTCGCTTTTCCACACGAGCTCTCTCTCTCTCTGCTGCGAGTCTTCAACACACCTTTTTATCAATTGATAGTGCCTGGTTTTAAGGGGTGCTGAAGCCCCCTCAGCACCCCTACTTCCAGTGTCCATGTCTTCAAATCATCTGACAGGATCTTATAGATGTCTGTTTCAGCCCGTGGGATCCATTTGAGTGCATATGAGCAAATTCATCAATATTTAAGGAGGCTGGGCGCTGCTGCGTGTCACTGTGCATGTCACAAGCAGCGTTTTAAACCCTCCTATGTAGACACATCTTACTATCTGAATAATGCACCCTTTAAATAGCAGGAAAATACTTTGCCATTGACTTTAGACCAGGTTTCTCTTTGTTAATGGCGCAATTGCTTTCTGCTGCCTTAAGATATCAATGCGTCAACAGTGTGCCTAACCATACATCATTTTAAGACAAACAAGCCCATGCGTGCACAGATGGCCGCAAGTACATTTGCTACTTACACAACATGGCCGTTGGGCATGAAAATGATAACTGTGTCAGTCAGAAACTAGCAATGACACTTGCACTGCATGCCACTTTGTGCCGGGTATAAGATAGGGCTTTAAATACCTAACTAATAAGTGCCACAGTTTAAGAATCAATTATCCACAATGATGAAAATCACATCAATTTTAGCTTCTAAGAGACACAGACAAAGGGTAGAGCGTAAAAAATGTTTGCATGTCTGGGGGGGTGGCGTAATTTAGGCGGTTGAGTTGATTCATTTTTGAAAGATGACTCTAGGCCCCTCAAGAGGAATGCAGCAAGGGTGTATAAGTGATATCTGCTCCATAGTTAATTCAGTGCGATTTTCCAAGCACAAGGTCACTCATTGTCAGGATGTGACAGAGGCCCATTCAGAAGAATGAGATGAGCTCAGAGAGCTTTCTCATTCTGAGACCGCAGCTCTCGACTCATAATTATCTGGATGGTGCAGGCCTGCGTGACATTGTCAAGGAATACAAAGCTGTAATCTCTGCCTGGTTCTTCTGTAATGAATTAACGCCAATGGCAGTGAAACAGCAATGCATCACGGGCACAGAAAGATTTCATTTTAGAGAGTTATCAGCAGTTCTATCATGGGAATGGATCTAGCAACACTGACTATTTAGAGTGGAATGACCTTTTCACTATTAAGGTCTATGCGTCTAGTTAACAGTCAACCTTTCATTCACACCCACAGGAGCACTGTCACATTCTCTCAGACATGTTTAAAAGGTTTTACATCCGTGGAATTATGATGAGTTTATTGCAGATAACATTGATATGCAAAACAAGACCGTAAGCAAACAATGTTTTCACCTGTGATTGTTTGTTTGTCTGTATATTTATTTCTCCATTCAACTATTCATTGGTAATTTGTGTAAATATGAGCCTATGCAGTAAAAGAAAGTCAGAATAACTTGACTACAAATTAAATGACAAAATAAATTCTTTGTCCATGCCCTGTAGAACAAGACATAGAAGTGTTTTCTGATCTGATGCCCCTATCGACAGGAAGACATCATCTCTTCGTTCCAAAACCATTACTGTTGCTACTGTCAGTTTTATGACGCGACAACGCAATTGTTGCACAAACACAGGTTAGGTTTAGGGAAAGACATGTTTTGGGTTAAAATAAGTTCTTAAGTTAGGGGACCTTTTTTCATCATGGTTACATTTATAAACCCTTGGTGAGGGTTATGGAACAATAGCATTCTTTTAAAAACAGATAAATAGATAAAGAAAACCTGTGGGCAGCAGTTCACAGAAGGTGCTTCAACAAAAGAAAAAGGCATTGCTGGATGATTCCACAAAGTGTGCTAATGGATTTATTTAGTATTCAGGTGATGATGAGGACAGTGGCGAAGAGGCAGAAACATCAAAGACAAGTGAGCAGGGAACAGGTGCTTTGTCATGCTTACATGCTTACATGTTATGCACCGTAACTAGCTAATAAACTAACTAAAGAACAAAATGTTTTGTTATCATGGGGTTTCAATGCTAGAGTCCTGGTGCAGGTTGCATCATTTTCAACGTTTAACTAGTAAGAAAAATTGATTTAGTATAGCACCTTTCACAGAGCAAGGTTACAAAGTTCTTCACAAGAATTATTAAAAAGAAGCGCATAAAAACTGTGAAAGAAACAACAATAAAACATAAGCAATAGCATAATAAAAAACAACGAAAAGAATCAAAAATTGAAACATAAGCAACAACAGACCTTAAAAACTCACAATATTACAAACACTAGACAGCACGAGACAAAGAGACAAAGGCTGGTTTGAATAGTCTTCAGCTGCTTTTTAAAGGCGTTAACAGACACCACAGAACGGGTGGGATGGGTGTGATGTGAGTCGACCTGCTAGACCTGGTCAACAGCCTTGCAGCAGCATTCTGGACCAATTATAGACAGTTCGGGGACGACTTGCTGAGGAAGGTGAAAAGAAAATTGCAGTAGTCTAGCCAGGATGATATAAACCCGTGAATGATCATCTGTAGCTCAGGTTGTGATATAACAGCCCTGAGTTTTGGAATATTTCTTAAATGGAAAAACATGTGCGTATCAATGATTTGATTTGTTTGTCAAAGTACAGAGACTGATCAAATACAACACAGAGATTTATGAAATTAGACTGGACAGCGGAAGAAAGGGCCCCAATACACGGAGCAACCTTGGAAGCTAAGCTATCTGAAGCAACAATAAGGACCTCAGTCTATCTGCGTTGAACTGTAAAAAGTTTTTAGCCATCCAGTCTTAATGGCAGTCAGACTATTGGGCAAAATCGACAGTTTGTTGTTCTAATCAGGCATAAAAGAGATATACAGCTGGATATCAGTAGCATAACAGTGATAAGAGATACCATTAAATGTGCTAATGATATGACCTAAAGGAGGTATATACAAATAAAATAATATAGGGCCCAAGACAGAAGCCTGAGGCACACCACAGGAAAGAGCAGTAGTTTCAGACCTTTAGGGACCAAGCGACAGAGAAAAACTCCTATCTGAGAGATAGGAGGAGAAGCAGTCCAGGGCACTTCAAGAGACACCCACACACTGCCGAAGCCTTTCAGTCAGGATACTGTGATCTACAGTATCAAAGCTGCACTAAGATCCAGCAGCACCAACACAGAACGTTCACTCACATCATTATGTCATTGGAGACCCTGAAAAAAGCTGTTTCAGTGGAATGCTTCCTACGGAAATCAGATTGGAATTGATCTAAAATGTTGTGTTCAGTCAGGACGGCAGTGAGCTGTTTGGCAACAACTTTCTGTAAAATTTTGAAATAAGCCTATAGCTTTTGGGAAGGTTAGTTTTTTCAGAAGAGGCTGATCAACTGCATGTTTAAAATCAAATGGGACACACCAGATTGCAGGGAGCTATTTATAATAGAGACCAGGCATGGACCAATAAACCCAAGTACATTTCTGAACATGGAAGTTGGTAAAATGTTTACAGGGTTTGACAAAGGTTTCATAGTGCCCACCAGATCAACAAGGTCTTGCAGGGAAATAAGAATGAAGCAGTCCAAAATTGATGGCCGAGTTGGATAATCAGAAAAGGGAGTAGACAAGGGGATGATGCTAGCCCTGACATCTCTAATTTTATCCACCAAGAGAGACAGAAAGCTACTGCAGTCGTGATTGGAAAAAACAGGCACATCAGGAGGGAGTGACAATATTGTTGATTGTGTCAAGCAGGGGCCTATACCATGAAGCCGGCTTAGCTGACTAGCCAGATATGTTTAAGCTTAGTTTGTGCCAGTCCTTGGTTTTAGGTACAATGAAAGTAGCTCCGCTTTAATCAGTGTTCGTTGCCATGGTATCTTACGCTGCACGGCTAACCTGCTCCGGGAAAGGTTATGTTCTGGATTTGAGATCTCAGATGTGAGTTTGACCAATCAGCTGTGAGCAAAAAATGAAAAAAAAATAAATAAATAAAAATATATATATATATATATATATAAATAGAGAGAGAG
>CM022485.1:12510543-12589425 GCA_011952105.1 Coreoperca whiteheadi
ATATATATATATAGAGAGAGAGAGAGAGAGAGATGACGTAACTAATTCCTGGCGTCTTTTGCAATGGCTTTTCCTTTTATACCAAATCCTGTGGACATCTCCGCGCAAGTTGTTAGAAGAGCACTTCGTAGAGAAAGAGTTTTTAGGGACAGACAAAAACCCCTTGACTTTCTTGATACGTACGAGTATGAACGATAAGTAAAGTAAGAAGCCCTTGCATACTTAAACACCTTGTTAAACTCAGCTAAGAGACGGAGAACATGGCGTTTGTTGGATTTCCACAGTTGCTCTAACAACGGAACAAGTCACACTTTACTAGGAGTCACTTTATCCAAAACAGTGGAGCAATGAGTATTAAAGGAGTGGACCAGACTATCACCGTCAGCATGGGAAGACAGTACTGTGTTTTTTTCAAACGCTGCACCAAATTTCTCAGATGAGAGGCGATTTATGATGCAAGAGCAACTTACACGTTTACTGGGCAGAATAAATTAAAAGACCAGTTGAACAGAACATATTTATAGTCAGTAACATGCAGATCCTCAGATCAAATAGAGTCAATATTTAAACCAAGCATAAAAACAAGTTCCAAGGTATGACCCCTGATGTGTGTGGGACCAGACAGGTGCTGGATTCAGTGACATTAAAATCAGCAGCAAATCTGTAAGAAATGTCATTGACGTGAATATTAAAATCACCAACCATAAAAACTCATCTCCAGCCCAACGATAAAGGATTTAAAAAAAACACTGAATTCAGACAAAAAAGAACTATTAGAACCAGGGAGTAGGTAAAATAAATTGCAATTAAAGAAAAAGAAAGTGCTCACCGTCCGACTTGAAAAGCAGTTCTAGTGCTAGAACTAGTCAGACTCAGTCCACAAACATTTAGGGAAGTTTACATAAAAAATTCTGAAAGTGTTTTAAAAAATGTTCATCAACTTAGATTGTTAATTGGTAAAATGAAGATGTAAATTTGATAAATTTCCTAATTTCTTTATTAATGATTGTTTGATCAATAAGTTGTGCTCATTCGACTTTGGTGTATCAAATTGGGGCCCCTTGACCGCGAATTCGCGGACTGCTTTTTTTTTGCAAATCCGCTCCTGAATATGACATTTTTGGACTCTGATGCTATCGGCCTTCTTGGGACAGTCTCCTATCTTGTTTAACTCTGTTCCTAAGCCCATAACATAGTCACACTTTAATGGCCCACACATTGCTGTAGACATTGTTGCAATGAAGTGTTTTCTGCAGAGTAACGTCTATGTAACAGTACTAAAGAACCATGGCGGCTGCAGACAAGCGAGATTTGGCATTTCATCTTTCCCCCGCACACAGGGAAATCCACATCAACAACATATTATTCACATCTTCATTGTCTTTAATGTGAAAAGCCGTCACACTCAACATTATGCACCAATATACAATAATAGGTCAACAGATTTGGTTTTTAGCTGTGGAAACCAGACAGCAGTGGATGCATATCAAATCTAGCCAATCTCTGCTGTAAAATGAATGTCATTATCACGTTCTGTCATAAACTCTAGGTTATACTGAACTTATTGTGAGTGTACAGTAATGCACGAGGAGACATACTGTATTGTTCATTGAGTTGCCTTAGCTGCTGGCATCGAAAGCTCTGTGCGCTTTCTGCAGGAGACAACTGTGCTTAGTTCCTATGTGTTGAGTCGGGCCAAAAACTGAGCAGAATATGGACTCTACAAGCTTTTTCTTGCAGTGTATCTCTTCCATATCAACCTCCAGTATGTAATCATTTTAGTACGGTTACTGTGAAAAGTGCAATGAGACAACTTCTGTTATAAATTGGTGCTAAATAAATAAAATGAATTGAATTGAAAGCACAGTAAGCTCCAGGTGACCAAGGGCAGATGCTGTGCTGCACAACACCAGCATTGAGAAGGCAATATACAAGAAATGCAGACACAGACAGCAGGAAAAAAACAGACAATGGCCATGTTGAGATGTGTTATGTAGGAGTTCTTGAGAAGTTAACTGCGTGATATCCCTGCAGATGTGGACGAATCTAACAGAAAATTAGCTTGTGTGTGTGTCTCTGTGTGCGCACGTGTGTGTGTGATTGAAGATGACAGTCGGCGTCTCTGCAGCATATTAGCAGCCCTTGTGATTACTGAATAAAATACAAAACCTTTTAATTCTTTAAACAGTAAAATATTACTGTTTAGCTATAACATATTGGCCTCAGCTTTTTTCCTCATTACTTTAAACCATTCAGTCAGGTCAATTCATTATTCAAACAAAAGCATGAGCCCTCAGGTTTAAGACTATGAGAGCACTGATATCAACTGTTTGATTGATATTTGAGATGTGACATCTGACTCTCCCATTGAAGGGTTCTTGTTTTTGTTTAGTTTTTGGGAGCCACGTATGACTTGCTAGTTGTGAAGCTATTACAACAACAAACATTCATTACTGCACTTTAAATGGTGTAAACGGTCGATTCTATGCCATATGACAATCACAATGGAGAGGACTTTTTTTTTACTTGTCAGGATGCCACCAGATAATATATATATCTACTATCTGGCAGAATCACAGCAGAGCTCAACATCACAGCAAAGAACATCCTCTCAGCAATGATAGCTTTCATGTAGTGGTAAAATTTGTTCTGCCCAAAAAGTTTTCAGATAGCAAAATACCATCAACATTTGAACCTTTAATTTCTATCAAGATAATATAAATTATTTCTCATTTGATATTGGTAAGGTAAAAGAGTTTAAGGAAAGCGATGAAGAGATGATAATATATTAGATATTGTGCTTTCCTTCCTGGTATACTCCCGGGTTGTGCGGCCCACTGCACATGTGTATTACTGTCTCTCTCACTAGCACCGCCTAAAAATGCATGATACAAAGAATAATAATTGACCGTATTTTCAGTTTGAGGCATCCTGTCAAAAGTTTTACAGATGTCTCTTTTAGTGGAAAATGCTTTCTGGTCAGCAGGTTGGTTTTGGGGGGGTTGCAGTACCATGATTGGCCACTGGGACCATTTGGCAGCTAGACTTCAAGACTTCAAACTAACTAGTTCATACAAAACTTAATTCTCAGTTTCATTAAGTAATAAAAATTGACAGATGCAGCCTTCCCAATTCCATCACACCACTTTTGAATCATACTGACGCTTTGAAAACACCACATCCAGCTTTCTTAATACATCCATGCCCACGCCCCATCAGATTAGCATCAAATACTACAAATTATTTAATAATCAAAATTAGGTTGACTAATGTGGCTAGCCAATATTGCAACTACTACAGCAACTTTACGTTATTCCTACTTAAATGATTATAACTCAAAGTGGTGAGTTTAACTTTTTTTCTCTTAAAAGGGATTCAAATCTTCCCCATTTTTGCCAGTTCTTACCCAAAAAAACTTTTGAATTTATTTCCTCATTATTAAATTTAAATTAAGTATTTTTCCTTTTTATCCAAAACAAAACAAAAAATAGATAGGTGCCCCACACCCTCCTGAAATGGTTGTTCCAAATTGGCTATTTATTAATTTTGCTTATACGGTAGGCATGTGGGACTTCCTCCAACTGAAGCATTAAAATGGCATACCTTTCCCAAACCCCTCCAGCTCCTCATCTGAAGCCATCTTCCTGATGTATAATTCATATGGGAAGATGTTCAGGGGACACAACTCTGGTAATTAAGTTGTGTAAATGACAAGGTCATTAACAAAGTTTATATGGTAATGCCGTGCCCCAAAAGGAGAGGGGCAGCAGGACCTGTCCTGCTGTGAATGCTGACCTCAGCAGCCTGCCCAAAGGGGGCTGACGAGGCTTCCAGTGTTGCGTTAGTAAGGGAAATGTTAAACAGCAGTACAGAAGTATTTACATAGATGCCACCTAGTCATAAGAATTTGGACTGTGATCTCTGTATGTATTTGACTATTTTAAGAAGTTTGATGTTTTACCTTTGCTTCCTATATTTTTCATCTTTTCAGCTGATCAAATTCAACCAGGGGAAAATAGATAACAGAATAACTTCCGTGGGTTGTAAAACTGCTTTCATCTGACAAATGCATTCTTTAAATGAAAAGGAATATGTAGACTGCCCACTCTACACATGCAAGAACTGCATACAACCAGAAAGGTGCTATTTCGTGTCATTCTTGGTCAGAAAGACATGAGGGTGCCTATCTGGGGAACAATCGCTTGTTGTACAAATAAAATTCAATAGAGAGAAGACACTACAGCTCTGCAGTGCTCCTGGATATTGATGATTACACCCTTAATTCACAGGTCTTATTCCCTCATCCCTTCCCTTCTCCCTGGCACTGATGGCCTTGCTTTGACAAATCTAAAGCAACAGTGGGGCGACAGAAGAGCAGATACTGCAGTTAAGTGGGTGTAAGTCAACCTGCCAATGAAGGGCGTCCCTTAATTGTAGTACTTGTGCCACAAATCAACATAAATGGACCTGAAAATGTGGCCTTGAAAATCAAAGTGGCGTTGTTGAATCACACCTCTAAACACAGCATTAACAAATGAGGGCTTAGGCCATACATGTAGCTCAATGTAATTTTGCCATTATTGCTTTGAAACCCACACTAAATCTCAGTGATGCAAAAAATACAGAGAACTTGGGATGCAGCTCATGTTCTGTAATTCTATAAATCACCTTGCTAATTCCTTCCCTTTAGGGATGCTTATTTTCTATTTTTCACTATTGAACATTTCAAAAAAAATCTTTTTTCAAGCTCAACAGACTATTTTTATTTCTATCCAACTAACATGTTAGATTGGCCAGTATGAAAATGCATGTGTTGCCAGACAAGCCTTCTAAAATCTAGTTATATCCATTCCTGCAATTGTATTCAGTTAATGTAACAAAACGAGACAATAATGAAGACTAATGGCTTACCTCATTTGGTTAAATATGAAATTCATTTTGATTACTCTCCTGCTTTGCTCTAAATTAGCCATCGCCTGTAATGTTTCTAATAATGAAAATATCAGTCAAAGCCCACACCTTTTGTTGCATAAATTGGGTTAAGTATGAATTATAATGCTTCTTAAGCTCACCTCATTTGTGGCATTTTACATGACAACTTTGTAAGTTTGTAGATCTACTGTCAAACTGAACACTTGACACCTCTCATAGCACTTTTTCTTTTTTTGAGGGTGGGTGGGTCATGCTTTTTGGCTTTATTTTGATAGCGCAAGTGAATATAGCCAGGAAAGGGGGAGAGAGCATGACATGCAGCAAAGGGCTGGATTTGAACATGAGATGCGTGCTCTACCAGCCCGCTCTACGGGGGGAGCTACCAGGACACCCTATATGAAATTCCCCAAACAAAAAATGTGCTTCGATAACTCACATTTACATTTACAAGTACATTTACACCTACATGACAATTCTTTAGCACAGTCTGTGATCATGTTGATCTTTTCAGTCTTCTAGTGAATGCTAATTACTGGTATTACCTTTGCCAGATTTGATGCTAAAGCCTCCCTAATGCCAGTTTTCTCTCTGACAAGCTCTATACAATTTACAGTGAGAGTGATACAGAGAGAGAGTGAGATGTAGAGGGAGACAGAAAGAGAAGATTGTAAATGTGTCCATCACACACACACTACAAATGAATCTAGTGATCATACATCAAAGTCACACATATGGCAAGCAACATGTTTGATGGGTCACCTACCTGTGACACTTTGTGAGCGATCCAGAAACCACAAATGACAGTATGTAAAAACAATGACAGTGACAAAACAAAATATATTTTACAAAACTGTATTTTATTCATTTTATTAATTGTACGTAGCTGCAGCACAGCTGTAGCTGGCTAACAATATAAACATGCTTTTGTTTAAAGACAGTGCATACTATTTATCAATTTTCATTACTTTATGCCCATTGTCCTTCAGAAAGGTTTTTGTAAAGAAGTGACAAGCTCATGAATGATGTAATCATTTTCTGTTCAAAATTGTTCAAGGCAGCACAACAGTATTTTCACCCTCAGGCTTGCATTCTGTCAAAGAACATGCGTTCCTCATCATGGCTAATGTTAGCAACTACTGTAGTTCTTTAATTTATCCATTTACATGGAGACATGGAGTCAATAAAAATTCCAATACAACAATATGCACTGCATATTGTTAATGTTTGCCAAACCAAGTCAAACAAACACATACTGTCAGCAAAATGTGGAGTCATCACATGTACTTGTCCGGATTACTACAAATGGGATAAACTGTTTACAATTAGCAACGTAAACAGATGACTGAATAAAAATGCAATATTAATGTGCATGTTAATGTAATTTATTTTTGAGCACATTATTCACTATCCTTGTCAGTTGTTCATGAGTAATAAAGCCTTGAATGGCAACAGGTAATCCATTGATAATGCATTCCATTATGTTACCTTCAGTAAAACTTAATTAATAAATCTATTACTCCTCATCAGGAGACTCATTGAATCAAATATAATGTTACTCAAAAACATCAGCCTAATTGATAAAATAAATCAGTACAATTAAGTTAATTAATTTTACAGTCAAATGTAGACCCAAATGTAGAGTCCTGGCAACAGCCTTAGGTTGACGCATATTGGTAAAATGCTTGAACATTACTGTCATGAGCGCAAGGCAACAGAAGGGCCAAAACAACAACAGTGACAGCCAAGACAGGGGTTTAAGTACACAAGCGATAATGAGACAAAAGGCAACAGGTGAGGCAAGAGAACATGAGGCCTGATGAGGAAATTAGCAGCAAGTTTCCACAGCAGAGGAACACAAGGATTTTGTGTGGTGGACGGATGAGAAAGGGCTTCAATTAACTGCAAGACACAGACAACACCCAAACTATTTGAAATTGTTCCTTGATTCACTGTTATACAAAGCACATATGAGATGTATGTGTGTCTCCACCAAATAAAAGCATGACAAATGTACTTTTTAACAGGTGATCTGAGCAGGAAATTACAGCACAATTTCATGCAAAAACCAGAACAAAATTGCACTGCACCTTCTGATGCATAAAAGACACCCTCAGCTGCTGCTGATGGAAATGGGCAGCTCCACATGTTAATTAAATTTAAATTCACTCTCACTAATTAAGACCTGATTTTGGGCTTTGTCTTGCACAACATGTCTCCCAACAAAATTGATCATTACCTTTCAAAATCACCCATATGAGTGTCTATTTAAGTGGCAGCAAAGCCATGTCACTTCTGCTTTTGCTACTCACAGACAACAGTCATTATATGACCACATTGACCACCTGTCAGGAAACTATAAAGATTGGAAGACTGTTATGAAGGTAAATATGAGCTTGTAGACTTGATGTGAGAACTACATACAGTGTGAGAAATTGTACTCTGTATGTTTAAATTTTCACTTGTATAACCTTTCCAAACACGAGCTGAATTTGAAGTTTCGGGGGCAAAAAAAGAGCTTGTAGAAAAAATGTGAACTTATATGTTGAAATTTTTACTTCACATTTTTTCAAAAATATGTGAAAAACCATGTTCTGAATGTGAAGTCAAAAAAAATAGTCACAAATGTGTAGATTGATATGCGCTCTCTTGCATCACAAAGTGACGAATCTGTGCCTTGACTTTTGTTAAATTTCTTGCAATAAGTGTGTCGCAAAACTTGCACTTGTAGCTGAGGAAGTGAGAGAGCAGAGCGGGGGTGTGGGGTCTAAGTGGCGGACGCAACTTGCGTCTGATTGGCTGGCAGGGCCGTTTGTCTCGCCTATCATCACGCCTGCATTCAAGGTTTTTCCTTCTAAATGCACATTTGGCAGAGATGCCAACTCATGAGGAAGATTCTGTGTGTCAATACTTTTGTCATGACCACAAGATTTTTTTGTAAATCTTTTTCTGTTCTGTGTACAACATGAGTGTCTATAGTCCTAAGCTGTTTCCGTACACCCGCTTATTTCAGGAGATATTGTACATGATATGCTTAAAAGCCAGGGGTAGGTTGACCAGAACTGTATGCTCATGATTGAACAAGAGGCTGAAATTACGGACTCGTATAGAGTCACATATGAGTCGACTTACATATGAGAACATTCACAAACCGAAGGCGCAGCTTGGGGGAGCTTTTTTTTTTTTTTTTTTTTTTTTTGGGTTCAGTATCTTGCTCAAGGGCCACCCGACGTCCTGATTGGCAGGCAACCGTTCTGCCACCAAGCCACGGCCGCCTACACATTTCATTAAATTAGCCAGAGAAATTTAAAAAAGCAAATTGTAGTAAACAAAAATGAGAGAACAGTATGCATCTTGTGCACTCAAATGAGTCAAAATAAAAGGAAAGAGGTTTGTCTTCTCAATATACAATACCATTTCTTTACCCAGAATGTTTACAATGGGCTCTAATTTCCAGCAGCTATAGGTACTATAGTGAGGAGAGAGATCCTTATTTAAAAAATCTACTATGCAGTCAGAGAGCCAGCCTGGAGCCTAAACAAATGGGATGGAGTGTTTCTCTCTTTATTAGTGCTTGATATGAAGTCATCATTTCGACTAAGAACCAAAAAGGCACAATTACTCCTACTCTGTGTGTGCTTAAAATTTAATTGAATAGAGTAGAAATGGTGCCACACATATAGATATGTGTCACCATTTTCTATTCTGAAGGATACATTTAACAAGTACAACAAAAGCATACAGTAAATGAGTGGAAGAAAGAGCGAACAAGTGTCTTGGTCTTTGTTTCTTCTGGATTCAGACAATGTCAATTACACTTGTAAAACGATACCGTGGCTGCAATTCAAAGTTTGGGTTTTTTGGGTGGTTTAGTTTTTTTTGTTTGGTTTCTTTTTCAATATCAGCCTGCATGGCTTTGTAATTCTTATCAAATATGACTTTTCTATACATCCAGTCCTTTGGGCTTTTGGGGATTTCCTTACTGTGAGCGAGTCACAAGAGAGACCATGAGAGAGCGAAAGAGACTTGATGAGCTCTAGTTCTATCAAACTCTGTAGGAGACATTCTGTCCCCTAGTGGACATCAGGGGTCATTTGCTCCCTTGGTTGGTGAGATCCACTGCATGTTGAAGACCAGGTCTGAGCCGTATCAACTCTGCACATACTCACTGCACTACATAAAGACACATAATTTATTGCAGCCCATGCACATTTACATCTATGTGTTGTCTGTCTGTGAAATCTGACATTTCACTTTGCTGTGGTATTTGTCATCCATTCAGTACTTGACATGAATGTATGGTACATCCTGCGCTGTATAAACCAAAACTGAACGATGAAAGAATAAGAGACCAGTTAAAAAACCCTCAGTGAATTTAGAGGTTGAGGAGACTTGACATAGTATGTAATCAGAGGACATAAGTGTGGTGGTGGTGGGAGGGAATGAAATCAGTGTTTCTTACAGCAAAAACAAAATCAAAATTTACATAAGGTTCTTGTTTGGATCCAATTTTTGCTCTTTCCATGCTGATGTATAATGAAAAATTATGTAACTGAAGTGTTTGATGGCACACTTTTCAGAAACCACTTTACTCTGTTGAGCAGGGTTAAGCATTATCTTGGTATGAGTATAGGATTGACATGCTTTCTAATATCACTCATTACCCATTATTACCCATATCATTGATTACCCCCACTGTCTGCTGGGTGCAGCTGTTTTGCATTCCAGCTCCAGTGTTACTACCAGAGACAATCCTCTCCCAATCTAGCCAGTGCAACAATGTCCGCTGGACACATTGTTGAATCATCTCGCTCACGACTCACAAGAGGCTCATTTCTGTGCTGTGCTCTGCTATCTTAATGCACCGGCTCTATTTTTGCAGGACCCGCTCTCACAAAAGTGTAAAAAATGTGGTCAAAACAATGCGCCAATGCGTGTCTGAAACACATCCAGTGGACTCTGGAACCATGATGGAGACGCGACATCCAGGGTTGTTCAGTGCAATGTTCATAAAAAACATTACGTTAACTGTCTCTAGCAACTGTTACCGCAGCTTCTGCGGCTTTGCAGCTATTTTGCCACATGTTTGTGCACACACTAGTTCCAGTCCAGAAACAGAAACAGTTTTTCCGACTTCTCTTAAATATTACCTAAATAATATCTCTTGAATGCTGCATGAGAAATGAGAACATGATGTAGGAGAGTCCGTGCCTGAAGATCTACTGCTACCAACGTTAGCCAAATCCCTGACCTTGAGGACCCTTGGAACTTGTGCCTTTTTTTCAGAAAATAGCCTATTTTTACTAAACTCTGAAATAATGTATAATTATGTTATATTGTCAAATACACACACAATTTGCTGTGCTCAAGTGCTCTGATCAGCAGCAAAAAAAAATGTTTTATGAGCATTCAAGAGAACTTTTGGTTCAAGCTCTGTTCGTATCTGACCCGACCTCTGGCGTGCTGCTGCCGCACTTTCTCTTTCCCCCCGTCTGCTGTAGAGAAAACAGATAAATTGTTGAGAATTATTATATTTTGACGGAGTTTTTATTTTAACCGGCGCAGCTTTTCTAGCCTTTACGGCACTGGTTTAGTGGCCTGCGAGTCAAGTCATTGAGTGAGGTAAGCTACACAATAGGAGAGAAGAGACAAGACAAGTCGGAGATCATGTGTCTCAGGTCTGTTTGGCGACACGTGAAGTTGCTCAATGTCCTCCCAGATCCATATTCGTCATGTATGTTTACAATCTATCTATAATACTGGAATGTACTGTAATTTTACTATATATTTACATACAACATCGACTGCATGTCTGTCCATCCTGGGAAAGGGATCCCTGCTCTGTTGCTCTTCCTGAGGTTAAAGGTGGGGGAGGTAGTTTTTCCTTATGGGTTGAGAGTCTAAGGACAGAGGGTCCTATATGTTGTACAGATTGTGAAGCCCCTTGAGGGAAATTTGTGATATTGGGCTATATAAATAAAATAGACTTAACTTGACTTGACTACATCATTATTGCTTCACAACAATCTTAATTATCATTGCACTAGTTGTTACACAACCATGAGACTTTAAAAACTGTCAAGTTATATATTATAGTATTGCTTTACATGGTATAGGGTGAGATTAAGTCAGTGTGTGGAAAGTCCATGGTTGATGGAAAGCTCTAGTCACAGTATATCTCAAGATGGAATCTGTTCTTTTTCTTAGTTTCTGTTTTGTTCCCTCATCATGCCTATAAATATTGTATGTGTGACTGAAAGATATTCTGAGTGAAACAACATGTTTTGTTCCGGGTTGTGCTTATTTTTAGTATTGTGTATAGTATAATACTAGTATTTAATTGCAAGCATGAAGAATCAGTAATGTAGATAAGTGATAATGACGAGAGTCAGATTTTATGTTTATGATGATGTTTGCGATGAATGTTTTGATCCAGCTGATGCTCTCATTTGAACTCTATCTGTCTAATTATTCTCTGTGTGAGAGCTGATGCCGCTCAGTTGACTAATTCTGTTTAATCTCTCTCTCTCTCAGCTCTCATAACGTCCTCAAACTACAGAGGTCAGGTTGTATCCACTAAATGATTCTCTACTCCGAGCTAATTTGCAACAATTACAGATTTATTTCTGAAAATATGACTTTGATGACAATAATTTTTCTGTCAGTGCACAGTGGACCACCGTAGACTTTACTACTGCATATTGGCCATCTGGACAGTCATTCATTTGCAAATAATGGAGACACTCATGTCAAATGGAGTTAGAAGAAATAGAAATGATCTAAAAACAACTTTTCAAATGTCCCATTTCCTGTTTTATATCAGAACAGTATGTATTGGAGTATTTGAAGATGTCACGGATGCAGATAAATCCTTAGGTATGTAGTTAAAGGTAAATCATTAAACTAAAAGCATGTATTTTGGCTTTAGCGCATGAGATGGATGTGTTGGTTGGCTTTGTTTAATATATATATTGTGTATAATGACTCATCCACTTATAACGTATCATTTGTGTATGAAGTTTATTCACCATGTTCACCACAACATACTTTTAGCTGGATACGTCATACAAACCCTAAACAGATCACAGCCCTTTGTACGTTATCACTTTGATTTAGCTCTTTGATTTCTCTTACAGTTTTTCAAAGATCACAGTATAAGTTAACAAATTTTTTCAAATTTCATAATGGTTGTGTAAGTGGTCTGTTAGTAGATGGTGTAATCAACAGAATGAGGAGCCTTTTAAGACAAGAAAAAAACATTTTAAATCTTTCGTAGTTACATAGTCTTCACTCTTCACATACATATAATACATCGAAATGTTCACACAATTCTCGTCCTCAAAAATCTAACCCGCAGGAGATGTAGTTCTGCAGCTCTGAAAGCACTCTCACTTTTTTATCCATTGTCATCTTTATTGAATGCTCAAATCATTCTATGCATGCATATTTATTACGTTTCTCTATTTTCCCATATTTTAAAATAGTCTAAAAATGTCAAAACATAACTGAATGAGGAGTGTGATATCTTCTTTTTTAAACAAACTGGCTGTCCATGAGCTTAGAGCCTGTGGATATAGGTGTTTGTGGTTTGGATGACGAAGCAGTTTTTTTGGGCAATGCAGTTGCTCACTGGTTAGTGCTGCTGCCTCTCAGATAGACAGAGATAAAATCCCACGGTGATGCATCATTTATTCTTTTGCACTTACAGGCCACTTCAAGTCAATCCAATTTTAATTATATGGCCAAAAATCACAAGTTTGTCTCAGAGGGCAAGAACATCTCCACGAAATAGAATAAAAGGGGTGAAACTGCACAAAGAGCAACTGAGAAGGGATCCCTAATCCAGGATAAACAGACATGCTAGACATGTTATATATACAGAGTACACAGAACTAGTAGTAGTAGAACTACAATATGGAGAAACACAATCACAATAACCTCCTCTGCCCCATCAAGCCCTTGACAGAGAACCGTTTACACATGCACACAAGAAGCAAAACTCAAAGACACCATTCACAATAAGAAAAGGTGACAAGAGATGCTAACAGATGATGTTAAAGTGGGGTTTACAGCCTATGAAGGCACATGCATACATTAACATTTTAAGAAAACTTGGCACTTTTCACTAATCCCACTATTCATGCCCTCTCAGCTATCAGCAATCACATATCCTTCAGAAAATGCTCTTTTCTGTATTTTTTTCATTTTTCATCTACATAATTAATTATTTTTTGTATTTTTTTCTCTTTCCCTTTGCTGTCTTGTACTGCCTTATATGTCTGACAAATAAAACATTAGGAAAAACATAATTGTGCCCCAACCATTCCCCCAAAATTGAACTTTTCTGAATAAATGGTTAGACACAAAAAAATAATTACAAAGGGGAAATTATTTTCACATTTGCGACAAAAACCTTCCAACTCAAATAATAGAATAGACAAAGAATTATTTTGGCTTTGTGCACATCAGCCACCTATTGAGAGTAAAACTGTAGGAGGGGAATTATAAATAATCAGTGGGGCAAGATATTAAGGCAGTGGATTAAGGCCAAATTACTTCCTTAAACAAAATGGTTAGCTATAACAACAGCAGGCGGTCTCAAACACACTAGCAAATTGAAAACTCACACCCTTACATTATATCCCCGCAAATAATCAAGATGTGATTCCCTGAAACCAAACAATCTCTAAAACACTTACCTGCTGCAAATAATTACACACAGAACTGTCAGACACAAGTTGGACCAACACATTTTACATATCATGCTCATGTAGAGCACAGAAAATATCTTTATTCACATGAAGCATATTACATGTGAAGGGGCTTATGCTATCCAGTAAGGCATTTTTCAAATACACAGGGAGAACATGTTCTGCACTTCCCTTTGCATAAACAACATAAACACCCCTGACTCACTTGAATGTAAGAGCCTCTTGCCACTTTCTTTGATGTAACCCAATCAAAGATGTACGCATGTCTGCCGCCCAGTGGCAAAGCCACTGTAAGCTATAACAATATTTACGTGAAACTTTCATGAACCAAAAATAGGACGGCGCTTTCTAGCCTGAAAAAGTTGTTGCGTGTTACCATATTAAACACAAATCAGACATGATGATTTTTAGCCACGCATTGTCAGTCTGTCGGTCGATCAGTCCACCCCTCTGGTTCAAGACAAGCCAAGGCGGCTTTATTTGTACAGCGCATTTCATACACTGGGGCAATTTAAAATGCTTTACAAAAGTACCTTTAGATGCACATGGCAAGTGAACCCATATGTTATTCTTGAATTTTCTTATCCCCTTTCCTTCCTGATTCTAGTCTTGATCTGATATTTACATCACACTGCCCAAGGCAGGCGAGAAGCATAGATTCTGCTCTTGTTGATCAAAAACCTCACCATCCACAGCTGGATTCATACTTTCCCATGTCGACTCTGTTGGCATCCTGAACAGAAAGAGTTCAAATGAAGGCTGTTAAAATGCAAAGATACGTTTTCAGCCATTAAAGGGTAGAGTAGGCAGTGTAAAATACAAACATTTTTAGCTTTGACTTAAAAGTGGTCAGAGTCAGGGCTTGTCTAATATCATTTACATTTAGTCATTTAGCAGACGCTTTTATCTAAAGCGACTTACATATGAGGAAGACAATGGAAGCAATTATAACAACACAAGGTAACAAAATACATAAGTGCACCAGAAACTAGTCTGTTAAAGCCCTAGCACAGAATGCAAGGGTAATAACCTCCCAGGGTCATCTGGGAAGTTATTCCAGGTCTGTATTGCATGATACAGTTTTGTTTTGGGACAGCCAGTAGGCCAGCCCCAGATGTCCTCCCAAAGGTCCTAGAAGGTTCATATGGCACAAGCATATCCGAGAAATATTTGGGCCCAGAGCCAGAGTGATTTGTAGACAAGGAGCAAGATTTTGAAATCAATTCTATGAGTGACTGGTACCCGTAAGGATTTTAGAACTGGTGCAATGTGGTCATATTTCCTAGTTTTCGTCAGGAACCTGTCTCAATGAGTTGGAGTTGCCGAAGAGCTCGTTTTGAAAGCCCTGTGAACAGACATTGCAGAAATCCAGTCTACTGGCAATAAAGGCCTATTCCTCTGACTCTTGCAATATTATATCAGCGGAAAGGAAAATTCAAAATAAGATCTCTTCTTTGTCTGGCCTATTTCTCCTAGACATAACTGAGCTCAATTCAACATCAATATGAGATTTTGACCATTTTCTCATACTTCTTAAATCAGCTCCTGAGAAATACGTGGCTTCTTGTCTCAGCCTGATCCTAATTTAAAATGCTTTTTTTTTTCTCACTGCACTGATTTGTCTGAAATAATTAGACAAAAATAATAATAATTAGCTCCCGAGATAACAGTAAGATCCAAAAGAAAACTTGATTGGCTTATAAATTAGCCTACTCAACATCAGAAATTTGGCTCAATGATCAAGTAATAAATCTTTAGACAGTGGGCCCACGTGTTGTGTTTACCGCCACGGATAAGTGATACTCTTGTTCACACTCAGCCCTCAGCAGGTTTGACACAAAGGCACAATAGGCACAGAGGAGCTCCCCAGAGGGCAAAAGCAAATGCCTTTTGGGGGCATTTACTAAACTCTGAAATAATGTATAGTTATTATGTTATTATTATGTTACTCAATTTTTAGCACAAAGCTTTGTTTTATTTTAAAAAAAACTAAGAAGTGAGAACAGCAAAAAAAAAAGGTTTATGAGCATTCAAGGGCACTTTTGCTCCATACTCTGACCCAGCCTCTGTCATGCTGATACTGCACTTTCTTTTTCCCCCGTCTGCTGAAGAGAATATCGATACATTGTTGAGAATCATTACATTTTCACAGAGCGATTCTATTTTAACTGGTGCAGCTTTTCTAGCCTTTACAGCACTGGTTTAGCGAGTCAAGTCAGTGAGGTACACACACAGGGAGAGCAGAGACGAGTTAGAGAAATAATTTCACAAGGAGAGCGCTAAAAGCGGAAACAGAGCTTTTGATACAGAACTGAAAGATGTTCAATCTTCCCACAGGCAGTTAAAAACGAGTATGTTTCATATGTCCCAATACAGATACAGTAGAAGAATATCAAACACACGTTTTTTAAAAATCACACCCACTTCCAATATACCACAAACATAAGAATACACCTTTTATCTGAATTTAACCATGTGGAATGCAAATACTGCAGATACATTTGGTTGCTAGAAAATACCTATTTGTTTGCTACAACTTCTTATTCCATTGACTGACAGTGAGTTAGTGTGTCATAATGTTTGTCTGGTTGAGCACTGCAGCACTGGAGAGGATAGATACAAGTATCTCTTATTCACATTTAAATGTGACAGATGAAAACATACATCCAACAAGCCTTGGAGGAAGCAGCTCGTTTCATCCAAACATCCAAGACGTTCTGTATTCTCTCCAGAATTTCTCTCCCATGTAGATTGCCTACAACCCTATCAAATAATATAAATAATATATGAGAAGTAAACTCTATCAATTTGTTATTGTCATGGATATCTAGCGAGCAGACTGTTTCTGTTTTACCTCAGGCTATGGTAAGTACACTTGTCAGTGTTCCCTGGGATCTCCTTTCGTTTGTGTGTGTGCACATTCAGGTAGGATTTAGTTTCTTTTTACTTTTTTTGTGCATGTGGGTAAGCATGGGTGTGGTGGGTTTACAGTATGTACTTTATGTATGCATGGTGACATCTGTTGAATATACACTTTCATTTGTAGTTAAACACAAGAAGCGGATGCATTCAATAGGAAAAGTCATTGTGGTTTATTCTGGCAATTGACCACACTTTCAGTAGTCAGAAAAAGATAAACAGCACCACTAAAACAACAATAGGGTTTCTATTGCAAGAGCTTTCATTCTTGGCATGTGACCTAACACACTGGCTCTGCCACACATTGCAGAATCGTTCCTCATTTGCGAGGAGGTGGAGATGGATGTGCAGAAATGTGAAAATAAGCCCAGACTTCCCAATGAGTATTCCACTCACAGCTCCCTGACCTTGAGGTGAGCTTATCCCTGACCAGTGTGCAAAGCTGCATGAAATATAATATCCACCTATAGGTCCAGCCCCAGCCTCTGCCCCAACCAAACAGCGCCGGGCCTTGCACAGCTTCTCCTCGCCTGAGCCCAGCAGGAGCTTTTCACCACAGTATAACTCTCCTCACTGAATGATGAAGTCTTGGCCGGTCAAGACACTTGGTTCAAGAATACAAAGCAAGCACAATGATCATAGAAGAGTGGTGGTCATTTTTCTTATTGCAAATATTACTTATTTAGAGTAAGTCCTCTGTCAGATGCAATTGGGAAATGTTAGATTTCATTTGGATTATTTAGTTGTACAGATGGCTGCTGTGTTTCTACTCTAGAGGTTAAAGGATCTCTAACACTTGATTGAGGAGGCGATGCGTGGTAGGTTTGCAGTGTTTTAGACATAATTATTATCACTGTCTTTTTTACTGTATAAAGATACACAATAAGAACATTTGTTGTTGCTGATACATAAACATACTTGTATGAATGTATGCAAATATATTCATTTTTAGTACTGTTTTAAAAGTAACCATGCAGCATTATGCTCACAATATTCTAGTGTTTACCCACAGCAAATCTCCCATGTCAATCCATATCAGTATTCTGTATTTAATCTACTGCTGATTTCCTACAAACGATAGTAACTTTTTTCATTTGATTTTGTTCTTTTTATTTTGCAAAGGTTCTTGGGTTTCTTGTGATTTTGTTACTTGAGAATTATGATGGCTGTATAGAATGGGAAAGTTTTTCCTTATCCGAATTGAGGGTCTAAGGATAAGGAGTGTGTGCTGTACAGATTGTAAAGCGCCTTGAGGGAAATTTGTGATATTGGGCTATATAAATACAATTGACTTGACTTTACCTGACTTTGTTAAGGAATGTTTAGTCTTTCAATAGACAGAATGTAAACCTAAACACTTTGCCATATTTTACTTTATTCCATACAGAGATATTTACAGTGGGTTTTTAGAGCTATTTCTCTGAAAACAGCTGCCAGCCGCGACCAACAAACGAGGGTCAGAAAACCAAAACGCTGAGCGCAAACATGCAATATAGCCCCGCCGGTCTGAGGACATCCGCAGAGTCGGGTGAGCGGAAGAGATGGGTTAAACGGTACGAGACGCATTTTGCATACAAGTTGTCATGTGATCCATTATTCATATAAAAATATTTATTGTAGCCACTTTAAGTGAATCATTGACTTAAGTATACATTTCTGAATCAAAGATGGTTCGAAAGTAAAATAAGAAACAGATTTAGTGCCCGATTGTAATATTTGCGTTAGATTACTGGCATCTTGTCAAATGTCATGGGTCATCAATACGTTCCCATGCAGCATATTTATTAATTATTGTAATATATTGTTTAGAGACTACTTAAATCCTAGTTAACACCATCATTAAGTTAACACAAATATCAATGTCTCAGATAGCAATCCAAATATGTATGGGCTTATATTAGCACCCTCAGTGTTCCACTTAGACAATTACGTAAATAACAAATAAACAAATACGCTTATTTGCTTTCTGGTGGAGAGTTACATGAGAAGATCAATACCACACTCATATCTGTCTTAAATATAAAACTACAAGCAGCCGCTTAGCTTAGCACAAAGACTGGGGGGGATGTCAATCTTTTAATCTAACTCTCCACCAGAAAGCAAACTGGTTTATTTTCCCAAAATGTCAAACTATTCCTTTAATTTGAATGTGAGCTCTTAATAAATCAACCTGTTTCGTTTAAATGGCTGTTCGGCTTTTTGTTAAGTATATTTGTTTCATTTAATGGTTTGTAATTTTGACCTTTGTGGTTACCGCCTTCATGGTTTGCATTATGTGGAGAATATATTGTGACACTTGACTTTAAAGTGTTACGAAAATACATTTGATTTTCTTGGTTACGAAACAGGAAGAACAGACATGGAATGAGAGAAAAGTTGAATGAAAGATGGTGATGGGGGCCTACGTTAAATTATGCTGCGGTGAGCAATCACTGGACATTTCTGTGCTATTATGCAATATCGCTTTCTCTCCTCCGCTCTCTCTCCATCTGCCTCTTTCTCTCCTCTCGGTCCATCTGTCTTTCCTCCTCGCCTTCCTGCCTGTTCCCCTGTAACCCCTTCTTGTACCCCAACACACACTCACACACATACACACTCGCGCTGCCTTATCTGCATTCCCAGACAAGGCTCCCTGTTTGAGCTGTCATTATAACCACTCTGAATAGCCTAGCTTCATGGCGAACGAGGAGAGACATGCTGTGCCCAATCTCACAACACTTTCTTCCTGTTTCGATAGATGCATGTTATATTTCATTCTGGGCAAGGTAATATGTATTGAAGGATTTGACTCCAAAATCCTGGAGTGACTGAACGTAGCTCAGAGAGGCTTTTTTTATGATAAATGCTCCCAGACAGGGCTGGTGTTCAAGTTGTGGGGGACTTGAGCAGGAAGCATTCCTCCACCCAAAAGGCTCAATTATATGAGAGCAACCAGGCCCTGTAGCTTAGTTAGGTACTTCAGAAATTGTAGGTTGCTACGGGATACCTCACAGTAATTTATCAACCATATTCACTACTGAAGACCAGAACCAAAAGGAAATTGTGAACATGTATGTATGTTGTTGTTGCAATCCTGGTCAAGCGTTGTGAAAAAAGCAAATACAAATACTGTGAAAAAGTATCTTTTAAATACTCTAATAAAACAAAAAGAAATTTAAATACAATGTACACAGTGCTGCTTAAACAGTGTTATATAATTGCTGAATTTCAACTCCATAAATAAGCAAATTCAGAGAGGTGTCAACTCATCATCACCAAGTACAAGCAAGTCACAGGTCATTTACAACAACTTTCTCATAAAGTGTCTCATAAAGTCTGTACATTTTAAACGTGTCTGCCTACGAAAGTAGCTTGATGAGTAACAGGCATTAACATTTAAAACGCCATTTTCTGCTAAAGATATTTATATCCAACCTTATGTGGCATTTCTTGTTTATAAAAGCAAAGGAAAATGTCACTCAAAATAGATAAGTACAGCTTCAACATTTCAAAAGTTTCTAGAAAATATTGTAGGCAAATAGCATAAAGAAATTGTGACAAAAAGGATGCAGTTTAACTCTTCAGCACATTTAAAAGTAAGCAAGTGATTTCATCCTTGGTTTAAATATGTTAAACTGACCTTGACAATGTTTTAACTGTATCTATGGAAACAAATGAATGTTGACAGTTCAGGTGTGTATTATTTGACTAGATATAGCAGGGAAAGCACACCTGTAACTAATTTCATTAACGATGGCTTAGTTCAAGTGTCCCAGTAAGTCATGACAGTGAACCAGCATGCACAATACCAGCACCCGGGAAGTAGCTCGCCTAATGGGAAACAATTGTTTTTAATGTCAACAAATACACCTGTTTTACCTGCTGTGACAAGCCAAAATGAAGGCTGGGAGGGGGGAGTTTATAGAAGGATAGTGAAAACAATAGAATAAGAAGAATATTTCTACAGTCATATCCAGTCCCAACAATTGTGACAATTAAATGGAGTCTTGTTCTTCAGGTCTTCATGTTGGCAAATTATCTGGCTGCGGACTAATTAGATCCCACTCGTGAATTCAAACTACACAAAAACAATGATTAAATGTGCAAAATTGAGTCAAGGAATGTCTGTGTAAAAATACCCCAGCAGTTAATTTGAGTGAGAAAAGTCAAGCAAAAACTTGAAACTCAGCTGCAGTTACTCTTACATTGATGGTGCTGCAGATTTCCACTGTTTAGCTATCAGTTGTAAACTGTGGTCACTCACTCATTCAGGACATCAGGCGGGTGGTCAATACTTGTCTAGTCGCAGTTTTGAATTAAAATTAGGGTCGGTGCTTGTTCAGAGGTGTACTTGCCTGTAAATTAGTTTGCTTAGTGGTGGCAGCACCTTATCTAATTGAAAGCATTAATGCTAATTAAGTTCAAATGAAGTTCACTCCTGATGGTGTGTATTTTAAGTACACTGGTGAGGAGACGCCTGCATTCAGCATGATGCGTCAGAATGGCTGAACTTGGAAGGGTGCTTTCACATCTAACCTGTTTGGTTCAGTTAAAATGTACTTTGGTGCGTTTGCCCATTTTGTTTGTGGTCTGAGAGCAAATGGCCCAACCACAGTACTTTGTGATATTAGATACAGTGGCAAGAAAAAGTATGTGAACCTATTGGATTTTCATGGTTTTCTGAATAAATTTGTCATAAAATGTGATCTGATCTTCATCTAAGTCAAGGGTATTGACAAACATAATGTGTCTAAAAATAATTACACAAACAAATTCTGATCTTTCATGTCTTTATTGAAAGAACACACACATTCAACATTCAAAATGGCATTGGAAAAAGTAAGTGAACCCCTGAGTTATTGACCTCAAAAAAGATAATCGAGTCAGGTTTTACCACACCTGGAGTCTCGTTAAAATAATATGTTTGGAGGTGTGGACTACAGCTACTTTAACTGATAAAAACCCCTTTAAACTTTTGGAGTTTGCTCTGCACAAGAAGAACACGCTTATGTGAGCCAGCGCTTGCCAAAAAGAGCTTTCAGAGGAGCTATGATCAGTAATAGTTGCTTTAAATAAAATTGGAAGGGGTTACAAAGTTATTTCAAGGACTTCAGAAATTCACCAATCTACAGTTATGCAAACAATCTACAAATGGAGGCGCTTTGGGACTGTTGCCACTCTACCAAGAAGTGGGCGCCCAGACAAAATGAAACCTAGAGCACAATGAAGACTCACCTTACCTCAGTGAGGTAAAGAAACAACCCCGAATGACAGCCTAAGATTTGAAGGCCTCATTGGAACTTGCTAACATCTCTGTCCATGAGTCTACAATACGTAAAATACAGAACAAGCAAGGTATCCACAGCAGGACATCACAAAGGAAGCCACTGCCTACTAAAACGAACATTGCTGCATTCCTAGTGTTTGCAAAAGAGCACCATGTACATCAGCTGAAACTGTGTAGAAGGTGGGTGATGGAACAGGACAGCGACCCAAAACACCGGAGCAAGTCCACAACAGACTGGCTTCAGAAAAACAAAATCTGCCTTTAGGAGTGGCCCAGTCAGAGCCCAGACCTCAGCCCAATAGAGATGCTATGGATTGACTTGAAGAGTCAATACACATGAGACGTCCAAAGAATATGACAGAGCTAAAGCAGTTCTGCCAGGAAGAATGGGCTGAAATTCCTCCTCAACGATGTGCAGGTCTGATGCACAGCTACAGGTAGCGCCTGGTTGAGGTTATTGCTGCCAAGGGCGTCAACCAGTAATTAACTCAAGGGTTCACTTACTTTTTCCACTGCCATAATGAATGTTGATTGACTGTGTTCAATAATGACATGAAAGATAAGAATATTTTTGTGTAATTATTTTTAGACACATTATGTTTGTCAATACCCTTGACTTAGATGAAGATCAGATCACATTTTATGACAAATTTATTCCAAAAACCATGAAATTACAAAAGGTTCACATACTTTTTCTTACCACTGTATGTGATATTAGTATAATTTCAAAAGCTAAACTACTAAGGCCTTGTTCAGACTGCCAGCCCAAATCCTTTTTTCTTTTGGCATATCCAGATTGATTTTTAGAAAGTCTGAACAGCAAAAATCGAAATCGGAGCCAAGCCACATTTGGAGGTGGTTTGAAATGCGAACCCAATCAGTCCGGACGCTCTGTCCGCTCCAATCGGATTTTAAGTGTCTTTTGCGTCACTCGCAACGCCACACATAACGAGAGAAGGAAGTGCATCAGAGCAGCTGAGCAGAATCCATGCTGTGTCGCTGAGTTTGTCTGGTGTGATGGAGGAGATCTGCATCACGACCTGACACATATAAATGTGGCCGACGCTTTTGTCCAAACGGACGTACAAATGACATACAATCAAAGACACAGTAGATCAAAAAAGTCTCACCTGACACAAGTGCCACAAAACTTGCAGATGCATGAAATAACAGTGTCAAATGACTTTTTTATGCCTCCGCATCGATGATAGCTGTGGCCAGAGACATTTTGTTTTCGGGTAGTACGTCCGCCATACGTAATAAAACAAATTCAGCGAGTTTCCCTTTTCCACTACCCTTTCTTATAAGAAACTATACAATTAATTCTTAAATGATGAACAATTTCAATTTGCTGAAAAAATTCATTGCATTGTTTGATGTTACATTTGCTAACTCATATGTACTGTGTTTCTAATTCTAACACGTATGATTTCCTTGTGTAACTGATACTCTTTTCAGCGCATGTCATGGTGTGCCAGTGTCACTTCTTTGGTATATTAAGATTGATAATGATTGGTATTAAGTGTGATAATAATTTGCATAATCTCTTACGTATATCTCTCCACGCCCACGGTCACTAAGCCACTCCACCTCCATCTAACTGGTGCTGCTTTCTACCATGATTGCCATCTGATGAATTAACATAAAAACCTGGTTACTTCCCTACAACACCAATCCAGGCCCCCTCTTCCCTGACACCACGCACCCAGTTGAACAGAACAGCCACTCGGAGGAGTGTTGTTTGTATAGCAGATGAACGCACAGAAGGCACAAACAGCCATACTTTGATAATAAACTATGGGTGGCTATGTCACTGTGACATAGTTTTTAGTTACAATGCTCTAACAGGGAGAAAGAGAAGAGGTATTTAAAGACAACAATGTATGCATAAGCTGAGGCAAATTGTTTGATTGTTAACTTTATTAGGTTAGTATTACACTAGGCAAATAATAACCCTTTTCAGTCCTTCAGGCATTGCACTGGTTACAAATACTGTGTGACAAGGGACATACAATATGTTGTACATCCAACCCAAGCCTTATTTATGGTACCCCTTCTACAGGCTTCAGCAAAGGTGTAGACTTTAGACTCACCAAAAATCAAAAATGACTTGCAGCTCGATTTTGACTGAATATCAATATCTCCCCAAGGTCACAGTTCAAGTACAAATTAAAAATGGTGCTTCCCTTTATAGCTCATGTGAGCATGTGCTTGCAAACAAGCAACAAACAGAAGACAAGTATTTACCTGTGCATTACGGAGCACAAAGACTTTGACCCGCAGCCTCTCAAGCCTAAAGGGGAAGAGTCTGTGATACTTAATATGTTGATATTTGAAGTGTCTTTCTAAGGTTACTAAGGGCCAGGTGACTTTGTTAACATAAGCGCTTGATGTAATCTGACTGGTGTTACTATTTCTACAAAACACATTAGCCAGTGCAAATTAGCTGTATATGTATGTAATGTAATGTAATTTTGTGTACAAACCGCAGTCTGGTCCATTTGGCAGGAGCACCCAGCTAGGTACAATTGTTACATTATCAAAATGCATTTGTATTGACTTATCTGCTCATTTGAGTCTATGGACACTGAAAGTAATTAAAAGGCATAAATTACAAATGTGCAAAAGTTGCTTCTCCATACCAAAATATTATCAGATATTATATCAATACTTGCCAGGTTTCGTAGAGCTGTGGTATCTCACAGGTATCTCACCTTGTAGAGCTCGAGCCCCATGAACAAGGTTGAGTCCTCACTGCAGAAGCGTGGGTTTCGATTCTCGTTCTCTCTCTCTCTCTCTCTCTCTCCCACATTTCATGTCTCTCTTCAGCAGTTCCTATCAAATAAAGGCAAAAAACCCAAAAGATAATCTTTAAAAAAACTGCGACAGCTGCATCCTGATCTGATTTTAACTGTCTGTTAATGAATCAGTTTGATTACCATTTTTTTACCAGTTAATGAAACCATTTCATATTCAATTGTTCCACTCTGTGGTCTACTTATGCCACATGCAGGAAACACTGCTGGCACTTAGTTTTTTTGTGTGCATGTATTGTATGCATTGGAAATTAGATTTTTGTAAAAATGAATATCAGAATAATTAATTAAGGAAAGTCATTCTTTTATGTTTCTCTGAGTGCGGGCCAGGGTCCGTTCCAGGCGTACTAAACTGTTTACCCTCTTTTTAAATAGTTGAGTAATTAGAGTATCGCTACAAGCCCCACATATTCCCCATTGATTTCAGTGCATTTTATATGAAACAATAAACTAAGCTTTTAAAGCTTTTTCTGTGATGTGGTCTTTTGTCCCTTGCTGAGCCTGGAAGGTCACTGCAAAGTACTGCAGTGGGTGTTACAACAGACAAATACAAAGAGACACAGAGACAGAGACGGTGCTCTGTACACGGGCCCTACAGTTTGTGCAGGTATCAGAGCCGGGCAGCGGGTGGTAATGATTGACAGCTTGTATTTTATCTGAGATTGCCTGGCCATTTTGTTTTCTGCAGATGAACTAAAACAAGGCTGCAAAGACCAAGCACATTTTGAAAACAAGCCCAGAAAAACAAACCCTGTGACTGCCAATATTTTCAAGCAACATACAGTTAAAAAAAAACAGCTGAAATGTCTCTTAACAAAGTGGCAGTGATGCTTTGAACACAGCAGGTGTAGTACGTATATAGTAGCCATCCACAGCCAGGTAGTTTCTGGCATTGTCCTCTGAAATAAAAGACGCATTTCTGACATACTGTATGTCTGTGTGCATTATGCACTAAACATATAACATATAGACATTTTAATTGGATTCGTCATGCAGGCAAACTGAAGTTGTGGCAGTTAGTTTGTAATTTCAGAGTGCTAATGTGTTTATTGTATGGAGTACAGAAACCAGTGTAACAAGCACATAGATCACGAAATCTCTCACTGCTGAATGTAAAGGCATAAGGCTCTGACTTTTTTATACCAAAAAAATGAACTTTTGTGCTCCTTAATCATTATTACAGGGCTGTGACGACAAAGGAAGCAGGAGATTTTAGGAAATTATTTCATGAGTGTCTCATCACCATAGTTACAATACAACAGTCCTGTGGGTGTTTCATTTGCTCTGTTCAAGCCATTGTCCAAAACAAAATGTCCTAATGGAGGAGAGTGAACTGAAAAACAAGTCTAGTCTAGACAAGTCTGTGACATTCATCAGCAGATTTCACTAATCATTTCATGAAGTCAATGATTTGAACCATAATTTCCAGCGACATTTTCCAAAAAGGACAATGTAATTTCGTACAAGTATAGGCAAAATCATGGGTAATAAAATAGAGGCAGTGTTCAGCTTGTACAGTTACAGTCAATTCAAATTATATGATGGCGTAAGACAGAGTTGTTTAGTCAGTCCACAGAAGGTCAGCTTAACCTGCATTAAATCAAAGTGAAAAAAATAAGAACAACAAGCCAGTGTAAAGTTTGAAATAGTAAATTAATTATTAACAAATATTTGCGTGGGTTTCAATGAGATTTTTTTAAAGGGAATTCCTGTGTTCCTTGTAAAAAGTAACATAAAGCAGTAAAATATAGCTTAATTATACTTACAAAATCATTTAATTTCCATTTTGTCTGCATAGGATAAATTGACACTTGACTTTAAGTACCCCTAGTTAGGATTTATAAGCAGTACTGATTAATAATACTGTATATAAACTACATAACTACTGCATATAAACTAGTGTGTATAACAAACACTATATATGTTGTAGGCAGATATAAGTAACTTTTAATATATTCTGTAACTCCTCCTGAACACCCATAAGTGGAGGCTGGTGTAGAAACAGATAATGTAATACACAGTTGTAATAATACAAAACATGCCTTCATAGGAGACGTTACAATTGTACAAATACTGTACATCAATAAACACTTAAAATGTTACTATAGACATTATAGTGTGTTATAAACCACCATTAATTCACCAGTAATGCTACTGTTGTAAGGCTGCTGTCAGATACAGGGTCAGCTCAGTGACTAACATATAACCAGTACATGAGCAGCCCATGATCATTGCCCTAGATGCCTGATTTTCCTAATGGGTCATTAATCATTTGTAATTTGCAAAGATAATCTTCCCATTTAGTTCTGTGAGGGGGAAAAATAACCTAGCCAGTTCACACTGATGAATGAAACCATTATCAACGTAATAGTAAATTGAGAGGTCAAATTAAGGTGGCAGCTTGGGGAACCAGGACCCTCCCATAAAAGAAAAGCATCAACACTTAGAACATGATCTCTCACCCTCATCAGCGGTTATTAATAATAACAAAATGTATTAATAAAGGTCAGGTAGAGCATTGCTTCACAGAACAAAGTGTTTCATATCCAAACCCCTGTTGGATGGGATTAATATTCCATGGGGAGGAACAAAGTATATGCAGTGCTCCTCAACGGCAGCCTGATGGCATTTTAGCCACTGTCACATCACAGAGGGTGGTTTGTATTAGACAAGAATATTCAACATAACAACTCAGAGATACAGTAAAAAAAAAAAAGGTGTCAAAGGGACCTAAAATGATGAGAGGACCAGAGACTGCAGGAAGAAAACTGGAGGTGTTTGCATCTGACGGGGGGAAAAATCCCACACATCCTGTAAATACAGACTGTGTTAAAGACCCTGCTGACCCACACAGGTGTTTTCCCTTTTTCTGGCTAATTAAACTTACATTCTAGTTAAAGCTGGCTGACCTACTGTATGCTGCGAATAACATGAGGTCACCAAAGCTTATGAACTGATAAGTGCCCAGTTATACACAAAGGGGAACAGTGAAATGAATTTGCGTGTCTTTATGAAACAGGTACTGGAACCTTTCTAATAATAATGATAATGAAAATAACAATAATAACGTTTGTTCATAATAAATTAGAAATAAAGTGACAATACTGAACCATAGAAAAATGTTATCAATTCAGTTGAAACAATAACTCAAGAACAACAGAAAATTAATCAGCAACTATTTTGATTAATCATTTTAGTCAAGAAAAATGCCAAATGTTCCCTGATAAGTTTCTTAAGTGAGGATTTGAAGCTTGTCTTTGTCATATATGAAAGTAAACTGAATATCATTGGGTTTTGGATTTACAGACTAACAGAAAATGTGAATTTCTCACTACAAGATTTGTTGTGAGCAGTTTCATGTAGGAGCTATTATCTTTCTACCGATAGTTCCTACATAAAACTGCTCACAACAAGGTCTGTGGATTGTCTTGAGTAACTGGGTCATGATTTCTGGACAGAGACATTGCTGTTTTGGCGTTCTGAGCGCAACAAACCAAGTGCCATATATGCCCTGATATTCAAAATATGCAGACATCTCTAAGGCCAACATCTCCAAAACTCAGCATCTCACACCAAAACAATCTCGATGGATAAATAGCACTACAGGTGAGAGGAAAAAGATGTATTTTTGATTTTGGCTTGAACTGTGACCATGATGGATGCTTGTAAGTTACTTTAGCTTGTAATACAATCATTTCAAACTGATATCTTGGTTCAAAAGATTAATTTCAGGATAATATGAAAGGAAGACCAGATGTTTCTCATTATGCAATCAGATTCAGCATGTCAGGATTTATTTTGCGATAACAGCCAGCTTTCTGTACATTAGCTTTACCCCTGCTATGGCTTCCTATCAGAGGTTGTAGTGTAGGTTATTTGTTATGTGGAATGTGTTTCTGTATTTATGCATAATTATGCTGTAAGAAATAAACTGCGGGACAGCGGTTGTGTCACTTAATGTAAGGTCTTACCACGTGTCAGCACAGATAATGCATGACTATATCAATTGGATGAAATTAACTGTCCAAAATCTTAATTTTGGTTAATGTTACAAACACACTTTAACTGAGACTATGAATACATTTATTCAACAATACCCAACGTAACTGATCATCATTTTCAGTCCCTGCTTCTTCACAAGAAATCATGTCTGCGCCAAACTTGAAAAATTACCCGTTTATGTTTTTGTATCCCTGAAAGAAATTGTGCTGGAAACAAAAGGAATGGAAAGGAAATATTATTTATAGACTGGATAAAAAACTGAATTGTTTGTAATAATTTTGCACTTGAGCCATAAGCCTCACAACGTCTTAAAACTGCATAAGCAGTGTACAGAGGAAGCCCAGTCTTATCCCAGCTAAAGCCAGTGAGTGACTGTAGATAAGCAGTAATATTGAGCATACTCTGCCACATGCACTGTGGAAAATAGGCTATAGGCTTCACGCTTCATGGACCCCAGCTTATACATCATCTCTATGTGATCACGTGGCAGTGTACTGTCTGGTCGATATGTTATTTTAACATGACCCAGGGACAAATTCCATTAAAGAGGCTTACAGAAAGGTTGAATTCTTTATAGAAATGTTTAAGTAGGAAAACAACATTGTCTTATGTTTTTAAACCTGGGCGTTTATGTGATGTTGGCCGTCTGACTGAACTGCTGGTACATATCAGGACTTTTTCAAATTCTGCACCTGCAAAGGCAAGTAATCACACAACTTTTGTCACGTTTTCAGAAGCCTCCTCTTCATCTTCTCACCAGAGCTGCCATTCTCAGCACCTCGCAAGAGTAAACACTCATCATCAGTAAACTCCGTCATTGACCTGAATCCACCCGGCGTAACAAAGACACTTCCTTTGCTTGCTTGTTCAGACTGGACTATTGATCCTGACAAACAACCATTCCAGGGTGTGTTGCAGTCATTCAACGCAACTCTCCTCTTGTCTCAGTTCTAAGTTACCTCTATCAACAGATCCCTCTTTTGTGTTGTAATGCAAACACTCGGGCGGAGTTTACCTTCAATGAGCGGAGCCATAACAACTCACTAAGTGTTTGTTCAAGCAGAAGGTGATGAGATGTGCAGAAGGGAGGGCAGGTGGGAGGGAGGCAGTGATGATAAATCACCAGTGAGGACTATGTGAAGCTGACAGTATTACATCCTTGGACTGTTCCTCAGTAGGCAAGGTTAGGCTGTCTATCGGTGGGCTGCGGCTCCCTCTGAGCCTGCAGGAAAAGCAAAATTAGGCAATTACAGGCAAATAAATCTTGTATCCCTTGACAGCAGCTTTCAGAGTCTGAGTGTAAAATGGTGTTAGGATTCAGATGGAGTGCCTCCGTGCACCAGGACTTGGTGCATGATGTACTCTACACACTACGAAGAAAGGGCCTATTGTTGTTACCAAGAGCTGGTGCTGCTAATTCTCCATGCCGCAGACCAATAAAAACATAACATAGTTGGAATTTTGGAAACATATGGGAGCTTAATATAATTCATGACCACAGATAGTTAATTCTGTGGCATTATGCAGATTCTTTTGTGTTGTGACTGCTGGGTGTACATGTGGAGATTAAAATTTGTTGTCTGGTTTCACCTGGCACAACAGATTTTAGCTCTGAGGGTCCAAAGTTTTGACAAATTGTGATTTGAACAATGGAAAAACATTTTAAACTGTAAAAATGATGATCATGAGGAGAGAAAAAAGACTAGTAGCAAGCCAACCTCCCTCCAAATATGAAATTATATCCGTTATGAATATTCATGCAAACATGACCTCTAGTTAGGCTAATTAGATTTTGAGTTTTTTTCAATTTCTTTTCAATTTCTGTCGCAGCTCTATTAACACAGACGCACATTTTTCACATTCTTTGTGATTATAATTATTAGAAAACAAATGTAGTTTTTAATAATCAATTCCTATTGAAATGTGTCCATTGTAACCTTTTTTCACATAAAAACTAATAAAACATCATTACACCTGCAGTCAGTGTAATAGCTCATACAGCCAATAGTGGTCAGCCGGCAGTAAACATGCTTGCAGACTAGCTCTCTAGCGGTAATGCTAGCTCGGCTATCCCCATTGGTCACGTGACCTTTGCCATGCAGGTTGAACCAGACTGTCAAGTCTCCCTAAATTAGCCATTGCCCAGACATCTCGTGACGTTTTAGGAGTACCTGTGTACTTTTGCAGTTTCACTCCATTTCACATGCATGCATTCATGGCTGCGTAGACGGTGTACCCGTTGATATTCACTGCATGAAATCAGACCTCGGTGCTCCTGACTTTTCCAGCAGACGAGGTGAGGCTGGAAATAGTAAAGATACATTTAATGATAGTGAAACAGAGGTATAGTTAGTATTCATGAGGAGACACGCCACTCTGACGCCCGTTCTGCTGCGGAGGGACATGGCTGGCCAAACACAGCAGCTTGAGGTAAATGCACAGAGGTAGTTTATAATGTTTGGGAGCCATAAACATTCTGCCCTTGGCTCTTTCCTAGCAGACGGACCATGGAGAATTTTACTACTGCCATAAAGCATGTTCATCTTCTGCCTCTCCTCTTGCTTCCCCTCAGTTATAACACACAGAGAAACACGCACACACAAACAAAAACACTCACACACGCCCATCCCTGTCATATTTCACAAACACCTTATGCATTAAAACAAAGGAAGTGAACGAGAATGCTTTCTGTAAACAGAGCAGTTCTGCGGTTCTCCTCACTGATGCACTGCTTATCAAAACCAAAAACTAAGAAAGGGTTTACCTTTCTACTAAGTTATTTTAAGTTTGAAGTATGAATGGCAATCTTTACAGTATACGGTAATTAAGGGATGGACACAATAATGGCATGTAATACGATTGAATTCCATAATAAGGTAAACCTAATAATTTGCTAAGAAGAATTACTACCATTTCTTGAATTCATATTTTCCAAAAAAATTTTGTAACAAATATTATGAGCCACTTAGTGACTGAATTTACAGGAGATGGAGATCAGTGACCGTGATGAATAGTGTGGGCATTTAGTTACAGTGTGGACAGTTTGGTAGGTTTGGTGCTGTGGAACAAAGGGGACTGTCACTGGTACAATGAAATCCAGAAATATTGCACTCAGCATGATCATTAATACACACATATACATTCAGACATTAGCCTTACTTTGCCAATGAAAAACAGCTTTACTGTTTATTTCTGTATATGATCTCATAAAATTGTTTTTATTTATTTTGTTTAAAAGGCACCATGTACAGTTTAAAACATAAATGTCCCCATTTGATGCACCGTACCAGATTGTTGTTATAAGATAATTCGTATCTGTATTCCCTTGGCAGATCAAAACAAAGAAACAGCACAATAATATGATACAAAGTTATACAAAAAGAAACAGCAAGAAATGCAATAGAAAGCTACACACAATAGCACATCACAAATGTATGGTGGTCAAATAAAAGCAAGTCAAATGAAGATTATCTTCTACATATGTAATATATACTGTATTTGTTGCTCTTTAATTTACAGATAATGTTTCATTTGTGATCCTAAATTAGCAGACAAGCCCCTACTCCCCTCAGTGTTACATGCAGTTTTGTAATCGACACCTACAGATGAGGTGGGGTGGTAACTATGGTGATAATAAAATCACTTGCTAAAATGTTCAGTATCCTCTCCAGTTATAACCCTGCAATAGTCATTCAGTTGCAGTTTAGGTTCAGTTGCACCAGAGAATGAGGCTTGTACAAAAGACAGCACATTAATTTACTCACACTGGAACTTGTGCATTTTTTTAAAGTTACACCAATTTGTTTTGAAGAAGATGGATTTCTTATACTTGATTTATTGTAGTAAATACCCTTTTTCTTATAGGTTGAATGCACTTATTGGTAGTTGCTTTGGACAAGGTATCTGCCAAATGAATGCAGTGTTATTGATTGAATTATTTTGTATAGTTGAATTAAAGTCTTGATGATAGCCTTAATTAAGTTTCTATTTTTAGAAAAAAAAATTCTCAGAGGTAAGTGAAATCCTCTGAGAACTAGAAAGATGCTGTGATAAATTTACTTTATGTGCAGCTCCTTAGACTCTGAGGCCTGGTTTAGCTTAGCTCATAACCAGCAAGTCTTTATTGAGCTTCTCTAAGGCTCAATATAATTTTGATTGAAAAAAATGTCGAAAAATGCATTACATCCATGTCACATCTCTCCCTCTCAGTACTACTTTTAGAAAGAAACCTTGTCTGTTACTTTTGTCACAGGCATCTTGTCGTCATGTCATTCTCAGTCAAAAAGAAACTTGCCATGTACTCGAGATTTAACAAGGCTAAGAGTCTACAGCCATGCTAGCAGCACTGTGAGGCTGCACTTTGATCTAAATGCTAAAGTCAGCATAGTCCACATTGACATTGCTAACATACTGATGTTAAGCAGGTATCATGTTTATACCACACCACCTTACTTAGCACGTTATCATGAGGTTGGCCGATGAGTAGCTACCACAGAGATTGAAACAGCAATCTGGCAATGACTGGATGAAGAGATACTTCAGATGTAGATATACTGCAGTTGATGAACTGATGGGAGGCAGGTATGTTTGCAGAGCGTGATTGGAGGATGAACGTCAGGTGAGTGAGCAGGGCAGGGAAATAATAACAGGAAACACTAGGTAGTGCAGAAACAAAAGTCACAGACGTAACAAAGTATAGCTCATGTGAATGGGAATATCATTAGTTTTATTAGTATTTGGTCACAAACAACAAACTAGCAAGTACTGGAAAAATTGGAATTTGATCTGAATATGCCACTAGATTAAAAGTCAGGGGATCACCAAAATGATTTACAATTTTGGGTGAGGCTTGAATGTGTGTAGCAAATTTCATGGCAATCCAACTGAGAGCTGTTGAGACATTTCACTCAAAGCCACAGATGTCAACCTCATGGTGGTGCTAGAAGAAAATTCAGACAATCACCAAAGTCATTAGGATTCATCATCTGGTAACCATAAATATCTATACAAATTTTGTGGCAATCTTTCCAGTAGATGTTGCGATATTTCACAAGATAAGTGAAAACTTTGACCTGCTTGTGGTGCTAGAGGAAAAGTCAGGGGATGAATGAAGTCAGCAGGATTTATCCTCTGGGGATCATACATGTCTGTACAAAATGTCATGGCAATCCATCAAATAGCTGTTGCGATATTTCAGTCTGGACCAAAGTGGTGCACCGTCAGATCTAGATTGCCATCCCTAGAGCCATGGCTTAAAATTTCACTTGCTAAGAGACAGTTAGGTAGTCGTCATCATCATCCAGAGAAGAGCAAAATAGTGAATATTTCTTTAGCAAGACACCCCAATCCATTTAAGGCTCTGTAGATCAAAAGGAGAAATCTGTTCTATCCAAGCAAACACTTCAGAACACGATATATGATTTTTTTTAAGTCTCCTTATTTGCAGTTGATTCAAAATAGTATAACCACATAGACTGTGATATCAGAATATGCAAATGATCAAATTTGGGAATGTTGTTTGCTATGTTACATAAATGAATAAAAGAGATGTGGTGATACTGTCAGGATCACACATTATACCCAAATTCCTTACTATAACTGTGCAAAATAATGGTACCATAAAAATACATTTTTCCAAAACAAAAAGCTTCAGGAAGTCTTGACAGGGAAATAAAGTTGAATGTCATCTACGTAACTGAAAATGTATGCCCGGTGTACTGAACATTCAATTCAATCTTTATTTTAACCCAGAAATAGATTAAGATAGAGACCTTGTTTACAATATACCTGAGTAAATGTGACCAAGGGGAGCACGTACACAGAACAGAAGTAGGTCAACAACAGATCCCTGTGGGACATTACATTTAACCCTAGGATACGCCAATACAGAACTATTCTACACATAACGCTGAGTTCTGTCAGACAGAACAAGTATCAGCCTCTCAAGAACAACAGAATTCTCAAGAAGATCTAGAAGATCCTGTCAAATACAGGACAGACGTTAGATGAGAATTCACGGCAATTAACAAATCATTTACTACCCTGGTGAGTGAAATTCCAGTACAGTGTTTACATCTGAACTCAGACTGAAATTGATCTAAAGAAATGGACAGATGGGCTGTGAGTTGGCTCGCAACCACTACAATTTACGATTAGAAATTGGTCTATAATTGCCTTTTGTAGGAAAATCGAGGTTTGGACTTCAGAGTATATTTGTGACTACATATGTTTTTTAGAGCTGTGGGAAAAACAATAGGATTTAGTGACTTGATGATGTTGAGAAGTGGACTTCCAGTGCAGGGCACAATCTGTTATAGCTAAAATGGAGAATAAAGCCCTTTCACACTGGACTAAAAACCCACTAACACCCACAAACATCTGGCTTTTGTCTTCAGTGGGAAAGGGTACAGTTGGCATTTAGGTAGGTATTTATCGACTCCAGCTCCGATCAGCAGTAATGGAAACATGACACCTTTGGACGTTGGCACGTAAATAGCCAGGAACATTAGTTATTGTTGTTTTTACAGTGTTTGGGAACAATATCATGCAAGATGCAACACTGGAAAGACAGCGAGGTGAGAGAACTTCTCCTGAGGGGAAGAGGAAGGGTTTGAAAGAGAGACAGAAGTAAAAGATATAAAAAGTAACCACCGTAACATTGTCACTGGCCTCCATGCTGCTTTCTACGGTTTAGTAACCCGGACATTTGTGATGTTGAATGTGACACATCAGATAACACAGAAAGTAAAACTCATCTTCTGGCAATAGCAAAGGAGTCGGTGGCCTATTTTCAGCGGGTTTGCCCGCAATAAAAAAAACCTGCAATACGCCCTAATTTTGGTTTAAAAAGTGTATAGGATACATTGTTTGAATCATCCAATATGAGCTCAACTATGTTTAGCTCATAATGGATGATTCATTCTATGTTTAGCTCTTAGTTTTGCAACTACGATGCAAAACTATCAGCATCATCATCAGCAAATGCTAATTGGTCAAAATCATTAACGTGTGTATTTTCCTGTGATCGGTTCATAACAGAAAAGAACAATTAATTACAAAAACAAAGCCATTTTTTACATTTCCATTTATATTTATGGTTCCCTGGCTTGCCAAGTTGCAGGTGATTTGTGTCACCTCCATAGACCGCTGACTGGTCCAACAATTATTGTAAAATTGTGGCTCAGTATGGATTTTCCCAAATGAGATGCACCTGCCTTTTCTAAATTAAATGTAGTGCGTTAAAAAGAAGAAAGAAGGTGTGTGACAATTAGAAAATGTCTGACAATGTCTGACAGGGAGATAATGATGATAGCCTGCTAGGATATCATCATAAAGCATGTCTCTAAGGATTTCACAAAGACAAGCATGTGTATGTCTAATTAATCAGCAATCAATCATAGAACAAAACAGAAAATAACCAAATTCCCATCTGCAAACTGCATGTTGTCTCCTGCAGTAGTGGCACAACAAGCAGGGTGAGAAATGGGGGTAATGGCTCCTTACCAAGGTCGAGGTAGTCAAGTCAAGTCAAGTTTATTTATAGGCCACAGGGGCACCAGATGAAGACATGTAACCTCCTACTATGTACTAACAACATTAAGATATACTGTACAAGGATAATAGTGAGAAATAAAATTTTCATATTGTTGTTTTTATGGTAGACTAGACTTGCTTCCTAATCCAGAATCCATTTGGAAGAGTATCCCTCTTTCAACACATTATTTTCTTTACTCAAGCTTGATGAGTGGTATAAGATTGAGCGCATGCACTTGTTTCTTTGATTGTTCTTTTGCTTTGTAAAAGATTAGTCTACAATGGTGATCAATTTAATTTATTAGTTAGTCCCACATACGGTGAGCTCCAGACTGTGTGTTGCATCCCTTGTCCGTTCCTGCCACTGCCGTCCTCGTACTCCGCTGCTGGTCCTCCTTCCCACTGAGGATACCTGGGAAAAGAAAACAAGTGCCAGTAACAGGGGACATTTCAGCTACCAAGCTCACTTCTCGCTGCTTCTGTGTTGCGCTGTACTATTCTGGACTTTCTCTCTCCACTGGCTGGCTGGCTTAACCTCTGTCATGCCGTTGTGTTGCACTTTCTGATCCCTTCACCTTCTGGTGGTCCACATGGTCTGTCCACAAGTCTGTCCCGCAGCATGAGGCTCTCTGCTTTGTTCTTCCATTCCCTCCTTTCTCCAACCTTCAGCTCCTATTGTTGATCTTCGTACCTGTCGTTGCTCCGCTGCCCACATTGACTCATTATCTTCGATTATCTTCTCATCGGCTCAGTTCAGTGTATAGTAAAACGAGAGAGGCTTGGACAGGTGCAGGGGATTAATAAGTATGGCCTAGAATCAATGGCAGAAAGAGCTCCCACATACATGCCTGCACAAAACTGCATTCAACAAGTTCACACTTAACTTAACTTAACTAAAACATGCAATAAAAACAGTTACCACAAAATAAAAAGATACAATCACACTCTTAAACAAAACATGCAATATCAAATGTTCTTCACAGCAACAACATAAAAACATACAAAAGCACACCTCCCTCTATTTCTGCCATTTGACATATAAACATCATCAATTCAATTCAATTCAATTTTATTCATAATCCCCAATATCCCAAATCACAGTTTGGGTCATAGGGCTTATCATGGTTAAAGAGTAACTTATCACCCCCTAAAAATCTTGACCTACTGCTGACCTCCAGTAGTCTAAATTCTCACCTTGCTTCAGTGATGACAGGTGTACTCCAGGACCCTGCGACATCACTGTTGACATCACAGGTATAATAAAGCACACTTCTGACTTCCGTAGAGTTGAAGAGGACAGTGAAATCAGTCAACTCAAAGGATGTGCACAGCGGTTTACTGTAGAGGTCTGAAACCAGGCTATTTTCTAACCTTAACCAGACCTTAGTTGCTATGTGCAGACCCTAAAAAATGTGATAAAGAAGAAACAATTGTCCAGTATCAATGTTCTTTTTTTGTGATATTGTTTGGTCAGAGGTGCAACAGAGTTGAAAGGTATACATTCACAGGATGTGCAACTGTAAAAATATAATGTATTGTATTGTATTGTATTGTATAAATATCCTGTCGCCATTCAGTGTTGATGTTCTTTTAAATCACAGAGTAATGTCATTTATTTCATGGCCAGCGCTACATAATGGCTGTCAGACAAATAACTGGTTTGTCCTTGCTGCTCTCAGATGAACCCTTTTGAGTGCACCTTCATCCAACATTACAGCCCTCATTTTGCTCAGAACGACTGACCCCATCCTATTGCACATTCATATCCCATCAAAAGGCACACTGTGGCTGGTGGCCATTGGTGTCCCTGTTTGTAGCTGCTTCTGAAGCTCGAACTGTTGCTTTGTAGAGACGGCCCAATCTTTGAAGCCCTCTCACTCTGCCAATGTTTTGTCCATGATGGTGAGTTGGCTATGAGGCTAGCACAGTTAGACTGGAGGAGAAAGGTTCATCTCAGTTCAATTAGCCAACCAGAATTACCTTCAGTGCCTTTATAGTTCTGCATAAGTGATTGGTATGCACTAAAGAGGGAATAGTTGAAGTTATAGGTGTTTCTGTTACTAAAACAATGGAAATATCAAGGTTTGTCCTTTTTAAAGACCAACCAGCAAGGTATTTTAAAACTAGATAGTAACACTTTTCAAAAATCTAAAAGAAAATGGTATGAAATTAATCTTTGTATCTCATAGACTGGAAAATTCCATGCTAGCTTTTTATGCAAAATTCACAACTGCAGCAAATACATCTTTAAGGTGGGTAAATGTTTTTCATCAGCACGAAAGAGCTACCAAAACTGTTATGATTAGATGTGTGGCATTTAGCATGTGTGGGAAGGCCCACAGTATTTGGGCTGTAAAAAGAATCGGCTCATCAGTTGGAAAGCTGAAAGAAGCAGCAGGTGTGTGCCTGTTGCTAAGCAGCACCAGAACATTTCAAAGGCACAGCTGAAAACAAGGTCCAAATAACATTTGAAAATAACACTAAAAGAATGATCAATTTTGTGTAACATTTTAAAGGGTGAACATAGATGTTAAAGGAGCCAACCAATGCAAAGCAGTTAAAACAGAGTGGCTGCAGCTCAGGTGGTAGAGCAGCTGGGCCGACAGTCATAGGATTGTATTAAAGAGGGATCAGTTGCCGTTATAAGAGTTTCCACATGAAAATATTAAGGTTTGACCTTTTTAACAATTATTAAGTCCCAGCAAACTATCTTAAAACTAGTAATATGCTCCAAAAGCCAAAATTAATCTTAACATAAAATTAAATTTAAATGAAGGTCACTTTTAACTTATTGTCTGTAATTTAGGACCCCACCATTCATACAAAGAAGCTGATTAAGAAAATAGGTTTTCAGGGCCTTTGAAAACTAAATAAAATGTCTCTTTATTGTTGAATTATATTTTATATAATTAATATATACATACATATACATACATATACAGCCTGTAGCTAAACAAGAGGGATTTGAAAACCTGCACAGTAATGTGAGTACATTCTTAGTGCAATCAATCATTACAATGGCTGGAAATAACTGGAATTCTGCTTTAGGTGATGAATGTAACCATAAGATACATTCTGGAAATAATACAGGGGAAAATATATACTTTAACAGACATTTGCACTCAGCGCAGGCTTCCGATGAATTACTGGATGCTCAGCCAGCACTCAGGGGCATAACAGTTTGACTTCTCTGAGCAAGCCGGAGAAGTTTCTCCTTTCCAAGATAAAGTATAGCCTATACAAGTTGTGTTAGTATATTCTTACTACAGATTAGCATGTTATCTTTTTCAAACAAGTCGTATACAACATGTACAGTGATGAAATCTGACTGCAATTATGTTCAATCACTACTTCTCAGGTTCATCTCCACAAATAGCATGTAATCATTTTCTGATGTTGACCATGTGGCCAATATAGTCAAATAGACAATGCCCTCCACATACTCACTGCATACAACTCATATGGCAACATATCAACTACATTTCATGAACAGCTTTGATTTGCATTTCAGACTGTGGTTGATGTATTGTTTCTTTAAACTGACACTGTGAGAGTATCAGCCCAGTATCCCTAGAAGTTTTGTTAATACTGGACAACTCTGCAATGCACAATTTATGTATGCCCAACTTTTAGTGTCAGTGGTAGTCAGTGTGCCCTTTTGTAGCAAAGTGGATCAGAATTTTGAGTGGCAGATTGGTGAAATAGCAGGGATACAGCACAGAAAACAGCCCTGCATTGAAACAATGCAAGGCAATGAGACAATGAAATATAGTCCAGGAACTCCTCTGTTGCATTTTTAAAAAATGCTGGGAGGGAGAGTTCAAGCAGAATTTGATTTAATTTTACCTTTCAACATGTGATTAGATCTCTCTAAGGTGCCGCAAATACAGTGCGATACAGAGTTGTAAGTTTTATATGAAGTGTTGGGTTAGCTCGTCACCCAAAATCATTTTTGATTGGATACATTTATGTATGTGCCCCCAAGTTCCAGATGAAATATTTTACAGGAAGAGAAAAGGCGGGGATTTTGATATAAAAAATACATACAATACAATATATGTTTTGACATATATTTAGCATATAAAAAGAGACACTGAACAATTTACAAAGGAACACAGGATTAGAACATGGAAAAGGTACTGTATATTTTTTATTTCACTGTGTCTTTAACAATACTAAAATTATGCCATATGCAGACCTTAAAAAGTGTTGTCATTGAATGCATTGAATTGTCCTTTATCAATGTTCTTTTCTGGTGAAAAGGGTTTCATAGTACAAATGCTATAATAATATTGTAGATATATGATGTGACTGGAATTTGTGCAAAGAAAATGTGCAGGGATCGTACATCACACAAATCATATATAAAATTAAATATAGTTGATGATTATGATTAGAGTAGTTCATTATTATAGCCATCTACAAATGCTCTCATATTCATATAATGTGCATCGCCATGTTAAAGATTGTCAGTTAAATGCTTAAAATGTATTCCCATCACAGTAAGCTCAGAAACGACATTTTGGACACGCTGTATTGTAAAAATTCAAATACACTCACACACATGGGCCAGCAGCAATACGTGTAGTGCAAGTGAACAACTGATGACTATCAGTGCCACATCCTGCAGTCCCTTTCTTCCTGCTGTCGTCTTCCTTTCTCCAACACATACCGCTCAACTTGAAGGAATATGGCTTTTCTGATATCTCACAAAGTGTGACCTTACTCACAAACACACTCACTCACCCACTCCAAACCAGAAAGGGGACACACACACTCGCCCAGATGAATACAGATATCTCCCTGTCATGTCAGATATACTGCTTGTGCTCAAGTCTAAATCAAAAATCCATTATTAGTTTCATTTTTTCATTGCTCATCATAGGCCCAAATCAGAGATCAATGCATCATGGAGAGTTAATAAATGACTGGTGCAATAAAAATTGGCTGATGGGTATGATCATGATTATGTAATATTCTCACTCAACAAGAATTGTTTTTATGACACTGACTCAGTTGGCGTTCTTTGATGATACTAAAAAAAAATGAAACTGAAACTGCTGAAAAATTTAAATCAGATAATGGGGGAAAGATGGTTAAGAAAGAGATGGATCCTCCTTTAAGTAACAAGGGAGATCTTACTACTAGGATTGTTCTGGTGACATATGATAACGCTGCACTCACCAAAGCCATTACTGAGATCCGAGGAAGTCAGACAGACAAAAATAACATATAGGTTGTAAACAAGGCAACAGTTTAGCCAGATTATCTAAAACGGAGGTAAAACCAAAGGCCCAAAAAAGTAGTAAAAATCCTTAATTTTACAGAAAAACTGCTACAGTAATTACGGCAGGTCAAATTTGAACCAGGAAGCCCATCTGTAAACTGTGATGGATGTTTACAATGGCCAATTTGAGTCATCAATTTACTGTTTGCCATATTTTTTTTCTTCTAAATAAATCTGGTTAATCTGGGAGTTTGTATAAATCCTGTATGATTGTCCAAGAGCTTGTTTGTTGCCTTGTCTGACTTTTTTTTTCTGCCTATTCTGACCACAATATTTAAATTGGTGAGTACAATTTAATTACCAATAGAAATGATGGCCAAAACTAGCCTTTATGAAAATACAGCCCAGTCACCTAGAATTTATGTTTATATAATACAAATTTGCAACACCAAATATGTTGACAGATTACATCTTTTATCAACATAATAAGGAAATGTTTAAAATGAACGCATCTGCAAAGTTGCAAAATATTCATACAGAACATATCTGTAAAACATTCACTATGACACACTAACGTGTTATCCCTCCATTGTATTTTTTGAGCAGTTTTCGAGCGGTACGAAAACTTCCTTCATTTGAAATGACATTGCCACTGAACATAATCCAGGCAGCAGTTATGTATCCTTCAACATTTTTTTGTCAAAGCAATTTACTAGTATAAAAATGATTTCCCTAACTCTAACTCAGGGTTAGAAAATTACTTGTAATAAACTTAAAGAATAATTTATGAGGATATCTTTTCAGGATTTGGTGCCTTTAATTATCCATCTTATACCAAAACAAGAGAGCTCAGAGGCCCAGAACACACAGAAACAGTACGAAAACTTTCAGATATTTTATATTTCTGGGTTCTACCAGTTTGAAGTTTTATTTCTGCTTTCCTGTATTATTCATTACTTGATAAAGTGTAGTGCAGAGCTTCTGTCATATCTCACATGCACTGCCTATTTATACTACAATGTCAACCAGGAGTAAATTTTCATAAAGCCTATCTTCCACTATATTATATATAATGAATAAAAGGGGGTCTACAGGATGTGCAGCAGACACTGATAAACGTGATCAATCCCCTGAAACGACTCTGCTGTTGAGTGTATTTTAAGACTATCTGGGGTTTATGTTCAGTCCCATTAAACTGAGCTCACTGTTAGTGATTTGACCTTCAGTATCTCTGTCATGAGCTGGAGTTAAAGTGACATCTAGCTGGCATTCACTGACAGCAGATGAGGAGGAGGTTTAGATGTGTGCATGTGAAAAGAGATATTAAACCCTAAGAACCTAGAGTGCGACTGACAGCTCCTCCACTCCTCTTGTTTCCTGTTCTTCTTCATAGCTCATCTCCTCCCATGTTGTTTTTCTTTTCTCACTCTGTCATCTGACAGTTAACTGCACAACAGGAAGCTTCCCACTGAAGGGGTTGGGATTGAATTGCTTTTTTTTTTTTACAGTCGAATGCTCTTGCATACAGTTACATAAAACATGTATATGTTTACACAAGCAATCAAGCATGCAAAACACGATTCAGACCAATGGGGGCTTTGGATCAAAAGAGATCAAAACCAGGGAGCGTTTGAATGTCAACATTTTCTAAGAAGTTAAAATCAAACTATGTTGGTGTCTTTTTTGCCAGTTGCTCTATCTAAGTTAAACTTTCTGTAGCCTGCACAACAAATAGCATCTTATTTTGGAAATGCAGATCTGCTAATTGGAATTCAGCTGGCTTCATATTGATTTATTCAGTAACAGCTGGTCACAGACAGGGATGTAGTGGGGAATAAAACCCCTTAAATCTTTTTAATTTCTTTATAACCCACCAAGTGTATTTGTATTTTCTTAATTTATAGCAAAGCTCAGTCAGTATGAAAGTGTCAATTGTGAAACAAACAGTTTATAAAACACTTTTTCCATTACGGGGACCTAAAGCTACTATATAATAGCATTATCAATCCACCTGCCAGCTGAGTTTTTTACAGAATACAAAGGAAGCCAGGCGTCACCTATTGTTAAAGGTAGTGTGGATATTTTATTTAAAAAGATTTAACATTTTCTTTGCCACAAAACACTTGCTGTATTTATGTTGCATTGTTAGGGCCATCTCTTCCCCATGTTTCCATTTTTTCAGATCAGTGAAACAGTGCCCCTCTGAAATACAATAGCCTATAAATATCAGCCAGTTTTGTATGTGGTAAAAATATTGTGAATACAGTATTGCGCTGTTATTGAGGTAATCATGTCAACTTTGCAAAATGAAGCCAAGTAAGCTGGCATCCCTTGATAGTATATGGCAGCTGTTGTCACTTCATGCCACTGCAAAACAGACTGATACAAACTATGGGGGAAAAAAGTATTTTGGAGGCTCCTACAAACCAATGAAACCAACGTCATTCAAATTAAACAGCCAGGACAGTACTCATGATATCAGCTATCATGCTATTGTAAGACTAGCAGCAGTGAGGATCTGTAACCTCTCGTCGGGAAACAAGTTGTCATTGACTGAAAATAGAAACTCACAGGAGATGAAACCACTTTGAAAACTGGACCTTCACCCAAGTAGAAGAAAAGGAAGGCATGTGTGTGTATGTGTGTACAGGAGAGACATGGCCACTTAGCCAAAATATTAGTCCTGTGTGCTGGAAGTCCCCTGGGAAGTTATATGACTTGGTTATTGACCATTTTGTCTGCTGTGTAGGACAAAAGGTCTTCCACTTCAAATAGGGTAAGTCAAGTGCTCTCTTTCTCTGTGCCTTGTGTGCCAGGATGTAGCTGTTTATGTCATAGGTAGATAAGTCACATTTTCATTGTGTGCGATATGTGATTGTTTAGCCTGTGCAGAAGGCCTGCTCTTTGCTTTTAAAATTGTTTCATTCTTGCTTTGCTTTTAAACTGGGCTGCTTAATACATAATTAGCTATATTATCTATATAAACTTTATGGAATATTGTATTTAGGCTATTTGTATCCTATAAGGAAGCGAGGTGTGACAGTTATGTATTTGATACATATACTTTTGCAATGAGCTACGCTACTCTTATAACAAAAACTCAATGAAGGACATCTAATGTTTCGTGTTCTTTCTTCTCGGTATGTGGTTGTTTATCACAACAAGGAGACAAGCTTTGTTTGAGAAAAGACTGCAGGCAGCAAGACAAAAGACTGCTGGAAAAAGCAGCAGAGTGTGGGAAATCCTACATCAGACGACTCTGGTTGCGCCAATTATCTCTGACCAATCAGTGGTCTGCAGTGTTTTAACTCCATCTTTTACTATCAGCTCTCTTGGAACCTCAACAGAGGGGTAACAAAAAAAAGTGACAGAATGGAATTGATATAATCCGCAACCTCTGCCAATGGAAATAAGAAAATAACTGTTCTAATGTTTAACGAACTGAACTGAACTATCCGGCTCATTAGCAACTAAATGCTCCACTACGCTTAACAGCTAATCAGCCAGGTAGCATGCAGCCAAAAACAAGGCTGTGAGAGTGGTGAGAGTTAACCAAAACAGTAAAGTTGCAGGCCAGAAAATGTAACAATGATTTGAAAGACGCTAAAATGTTCCTTAGAGCTGAGGGTACTCATGTGATCCAATATTGATTTTAGCCGCGTTATGAACAAGTTAAAACTTTTTTCTACCTCTCCCAGGGTGAAAAGTGCAATCTGATAAAATGAACATTTGCATTGCCATTTGAGATAGTCCACAGTCAGAAAAGAAAAAGGTCTGAGATATAATTTTGAAGGCATATATCTGTGGGTGATAAAAACATTTTCCCCTTTAGTTTCCCATCTGTGTGGGTGTGACATTATGTTGATACATGTGCACATTAATGTGCATGTGGCTCTTTTGTGTGTGTGTGTGTGTGTGTGTGTGTGTGTGTGTGTGTGTGTGTGTGTGTGTGTGTGCAAATGATGACATCACTTGCATGCAAGGTTTTTCACACACACCCCTATTTGGCCCCGCACAAAAGCGTACACACTTCAAAGGCGTGGGGTTTGGATCAAACGCAGTGGGTGCAGGTAGGTTGTGAATGTACACAACTCTCTCCATGGCTCCGCTCCCTTCATCTATGGCTCTTTTCATGTCTATGCTTGCAGGAGCCACATTCACTACAACACTTGAATCTTAATGTGAATAAATGAGCTCAAATCAAATGAAGTTGTAGTTCAAATAAATCAGATGTTGGAACCTGAGTGTAAAGCGATACTTGACCCTGTGCCTTCGGTCATAAAAATTATTTGATTTTAAGGACTGAGCGGGACAAAGTGTGTAAAAACTCTGCAGACGTTCAAAGCTGACAGCCTTTGAAAAAGGTCTCAGACACAACCACAACAATACCCATTCACTGTAGGCACCACAAATCAGTTTGCTTCACATCACATCACCTCCTTATCAGAGATTATTAGAGTTGTACTGAACCAGTCAAAAACACTTAAAATTCTGAAAAAGAAGTTGTAAGTTAACCAAAGCTAATGACATACACAACTCTTGTTTAGCAGGAAAATATACACATCTGGTCCTCAGCCATCAATTTAACATTAGTTGAAGCCAGATCTGAGGCAACATGTTGAAGTACTCCCTAATAACCGGCATGAAGTGGCCACTTATAAACTCTCACTTAGTCTCTTGCTAGAAATCCCTGTGGCTGCTCTGCTGCCCATGTCACACAGTCCTTCAAGTTTATTCTTGAAGTTTGACTCGTGTCCCTTTGGGACCTGAAGGTCGAAGGCAGCAGGGTAAGCGTCCCCTCTGCCTTCCCTCTCTTCTGTCCCCTCCACCTCATCCTCTCCTCCGCCTCCAGTCTCTTCACCTCACCCATGGGATGCAGGAAAATTGAAAGAGGGTCACACAACTCAAACGCATGGCCAGCTCTTTGTCCACTGTCAAAGACCGATGGTCCGTTCATTTCAAAATCTATACTCAGTGCAGACAGGCATCTACAAGCTGAATGATGAATGAAAGCAATAATTCTGTTGAAACTGACCAAAATGAAGCCCTAAACAAGAGATGTTTTTAATGATTTTTTGGTCAGTTTACAGAGTTAATTTAATAACTCACCGTTTGTCCTCACTACAGATGTGTACTTACATCTTTCAAAATGCAATATTGTGTAAAACCGTGATTTTATTTCTGGACTTCATTGCTTTTTTATGTAATTTTTATTGACTTTGCTTACTTTCATTACACTTACCCATTACACTAAAATGTATTATTGTATTTTGAAAAAAGACAGTGGAAAGTTAGAAGTTTACAGTTGTGTCTTTATAACTGAGTAACAATCACTGTTAACCTGATAATATTCACAAAACTCCTCTCCCAACCCTGCAGATTCCTCCAGATTCATCTCGTCAGATTCTGTCTGTATCTTATTAAAGACCTAATGGAATGTGATTGATGACAAAATTTCCTGTGATTAAAAAGAGCTGTGGCCGAGATGGTTATGTTGTTGAGTGGAGAAATGTCACCATGATGCCTTTAATGGGTTATTTTCAAATCGCCTCCGTGATTTACAGAATTGCAAATAATTTAATATGCCAGGCCAGTAACATTGTTGTAATAAGCCATCTAAAACAATTTATTGGGTGTTCTCTCACAATAATTCATGAGGGTCATGCATGTTTTATGAATAATCAATCAAACTCAAACTCCAGCAGCCTGGATAATGAGGAACTATTGAGAGGAATGAGGCCTATTCAAACTCAGAGATGGAGTACAACAAACACTGTCCTCTACGGACTACCTTGAACATGGCATAGTAGTTATTGTGGATGTGTGTGTTTGTCTGCATCTGTGAACATCTGTACGTCTGTGTGTCTGTCACTGACAGAGAGACAGAGGGCATTTGGGGGTCCATTTTTAAAAACATGCATTATATTCTGACATTTGAGACATTTACAGCCAAGACAGCGGAGAAGGTAGATCACATTTCAATCCATCACGGATTATTGAATAGTAACAAGACTGAGACTGAACAGCTCTGTGAGGCTCTGCTTAAGTACAGTGATGCTTTAAGCTAAATGCTACCATCAGCATGCTAACTCACAAATGTTTAGCTGGTGTAAAGTTTACCATATTTTCCAGATTAGTTTAGCCTGTTAGAATGCTAACATTTCTTAATTAACACTAGGCAAAGGTAAAGTATGGGAATGTCCAGCCAATATTCGTCAAGCCATTTCACCAAGAAGAACAGCACAAACTCTTCCTCATGGTGGCACTAGAGGAAATGTAAGGGGATCACCGAAGTCATTAGGCTTCATCCTCTGGGGACGGACCTATCCTCCCTATTGATCCAACATCTGCTAGCGTGGCTAAAAATGGTAACAAGTAATGTAAACCACTATATTATTCATCAAGTGCCTCCAAAATTCTTTGGACAGGATCCAATGTACATTATCACATATTGTTTAAATATGTAAATAAATATATGTAAACATTGGAATTCGTTTTGTTAATCTCATAAACAGAGTTATATACCAGCCCTGTTGCTTGTGTAAGTAATCAAACAAGCAATGACTTCAAAAGTATCTAAAAGCTGTGACAAATGCAATTGTAAAGGAATTTTTAAGTGAACTCTATTTCTGTTACTCCCCAGTCTTTTACTTAATATTGGACATGGAGCACTAATCTTCCCCAGGGGACATGTAATCACTTGTTCTATTACCTGCCCATTATTGGGCCAGGTTCCACATGTATATGATCATGTTGTAGGTAGAACTAATCCTGTAATGACACAGACAGTCAGTCAATTGATTGCGGTCTGATCTCTATCCAAGGCTCTCCTGCAAGGTGGAAATGGTGGCTTGTGAGAAGAGAATTTAACCTTCTCTCAGTGAATTGATTGAGAGAAGGACAGAGCAGGAAATACTTTAAGTCTGTCCTCGCTCCGGAACGGATAAGCAGCTGGAGACAATTACTGACATGATTTTGTCACAGACATCACACTATTGTATTGTCATTTCATTTAGAGAGTGAGGCAGAGATGTTCCAAGAAATGCACTCCTGTCACAAAACAATCAGACAGATCCTTCATGATTTCTGTGTTTTACATTCATTTTAAGTTCCATGTGGCAACACACATGATGCAAGACCATGCAATGCTGTGCTTTAAAGAAATAAACCATGTTCCTCATCTTTAAAACCAAACTATGTACCATTTTGACATCAACAGATTTCTTTGATAATGTGGATCACTCAAGAGAATTTCTCCAGCAGAACCGGGTGGGCTCACCCTGAAGGGATCCAGTTCGACAGAGGCAACATTTTCTATCAAGCAAAGACTCAATTTGCAAGATTTCAATTTCAAAATTTAAGAGATTAAATATTTGATAAGGCCAGAAATAAAGATGTCAGGAATAATTTGATAAGAATAAGCTACATCAACAACATGAGTCTGCATGGATCCAATAAGCATGCAATCAAAAACTGATTTGAGCAGAATTGATTTTGATGACATTTTAAACATTTATAAACTAATGCAGAAAGTACCATTGGGGATCAGGAGCTTCCAAACTGTTTTTGTCCCTGCTTCTAAAGTAAACCTTGTTACATTTAAGGGTTCGATATGCTTGAATTGAACTTGGTAATACGACGTGTCCAAACACGTCTAAAGGCAAAGTGTTAATATACTTTCTCACTTCTGGACACCTGACTAATCACTGTCTTAAGTGGGTGTGCTCATTAGATTGTTAGTGTTGCAAAGTTGCAAAAATGGTCAAACATAGCTTCCCCAATTCCTCAACATTCCCCAATGTTGAAAAGGTGTAGGGAAAGGGTCTTCAGATGCTGTTAGATGGTCCAAAAAGCACTTCTTTTGAAGCATACTGACACCCTTTGAGAGATGAAGGACATGTTTAACATGATGACTAGAGGAACAAGGTTTAAACCAACTCAGCATGAGAGTGATTCCCTAAACATCCTGGGATCTCTAGACTGAAACACATTTTCATCTGTACTTAGACAAGCACATAAATCGAGCTGCTCAGTGACCATCTGTATAACACTGTTACGAAACAGTTTTGATATGTAATTTGTGTTGTGACTCAAAATGTACCACCTACAACTATGCCTTAGGTGTGACCTTTAAGTAGGGTAAGATGTGTTTTTATGCAAAGTCTTTCACACCACTCTAAAGGAAGCTCAGGCCACTTAATCATTTGAGAACGAGGAGACAAAATACATTTCAATACAAAACAGCCTTACATTTATAATTTAAACTGATAAATGTATGTACATTTTTAGCATATACATCTGTAACTACAAATGGCTCCAACCTCATTTTTCCAAGTGTTTTATCAGCCAATAGATGTTCCCTGAGCTGTGTGCAGTGATTAACAATGGCTCCGTGAAGGGTTACCTCAGGAATAACAGATAAGGGATGTTGGTTTATTCCAGTGTAAACTGTGAGGTTCAATTAACACTGAACCAAGTGTCCCTATGTTGCTTTGCTGCAATGAACATGATTGACAGATAGGTGTGCAGGAGAAAGGTTAGAGGGGCTTTGGAGGTAGCAGCGGAATTATATATATTATGGGATGGGGAGGAGGGCGGTTGGGAGGCATCGGGCACAGATCACACTTGAGATCACACCATGCTATCCATACCAATAGGCTCATGCAGACACTGCCATACAAATCTGCAGTTCAGTAAATTCAGTACACACATGGATGAATTAGCAAACACAACACAAGTCAACACAAGGGGGGAATCTTTTCCCCCGCTCCCTTTCTGTACATAAAGAATTTGTACAAACACATTTACACATACATTGAAATAGACATGCAAGGGCACACACACGCCAGATCGTCGGTAAGGGGAGCCCAGTCTGTCCCTAGTTACAGAGCAGCTGGGCGTGGTCATTATCATCTGTGAACTGTGACTCACACTGACACTGTCTGGATGGTCTGCAATAATGGAGTGGCATGCTGCGACAGGTTCCAGGTGACTCCAAAAGAGAATGGTATTGGAAGGCAGTTTACAAGAAAAAATAAAGGCAAGAAAAGGATAGACATGGCCAGAGCAAAAACAGGATGGTGTGAAGATTTATAGAAAGCCAGTTTTTTCAAAAAAGGTTGAGGAAAACAGATGCAAGAGTTACAAAAGGAAGAAAGGCATGAAGAAGAAGAAGAAGGAAGAGGAAGGATTTAATATTGTGAGGAAAAAGCACAAATAAGAGAAACCACGGCAGAGCAACAGAGAGAGAAAAGAGACTGAGAGAGAGGAGAAAAAGGTAGAGGAACCTATTATTTATTTGAATAAAAAGCCCCGCATCAGGATGAGCCGAATAGTAAGCCACAGTCTTGTCATCATATCCCTTTTTCTTCCCAGAACAACCTGTTTGATGTGTACAGAATAATATGGTGAACAGCAGGGGGTATCCACAGCATCAAAGAGAATTTAAACCACACACTGGCCCATTACAGTGTGCTTGTGTGTGTGTGTGTGTGTGTGTCTTTGTGCCTGCATAATAGCGACTGAATGCATGTGTGCCAGTATACGCACACAGCATATGACACCACCTGATCGTATCCCTTTGCCGTGTTGTGACGATTATTAACCAGCAGATGTTCTTAGCATGATGTGTCTTAACTACCAATCACAACTAGCCCCCTGTTTGTTGTTCCATCAGTAAGTGTAACAGTGGAAGTAATAAGAATGAACTCCTCTTGATGATCCATGACAGGGATGACCAGGGACCAGAGATGGCATTTGTTTTCTGCGGTGTTCCATCGTAGCTAATAGGTTCACGCATTAGCAAACACGTTCCGCTCTCTGGTGGAGGGAGGAGGTGTTGAACAGCGTGAGAAAAGAAAGGGGAAGAAAGTCACTTCTATCTGGAGGTTGATGGATGGTCCGCTCGGTGTGGCTCAGAGCTCACATGAATAAACATACAGCCCTGTGTATGCTGCAGATACTCCAAATGCAAACCTTTGATTATGTGTTGAGATGAGATTTTAAAAAGTAATTGAAAATTCAGTTATGGCTGAATTGTTAATGTGATGTTTTGAAGGGTACAGTTTTGAATCATGGATTTTCTTTTCCCAACTGATAATAAACTGAAAGCCACAAGTGATTACACTTTGTTCCCTTTCTTAAAGACTAGATTTTGTAAATCTTATGTTTTGTTTTTTAAAGATTCTTTTTTTAGGCATTTTTGCCTTTATTGGATAGTGACAGATTCAGATATAGTGAGGAAATGTGGGAGAGAAAGAAGGGATGAGATGCAGCAAACAGCCCCAGGTCAGAATCGAACCCACGTCGCTGCGGTAAGGACTCAATGGTACATACACTACCAGGTGAGCTACCTTTCAACCTTAGAAAGAGAATATGTGTAATAACCTAATCAATAGTTTCAATAAACATCTCCACAGAACCTTTTCTGACCTTTTTCTAGTGTCTTATAGCTCTGCTCAGTGAATTATGGACGTTAATTTTTATTCATAATTATGAGAAATAGATTTTCTGGTTTAGCTTCTCTCCATCTCCCCCCAGGCAAGGCCCATACTGAAACCTAATCTTGTTCCAGTATTGGCCGACAGTTCAAGGCTGTCGTTGTACTGGGCAGCCTGCCAGGATTAGTATTTGAATGTGAAGCGCTGCTGAAAAATGAGCAAGTATGCACGGCCATATTTTGGATGAATAAAAATTTGTAAAATCTTCTGAGACAACATATCAAACATCACTTTCCGAGTTCTTCTGTTTGCTAAAGCAAGTGCATTACTATTGCAAACCTTTATTTCAGAAATTATCTTATTAGAGAGTCTCATTTATCTCATTTTAAACCTGCAGTATTATGTATCATTATTCATTAGGAGTTGTGTTGCAGGCAAGCTGATTAATGCAAGTCTAGTATTTACTTTCCTTTAGCTCTGTTTTGGTCCTCACTAACTCCAGGGAATTATCTGGCTTATTAGCAACTAAATGCTTCACTATGCTCATGTTGGGAATTACAATGGTTAAAGCAGCACCAAATTGTGTAGGTTCAATCAATAAAACTTGGCTATCAAAATTATCAGTTTGCTGTTACGTTGTGGATTAGCCAGGCAGGGAAGAGTTGTGGTTCATTTGTGGACATGTCTTGTTGCTGTGTACTGTTCACCTGCTGTTCTGCAGAGAACTAGCAGGCTCTCGCAGCGCTGCTGTTGGTCAGAGAATTTGGTTCTGCTGTGCGTCTGCTCTGAGCAGAACACGCTGAAGGACAGCTGCTGCTGTCCCCCTGCAGTGAAGAGGCCAAGAGGAAAAAACAATGGCCACTGACCCTTTTATTGACCTGGTGACATCACAGGTCACAGGTCAGACTGACCAATGATAGCTATATGCTGGTACCATCTGGGGAGGTCCATCTAGGTGTACCTGGAGGATTGTGGAAGATTGGGTTCAATGACTCTCCTTTTTTTGCAGAACAAAAGTGCATGTGGTCACCTAATAAAAGTACACACAAATGGCTAATCAGCCAGATAGTATGCAATGGGTTTTTAGAGCTTTTCCGCTGAAAACAGCTGCCTGCTGCAGCTTGAACGTTGATGAGGCCAATCCAGGCATATTTGAAAGGATCTGTATCACTTAAAATTAAGCCGATCAAAATCTGATCAGCGGAAGGTCACATAATCTGTTGCTAATTAACATTAATTCCTTAAGTTACTATAATTACAGGCAATACAGGAAAGTTAAACTTTCATTCATATCATATAACTATTTTGAGTTGATGTGATGTCAAATTTATAGTTTTGAATGAGGAGCTTCAGTAGCTGGCGAAAGCAGCTCGTGAAAATAAGGTGTGCCAGTAGTTATTTCAATTACTTTTATTTCAATGTGTCAGATACACATTTAATCATCATTTTGCTAAATGTAAGTATCAGATCGGGCTCTGAATCGGCAGGTACCCAGTGTTAAAGATCCAGTATGTAACATTTAGGAGGAGCTATTGACAGAAATGGAATATAATATTAATATATAAGTATGTTTTCATTATAGAGTAGAGTATAATCACCTGAAAATAAGAATCGATGTATTTCCATTACCTTAGAATAAGCTCATAGGGAGAGGGTCCCCTACTACAGAGGTCACCATGTTGCACCGCCATATTTCTACAGTAGCCCAGAAGGGACAAACCAAACACTGGCTCTAGATATGATCTCAACCATTCAACTCAACTATGGTAAATGCTTTTGGATTATTCTTTTTGAGGGCGCTAACATGTTGATTACAAAGTGATGGGGATAACTGTATCACCTGTACAAGTAAAGTATTGCCAAATAAACACAAGCAAATCCCTCATAATGCCAATAAACATCTCTCTACCAAAGTAACAACAAAGCTGAAAGCTTAACAAAGGCGGTAGCTTCTGGACTGTTTTAACTTACACAGGTATTCATGACATTGTGTCTTCAGTTGGAGATCATATTGGTTTGTTTAGAAGTATGTGTTGACAGAGAAATATTTGCAAATTAATGCATGAGTTATCTTAATTGTGACCTCATTAGCACACCTGATTATGTTTAATATATCATGGTGATTATAGCAGGACATGCTGTTTTGCTTATTAAGACAGTGGGAGAGCTGAGAGAGAGACAGGCAGCAGGGGAGACAGAGGACATAGCTCTGCAGGGTTTTCATCCCATGCCAGCAGGGTTAACAGTGTGCAGACTCTCAGCTGAGGGCAAGAGATGCTTATTCGTGGTTATTCTCGCTGATAGTTTTGGTTTAATTTGCCCAGGTTTTGTGACTTGTATCTGTATCCACCCCTATACAATTGAAGTGAATGGAATTTAGTTTGTGTTGCTCACAGCATTTCGAAATTACATTTAATAAATCAACAGCAACATGTGTTTCCAGAACCAGTGTCACTGTTACTCTGGTTAATCCACAGAACACACTGTTCTCATAGGGATTATTTCTTCTAGCTACAATGATAATGTTCCATAGTGAGGTCTATGGATTATATGGAGCAACAAGGCTTCATTTCTGGAACACATGTTGCTCTTGAGTTTTTTAAATGTATGTTTTCAGTGTTGTGAGTACCACAAACAAAATTGACAGATTGACACATTAACTGTCACTATCACATCTGCCACTTTTAGCTTGCATGGATAGCGATGACTCTCAGGGCACTTTCACCAAAGATCATACAGGCCGGATTTCTCCATCGGATTATAGCCTATTTACAACCCATTGTCCTTAGAAATTACGTTTATATATTACTACATTGTTTTCCCAAATAGGTTGTGATGAAAAATGTAACCACTGGCTGGATTGTGTTCAGAGGCAAAGTTTTCCTTTGAGTCAATGAACCTCTACATTAATGAACCACACCAGAGTTTTAGGGGGACGGTCTGGTAGATGTACAAAGCAAAGGACTTTGACACTGTTGACCAGGTTTCACATCCAGAGTCCCATCAGTGGTTAGGTTTAGGCAACAAAAGCACTTTTGTTAAGGTTAGGAAAAGATTGTGGTTTCGGTTAAATGTTAATAAACACTTTGTGCCTCAATTCACTATGGATTTTTACTGTATTAATCCAGATCACAATCTTTCTTTAACCATAACCAAGTGCTGCCAGTGCCAAAACATAACCATGAAAAAAGTTTAATAATGCGGTGGTCACAATGAACGGATAATGTAAACATGAACATGTGACTTTTTGTGCATTTACTAAAACGACTGATACTGTTATTTTTCTTGGGAGGACAGTCTCATTGTAACTTACCTTTCCTGTGTGCATCCTGAAGGAAAAACAAGTACAAAGTAATCACCGAGCAGTGAATGATTATCCTAAAATTTTATTCTTTGACAGATAAGCTCTCCACATCACATTTTAAGAATAATAGATTTAAAAGTGCGTAGGGCTAATGGAATATTATACAATGTTCATTCTGAAAGGTGCAGCTCCACCCTTTAACTACATATTGATTTTATCTGTGCAATTTAGTACTGCCTCTGTTCCCTCCAGCTCCCCTCCCTGGAGGAAAAAGCAATACAGCCTCATCATCCACACATACACACAACAACAATGACACATATGTACACGTACACACTTTGTGGGTGTGATAGAGGGAAATGTGTGTGTGTGTGTGTGCAAGGGGGGGGTCACACTCGAATACATGACTAATAGACTGTCGACATAGATAAATTACTTTTTAAGTAACAGAAAATTGCTCTGTATTCCATTCGCTGAACAGTAGTTTCCTCTCTTCTCTCTATCAGTCTTCCCTCTTTCTTTCCCCTGTCGTCCTCCCTTTCTCTGCTCCCTGCTCATCATATCTCCATCCTCACGCCCTCTTCATCTTTGCACCTTTGCACCACTGAGTCCTTCCTCTTCTGCCAGTTCTCTCATTCTGGCCTTACTGTACTTCACTTCGCTTTTCCACCCGTTTCCAAAGCAACAAGTAGCAGAGGTTTGAGAGTCTTCCTTTTCTTCTTCTTTTTGCTTGTGAAGGAGGAGACAGAAAAAGATCTGGGACTGCACAATAGTGGAATTATGCAAATTAATCCACCCAGTGACAATGGATTAGAGCGGGCTCTCTCACAGCTGACAGAAGAGGTTTAGAATGAGCTCTGGGAGTCACTTTAAATGATTCTTGTCTCACAAATCAGATTCACATTCACGCTAAGATTTCTGTGTCCACCTTTTGCCTTTCTCCAGCCTGGATGTTTGAATAGCTGCTGTATCTGTGCACCGTGTAAACAGACCTGACATCTGAGTACTTTATAAGAGCTGCAACAGCTAAAAGAAAGCAGATAGAACCTTTGCACTGAATAAAGAAGACATTATTATTACATCCTGAAGTCTCTGCAACAGAGAAATCTCCAAATGCATGTTTATAAGTGTGTGAGTGTGAAGGTGTGACAAATTGCATTTTGATGAGTGGATTTTCTCCTGTCAAAAGAATATCACACACACACCTGTGCCACTTCCACATGTCACTACTATTTCAAATATAATTTACACCTCATTATGTGTATATCACTGGGATAGTATTATTTAATATTGTAATGATCCATATTTCTCTAACAGCATTAATGATGCTCTTTACCTATCCTTGTAAAATCAGATTAGTCTTTCCTTAACAAAATTGAAATAGGTATAATTGCCAACCTGGCAGCCTTTTTCACAGCAAATGCAACATGATTACTCTTTATTATAAACAGTGCAGGCTCTGTAGAGGCCATAACAATGCCAGTACTTATTCTTTTATTTCAAAATGTGTCTTCGTCAGGAACACACCGCAGGCCCCAGCTGGTCAACTTCAATCAAGTTACTAATCACATATGGACATTGTTGTGTATGTTATTGCAATATGGGCAAATACAGAAAAAGGCAGACAATACATCAAAGTCAACAACAACACTGAAACGCTGAAATGCTTAATGTGTCAACATTTATTCAGGTTGTGTTGTTGCTGTGTGTACATTGATTTTGCATTTACACTTTAGCCCGTCGAAAGCACCTTTCACTGCCTCTTGAGGTGGATTGAAAAGCTAGAATTTGACGCATTCGCTCTGCACATCAACAAGCATTTACACTTTTACTTTTATGTCCAGAAGTTCCTTATAAATTTAAACATGATTAAGAGTCTATACAGCCACACTAGCAGCTCTGTAATGTACTTAATCAGTGCTTTGAGCTACTGTAAATGCTAACATCAGCATACTCACATGATCACAAAGATAATGCTAACATGCTTTTATTTCAAAATGTGTCTTCATCAGGAACACACTGCAGGCCCCAGCTGGTCAACTTCAATCAAGTTACTAATCACACATGGACATTGTTGTGTATGTTATTGCAATTTGGGGAAATACAGAAAAAGGAAGACAATACATCTAAGTCAACAACAACACTGAAATGCTGAAATACTTAATGTGTCAACATTTATTCAGGTTGTGTTGTTGCTGTGTGTACATTGATTTTGCATTTACACTTTAGCATTTGTTAATTAGCACTAAACACAATGTACAGCTGCAGCTGATAGGAATGTCATTAGTTTTGCAGGTAGTTGGTCATAAACCAAAGTACTGGACATTTTGATCGAATGATGGCGCTATAGGAAAAGTTAAGGGATCATCAAAGTTTGTACAATGTATCCTGAGAGGAACATGAATGTGTGTACCAAATTTCATGGCAATCCATTCAATAGTTGTTGAGACATTTCACTCCAAAGCAAAAATGTCAACCACACTGTTAAAAGAAGTCATTATGATTAATCCTCTGGGGGCCATGAATGTCTGTACAAAATTTCGTGGCAACGCATCCAATAGTTGTTGCGATATTTCAGTGTGGACCAAAGTGGTGGACCAACCAACAGACCAACATTGCCATCCCTAAAGACCCACCACTAGCATGGCAAAAAAAAAGAAAAGACAATCAATACTCCTGAGATGAGAGATGTGTCATGTAAACGACCGGAGCAAAAAGGTGGAAATACACAAAATACTCCTGTAAAACCTTATCAAACAAAAGTATACGGGCAAAAGTAAAATAGCCTGAGTGTCGACTTTTGTTCCTCTGTGCTCTCGATACACTCAAAATATCAATTTTTCCTACATAACAGATTTTCTTGTTTGATCTTGCTGACTTGTTGGATACACAAGTATGTTTATCGTTCAAACTGAAGTGCCATGCACATGTTCATGCTCTCCTGCCACACTGTGTACATGTGCAAATTTCACTATTTTGAGTAGTTTGTACCAATGGATGATACATACATTGTTTCCACAGCACTTCTCTACATCTCTGTGCTGGGATGATCAGTGTGTGCTCAGGTATCTTGTCAGGAGCTTTGGAACAACCTGACAGCACGTTCTGGTGTCATGATGCAGTGCATGCTGCTCACCTTGAGGTGTATATGTTCATGAAATATAAAACAAACAAGATTAGTGCCCTTTCTTATATGATAAAGCAATTCCTTCTTACAAATAGGCAGGGAGACTGGGGGCTGTGTTGACTGAAAGGCACAGGTGGCATGATGCTAAAGAGGAATGTGTGTTTGTGTGTGAGAGGAGGAAGTAGAGGGGTAGATAAGAGGAAGCTATAGGAGGAATGGAGAGACTCAATGCTTGCAGCTGTATCCTCCCCATTGCTTCGGTGAAGGTCTGATAGGGAGCAGATTTCATAACAGCCTAATAACACCCTCCAAGGGGTCTCAAGATACAGCTATTCTATCTCTGCAAGAGCTGCCATCATCTTTACCTCAACAATCCAGCCCCTGTCAACAGCCGTCAACCCCTACACCCCCTGAGCCGACTGATATTGACAATAAAACAGGAGGTCGGATCAGTGGGTTGGCGTGAATGTGTGCACACATGCGTGTAAGTTTGTGTTGGTGAAAAGGCCCAAGAGTGGACACTCGTTTCAACACCACCACCCAGAGAAGAGCTCGATATGCACCTGGTAGCTATACTCTCACACGGCGGGATAAAGACAGATTTCACGGAGGCATGGAGAGGAATACAGAGAGGCAGCCGCACAGAAAGAAAAATGTATAATGATCCGCGTTGTCACAGCCATGACTTTTGGACAGCTCTGGTAACTTGCAGTGTGCTGCAGAGGAGATGGAGATTTTGTAAGCCTTGTCATGCATCATAAATGTAATACCATTTGGGAATGCAGCTCTAGCACCCAGTAGAGAATACGAAATTTGTGCACGCCATAAAGAAGAATGTATTCCCTTTTACGAGGTAGCGAAGGACAAATTGTGTGGCAGGCCTCATAAACATACGCATGTTTCTCTTCTGAGTTTTTTTGCGGGATTCGAGGGAAGGCTCTACAGAATTAGGGAGGAGGATTAAGAGGCAGATAAGCAGAGACACTATTTACATTAAAATGGCTGTACTGCTTGAGAAGGGAGATGATGAGGAGTCGAAACGGAAATAGATGAGAATGAGATGATGCGATCTGGGATCTAAATGTGAATGGGAAGGAGGTTGAAGGTGCAGGCAAAAATAATCATGTATGGGATGTTTGTGCTGATAGATACAAGATCGGCATGCATACCATTCCACTCAACCCTGCCCCAGAAGGGCTCTTCGGTGGCAATCTCATAGCAGCCTTTTTTTTTCTCCTAATATTTGCTGCAGAGGTATCAAACAAAAAGTGAATCTTGCGAATGTGGAGGAGTTTTCATCTCGCTGTCTCTGGTGGGATTGTTAAAGCAGACAGTGTCTATAGATCTTTGGGGGTCACAACATTCAGAAACCTCCATTTGTTGGTGCCATCATCCCCTTGGTAACAATAAAGGACAATCAGTGTGTGTGAATCAGCTTGTGGCAAGGATCTGGACCCCTGCACCTCAGGGTGAAGACCCTATCATCATCTTTGCTTGCTGCACAGCTCTGCAGAGGGTGCAGCAAAGCTTAAGACATCATGCCCAGATGTGGCAGTGCTTACTTTCAGTATATCTGGCTATTTCGCTGTCCTCTCCATGTGACTTAGCAGCATCTGCAGTGAGACTGATCAATAGATCACACCAACAAGAGGTCTTGAGGCCAATTAGGCCAGGAAAGGTGGTGTCAGACTTACTGTCAATACTGAAGTCTGCTCTCAGGAACAATGGATAAGGAATAAGGAATAAAGTAAGATAGATATTACTGTGTGTGCATGTGTGTGTGTGTGCACTGTGTGCTGCAGTTACTGATTTACATTAAATGATTATCAGCCAATCCAAGAGAAGTTCTAGCACATCTTAAGCTCTTGACCGCACCCCATTTTCAGTAAATGCCTCCTTCACTGTCAGGTCTGCTCCTACATACCAAATAGAGCAGAGAAGCGTGAAGAAGGGCGGCTGATCAAATGTCATTGTCCTGCTTTCATGCACAATACTTTAGCACCCTCTGTTGGTGTGTTAGATCACAACATGATTTTTTTTTTTAAATCTCACATTGTTAGGCTTGTCAACGTATCAGAGTTGATGCATATGATCTTAAGTGTGCACATTTTCAACCAGCTCCTGACAGAAAATAATTGTCATCCCCTGAGCCTAACATATTACAATATTAGTTTAATTTCCCCTTGCCTCTAGCAAATCACTCCAAGTCTGCCCAATCCTGAAATATAATTTATCTGTGTCTGATAACTATCTCGGATTAATCATAAAGGTGAATTCATTAACCTTATTTGCAAGGTTTATGTGGTGAAAGGGCAAGGTTAGGTGAGGGTTCATAGAATGTGAGATACCATCCAATTCATTCAGTATTGGTTTGCAAATGACTTCTGGCCAAGCAATAACTGAGAACCCCTCTCTCTCACACACACACACACACACCCTCACTCTCTCTATGACAGTCAAGTTAATTAAACTAGCTGAAGAATCAGGTACTTGGTTAGTCTCCCTCAGGCCAAGCACTTTAAATCTTAATCAGACGTACACTAATTAAACTTCATTTTAGCAACTAGCCTAAAAATAAAGTATTTTGCTCTCAGATGCTTGTTGGTGAGATGGTATACAGTGTTGACACCAAATGTTTGCTTGTAATTTTTATATGTATAAGTATAGTCAGTTACAGTAGTTATGTTATTTATTGTGCCCAGCCCATGTGGACTTTTAAAAAAAATATTGTTGCAGTGGTGAAACATTTGCAGGACAAGAACATACATATAACATTAAAAAGACAAAGACTTTTGGCTTCTATCCCAAGCTCAACAAATGAAATCTGCCACAAAAAAGGTTCCCTTCCTAAAACAATACACAAGTCCATCCAGAAGAACGCATAAGAAATGAAGGACTGAGATGGAGGAATAAGCAAGAAAACATGCAATAGACTTTTTCTATCTTTAATATCACCTGAATCAAATTTTTAAGAATAAAGTCTTTACCATTAAACCTGCCTGCTTCTATGTTATGTACACACCTGATCAGGGTGTGCTCTGTGTTAGTATTCATCTTTGTTTACACACCAGTATGTGCTTTTATAGATGTATTTTTATATGCAATAGGAAGCAAGAGTTGATATATTACTACAAAAGACAAGCTCAATGCAAAATGTTGACATTTCAACCATAATGCACATGAAAAATGAGCTGTGTACATGATTTAAATGCAACATTGGAAATGTATGAATTTAAAAAAGCCATCTTGACATCATTTACTTCGCAAAGTTTATTTGTAGTGGTTTGTGAAGGATTTGTGTTGTGAGGTATACCATGACACCAGATGGTAAAAGTAGGCTAATGCAAAAAAAAAAAAAACATAAATATGCCAAGGGAAATTAGGCTCCTAGCTTGTTTTTCAAAGCTTGACTAACCAGTTATGTCATAACAAATCCTGCTCCGGGCAAAAAAAAAAAAGGCTTTGGTGCTGCTTTGGCATTGTAACTGCTATGCATGTCAGTTCAGGCCAGAAAGAGCAATCCAGCCATTCTCAACCTGAGGGACTCAAACTAGGAATTCAGTTCATGAATCATGCAGACCCCAGGCTCCAGCATGAAATCACTCATTTGTTCCATTTTTCCATGGACCGAAAAAGTTGGACAGTGAATGCCAGAAGCTATTGAAAGAATGGGGATTTTTCTACCTTGTAATGCTTTCAGGAACTACCCACTTCACTCAAATTCTATGAACAGAGAGAAGATTGGGAGCAGGAGTATGAAGTAACAGATTGGAAAAGGAGAATGGAAGAAATGTACAGCGCCATCTCTCAAAAATAATTTCATCTTGTATGTGACCTCACTTCCTGGAAACCGTCCGGGCCTACAGACATAGCCTGTGGTTATCAGGTGCCTTTCTTCCCCTCTTATCAGTGCTGTAAAGATTTACACCACGTAGGTCTTGGTGGATTAAGGTTCACCGCGCCTTAGCTGCTGCTGCATGGCCCTCTCTGTTTTCTGGATACGTTAACAGTTGCGTTTCAAGAATAGTCAAAATAAAGATCAGAACTAACATTTGGAACTGAACCAGGTAAGCTTGTTTCATCAGTAATACATTTCTACCCAGGAAAAGCACATCAGTCATTATTTTATGAGAGCTCATGGGATGATTACAGAAGTTTTACTATTATAGTTTAGTAGGCTTCTGTGCACACTGATCAGAGGTTTAAACATCGAAGTTAAACATAAACTTCATCGAAAATGCAAGTCTGTCTGTCACTGTTTTGTACTTATGTATGTCAGACTGTCAGCGAATCTATTAAGCATGCGCAGGCAAGAACACAAAGAGAAAATATGTTGCCAGCAGGGATAGGGACTAGGTAATGCAAGGTCATCATTGACACAGCAAAAGTGTTGACATTTCAGTGCTCATAAAAACACCTGAATGCGGGGAGGGTGCATACCAATGTCAGAATATCTTTAAACAATTCACTTACATGCCTGTCAATCAACCTCTCAGAAAAAGAAAAAAACAATCAGTGTGGGTTGTGTTTTGTGCTATGTAAGCACTCTCAAGGGCGTTCATCCCACGTGTGGTGCTTTCCGTTTAGCTGTGCAGGTGTTTATTACATAAACGTACAAATCTTTAACACCAAATCCTTAAGTTAAACTGAGCGTGCTGATTCAACACTGTCAATGTCCAAATCAGTGTTTTTGTATTGGAGCTCCCCTAACCGTTGACTGAAAGCATTTTTGTCTTCTCAGACATGATATACAGTATGTTCTTATTTTCCAACACTATATACACCAACTGAACACCTCAAGTCCTCACTTGTGCACTTTTGCAACTTTGTCTCTCAGTTCACTCAGGGTAGAGATGAGGTCCAAATTGTATAGTCGAGTTGCAGCTACTGTGCTAAAAGGACACTGTATCTGCTTCTCAAAGCCAAAACTCTTATTTACACAATTTATAACTGTTTTAATTCCTGCTCCATATCCTGCCATCAGTAATAAACTGATTTTGGTGTTGTTTCTGTTCTGTCACAGTCCCTTGTGCGAATAAGAGCAGAATACATCACTACTGAGCAGTGAGTAACCGCTAAAAATGTTGTCTCCAATTTCCCTGACAAAAAATATTCAAAATATAAATTCAAACTTAAACTGGTATGAATCAAAATGTAACACTACATCTTTTGTGCCGCATGGGAGATAACTTTACGTAAGGGCTTGCTTAAAAAAGTTAGCTAATGCTAACTGTTTGCTAATTTTTCCTCCTGACATGCTAGGGGCTCTAAACTTGGCTAAATAGATAGTCACCGATGGAATAATTAAAAGTGTTTAAAAGAAATGTTCATTATGATATTATTAGCTTAAGTGTAGCTTTTGTTGGCTTTCTAGACTTGCCAGTGTCTGGCATTGTGCATTAGGTGTCCAGTGTTACTAAAGTATTTCTACACCTTATAAGATATTTATTCTTACCACTGGATTAAAACATAGGTTGATCATAAGAGGTAATTAGACCTACGTGTCTCCGAAATGACGCGAGGGTGTCCCATTTGGTGATCATGATTCTTCCACCCTTGCATCAGCACGAGGAAGAGCTATATGAAGGAGGAAAGCGAGGAGGGACCTGTAGCTAAACGGAAAGCGCGCACACACACACCCCTCCACTGCCTGTACTGAGGTCCCTGCTGTTTCTTATTCTTTGCAGGTCAAAGGGATTTTCTGTGAAAGCTGCATGTCTCACCACACAGTCATCATGTCTGAGGGAAAAAAAGGAAAATTATTATCTGCAGGTAATGACTCATATGAGGCATGGCTTTCTCCCCTCCTGCTCAGAAAAGCTCCATTTTCACTTTCTAGTTTCACTTCGTTAATGCTCATAGACACTTGTCTGTGAAAATTATCATGAACTGAGTGCTTTGCTTATAATGTCTGAATCAGCAACAGCATCTGTTCCTATTTGGCTTTGCCCTTCTGAATTAATAAAAGAAAATATATACAAAAATACATACATACACATATGTTATTATTATTTTTATTATTATTATTAGCTCTCATTGACGCAAGGTCTCATTTAACGAGATATGACACAAGATATAAACTGATTTCAGTTTCGGCATTCATTTTAAAGGCTGAAAAACTCACCACTTGCTGCTTTTGTCATAATATAGATGACTTAGCAGGTATGGCTGGTTTAAATTTTTGCTGGAAATTCCTTCTCTAGGACTGTTTTCTTCTTAATTGATTGTCATTAAATAATTAGCATAGAGCGCAGTATTAATGCCTATGCTATGAAAATTGTTTACAACTGATTTAATTTAATATTTAGAATATTCAATAAATAGTGGCTTCTCCACTTCTCAGCTCCATTTTTCCTTCCTGTTTTACTCTGAAAATTCAAATGCTCATAGACATGCTCATCTGTGAACACAGTCTATGCTGTGAATATTTTTCCTCAAATGAGTGCAAATGCTCACCTTATTAATGCTTAAATGAACAGGCGTCATGTACCTGCACTGTTGTTTCAGTTTAGTTCCGCATTAGTGCAATTAAATGAGAAAAACATATTTGCCTTCAGTCAAAAACATTGTCGATAATAATGAATCATCTGAGCGTGTGTACCTGAGATCCAGTTCTCTCGGTTTTAATGTGAGAAATCCTTTGAATAGGTGTGTCACATAATCTTACAACTTAGGTTACTTGTAATGTCTTTGCTCAAAGAAGACTATGTGGACATGAGAATCAGCAAAGTTTATGTGAATACAAAATGAAAAGTGGTATTTGTGTTCTTATAAATCTCCTTTCAGACGATATTTATGCATATGCGCTATCTAAGACCCTGACAAAGGTTTCATCACCTGCAACTGTAGGACTCTACTCTTCATGTCAGAATCGAATTAACATGATCCTCGGGCAAATGGAAGGTATGTTAACACTCTCTGTACCCCAGCATGTCGTCTCGTTCTTCTGCTGTATGGCTCTTGCTTTAATCAACCACTTAAAGCCCTGTGACAGTTTCTACAGTCTGTGGGTTGGAACTATAGGATGTTAGAAGGTCTTGATGTTGGCACCAAACGTAAAAACTAAACTTCAAATGATTTGCACGGAAACAGTGTTTATGACACTGTTTCTGTTTTTAGTGTTCACTCAACAATGTCCACTGTAAACATGACTGGAGTGTGTGAAACTGTGGTATGTTGACTGTAAAAACTGCACCTGTTAACAATAAAATGCTGTGGCAGCATAATATTATTACAGCATACAACAATGTTAAATTCTTACATTGACTTAGCCACTGCAGTAGGAAAATCACTGCGCTGGGCTTCCCAGTAGATCACCTTGTAGCGCACGTATCACTTATCATGGCTGAGTACACATACCATAATTATCCTAAACACTGCTGATGGGATAAATAGGGCAGGTTTGGTTATTTGAAAAATGTATAAAATATTTATGAATATTATCAAAATGGGATCAGGGGCCAATAACCAAACATGAAAAACAGTGTCAAAGGTGAATGTCCACCTAAAAATGTTGATATTTAAAATACTTTCTTACAATATGGTGGACAGTGAAGGGCGAATCAGAGCACTGTTCGTCGCAACCGGCTTTACAACACATATACAAAATAACCACAGGCAACTGCTCTTTAGAAGGTACAATAGCATTTATTTAACCTTAGCATTGATTAACCATCAGTAACTTCATCCAACAAGCACTGTTGTCTATTCTAAACACAATAAGCATACAACAATCTACAAGCACATAGGATGTGTGTGTGTGTGTGTGTGTGTGTGAATGTGTGGGTAAGTGTGGGACGATACCAAGGGTGCGAGGAAGACGGCGGACCTGACCATGTGGGTGGTTGTCTCGCACAGATCCAAAATGGCAGGCAGACCCGAGCTCTATTTGTCCTCAGGATGGGGTGGAGCGTAGTTAATTATGTTACCACGCTATCTGGGTCATTTGAGATGGTTGTGTATATATATGTGCAAATGCATGTGGGTTAGTGGAGAGGAACGAGAACGAAAAGCACACAGAGTAAGGCACAAGGGATCTCAAATGCCGTGGTAAAGCACAATAGCTTTTCCTTTATCACACAGGAACCCAGCAGCAAACTTTCATTCATCAGCCGTGTTACTGGACTTTGGTCTGATAAAGCACAGTTATTAGCTTCCACAGTGGCTAAACTAACAGTTAAACGGCCCAGATACAAGATAGAACGTGCTAAGCCCAAAAACACACAGCAGAAACAGGACACAATGGTCAGTTACTTTCCAAAGTAATGCAAAAAACACAATTCACAGCAATGAAGCTTAGATGAAATAACACACAGTTATAAAATATATCTTTGCCCAGACAGAGATCACTCTTGGTAGCAATTTAATATGTCAGTCCATTTGGGGCTATCCTCTCAGGCTCGTATACTGTCCGTGCTGTTGGCAGGAATTTCGGTCTTTCCGTCTGTGAAAAAGCGATACAAGCAGAATCTTCCTTCTGCAGGTTATCTGTGGGTAATGATCAGGATCAAAAAGTGTGTTCAGCAAACACAAAACAGTCTGTTGCTCGTCCAGCAAGTTAAGACCTTCCTAGGAAAATAAAAGTTCAACATTAAGCCCGTCTCCTGTAGTAACCAGATAGTGGAAAGACAGCGAGCAGTCGTCTGTTGCGCTCGGCTTTATGGAGGTGATGTTGTCATGGTGGTGGACATTTGGACTATTTTACACTTTGGTCTTTGTTTCCCATTCAGGCCTCTTAGTCCAACTAGGCCGCAGTCTTTTGTTCTCCACACGTGGTGAGGCCCAACACTGCACATACTGTATATCCCAGCTCAAGGTGTGCTCCCATTACACACCTTATTTCTTTTCCCCAACACATTTTTCATATGGGATGTGTAGTAAATAATGATAATTACAAGTGGTTGCCTTAAAAAGACCCTTTCAGAGGATGTACATACTGTGTCCAAAAAATCCCCTACCCATTTTAACAGAGCAAACTTAAGCAATTTTAAAGATTACAAGCACATTTTTTAAAAATGTGAGAATAAAAAACACACACAAAAAAGAATAAATCACATTTTAGGTGACATCTGAATTCCGCAAATGAGTGCTTGCACAAGAAATATGTGACTCAAACATGAAAATACAGGTTTTCTTTTTATAGATAAGTGACATTGAACAGACAGAAGGGAGTGGAGCGCTCCATTAGAAAAGACAAGTTTAAGGTCGTTTCTTTGTGTTACCCAGAAGGTCTTGATGCATAGGGTCGTCATGATGATTTTTTTTTATAGCACATGTTGGACCAGGCTTTATGTTCACATATTAATGTTAACACAATAATAAAGCTTCAAAGTGTTCAAAGCAAGATAGATAATAAATACTTTAATTCGATAACTATATATTAGAATTATTTGCATCTTCCTTGACTCTTTTAATTCTTTTCATATGACCATGTATTTCTGCACAAAAGTCAGGCTGATTATTTTGCTGGAACAGGTTTTGGGTTTAGTGCCATGTCCAGGGCATTTCATCAGAGTTGGTAAGAGCCGAATAAGTCAAATTCACCAACTTATTGCAATAATATTACACATAACATTCTAAAAACCTTCTATTCATTATCATTTATGTCCTACCCAGCATGTTGTCTTACCTGTTTTGATACCCCTCTGCCTTGATTTATATTGTTTATCCTTACATGTACCATAGGTATCCCAACGATGTAAATGATTTATTCTGAATGTAAATATTATCAATGTTTTGTGTCTCTTCAGCGTACATGAAGCAAGAGGCTGAGCAGGAATACAAAGGAAGACCCAGGCCTCGCTCAGTTCACCCTTCATTTACAGGCTTTCTAGCCCTCATTGGACGAATGCTCTTCTACAGGCCCATTTGGACGGAGGAGAACCAGCAGCACCATAACATCAGGTTCATTTCTGTGCATTTTAGTGCCTGGCATTTTGCAGGCAGTGACCTGCTTTGGGCCGGGCTAGCCATACGGCTGTTTCAGGCCATGCAGATGAACTTTGGGAAATTACAGCTTGTACTCTACCGTGTGGCTCAACATAACGAAGAAGACGAAATCAAGAAGAAGGTTTGTGAACTGTCTCAACTTTTGTCAGTTATTAAACAAAGAGTCTAGAGAAAGAGAGAGCTAAATACATGCTAAAATGCTCACAATGTTTATATGCTGATGTGTAGCAGGTTATGTTCACCATGCACACCATCTTAGTTTAGCATGTTAACTAACGTGCTAACATTTGCTAATTGGTACTAAACACGTGTAGCTGTAGGTGATGGGAATTTCACTGTTTTATGGCCAAATACCTTATTGTATCCAGCTTATGTTTGTACATTAGATAGAAAACTGTTCACAGTAAAACCTCTTCTGTTGTGTTTCTGCAAAGGCGCATCACTGTTGAGTTGCACAAATGTGAATTTTTGATGCTTTGAACATCACAAACAAAATCCCTTTAACTCTTGTTGTACTGGAATGGCAGCTCACATCACAGTGGTGAAAATCTCAAAACCATAGCTGGAGTAGAAGATATATTGGAGAAAGTGAAATTTTGACCTGATGAAGACGGTAGATGAAAAGCCTGGGGTTACCAAAGTTATTACAATTTATCCTGAGGGGGATCATGAATGTCTGTATCAAATTCAATCAATCCAATAGTTGAGGAGATATTCCACTCCAAAAAGTTGTCAGACAACCATAAATGTCTGCACAAAATTTCATGGCAATCTATCTAGATATTTCAGTCCAGACCAAAGTGGTGGGCTAACAGACGACCAACATTGCCTTCTCTAGAGCCACGCCACTAGAGTGGCTAAAAACATGGCAGTGGTGTCTAACCTGCTCCTCGTTTGTTCTGTTTTGTTTTTATTTTTTAAAATTCAGAAAGTGGAGGATGGATCTAACCATTGGAGGTCCAAAAAGGTTTGCTGCTGCCCTCTGTGGTTTTTCGTCCTGTCTATTCTTGTGGTACCAATTATCATCCTGGTATATCTGTTGAGTTTTGGCCTTCCTAATCATGAGGTGCAACCAAGCGAGGGGGTGAATGGAACAAAAGGCCAGGTGGGCATGCTGGAGGGCCTGTTCATCGCTTCATTAGGAGTCCCTGCAGCAAGTGCATTGAGGTTTGCCTTTCTGATGGGTAAGAACCTCATCTTCAACCAGGATCTAAACATCAAGAAGGGGATGGACAATGACCGGGTCAGCAGCCAATTGGGCTTCATGAATGAAGTGAGGAAGGAAATGTGGTTTCTGTCTCGCTTCATCCAGTTTATGGAGGTGTTTGAGAGGAGAAGGATCCGAGTGGTATTGAAGATCACCAATCTAGACCGGTGCGCCCCAAAGAAAATTGTTGCAGTTCTGGATGCAATCAACATTCTGCTTTCAGATGAGGAAAGTCCATTTATTTCCATTTTGGCTGTAAACCCAGATGTTCTTGTACAGAAAGTGAACTTTGCAGACGGCTGCTTCAGCAAAGAGGACAGAGCTTATGCAATGCTGAACTGCATTGTGACTCTGGCTTTCACGGTCCCACCACTGTGCGATGATTCAAAGCGCAGTTTATTTTACAGCCTCACTAGCAATTCAAACAGCCCTGAGGACATAACCTGGAGGGAAGATAAAAATAGAAGTGGGTGCCTCAAAAGGAGATCTTCCTCAGATGTAGAGATTGCATTGGAGTCAGAACCACTGGTGGATGAAAGTAAAGCAGATGTGAAGGAGGAGGAAGTGGACAAGTTGGTCAGCAGCATCCTGACCAGCAATGAAAGAAATCTAAACAAGTACATGTTAGATGATGCCATGTCTATGAGGAGGGTGATCAACTCCATTCGAGTGACTGTGATAATCATGAAGGCCTTGAAGAAAGAGCTTCCTCAACCAGAATACATTGCAGCATGGGTGGTCTTGGCCAATCAGTGGCCCTGCCGCCTCAGCTGGATCATCCAGTGTGTGGAAGATGCTCAGCAGAGATCAGGTATTGATTATACAAACGCGGCCAACTTTGATGATTCAAAGACCTTATGGGATGTCTTCAGTAAGTCCAGGGCAGAGCTGTATGTGATGAGTGCACAGATTGAGGACCTCCTCGAGCAGGATGGAGATCCTGAGATGTTTGAAAGATTTCTCGCAGTAGATTTCCTTTTCACCATCAAGGACTTGAAGGCATTGGAAGTAGTGACGGTGAACCTGGATCATTCAATTAGGAAGGAGCTGGCTCAGATCAGAGGGACATCCAGGCTGAAAGATTCTGGTTGGATGAGGAACCTAGCTCCCCTGCCAATCACAACTATCATCAATATGGAGACAGACGATGTTTGTAAAGAGGTAAGAAAATTATTTTAAGTTATAATCTTTCAGATTTCAGTCCTGGTTGATTTATCAACACCTGTAGTTACTGCTGGTAACAACAAGTGCGGTGTAGTACTACAGCAAACACTTCTTGAGCAGCTACTTTATCAGAAATACAACAGAAGAACAACTAGTATATCTGCTTAAAATACAGCCAAACAAACTCATGTTGTTTTAATGAAGTCAGTCAATATTTGTACTTTTTCCATCATGCCATGAGCAACCTCGATCTGATTTTCACCTGGTAGTTTTCTACACAGCAGAAGGGCACAGTGGATTTGGTTGCCCTGCTGAGTAGTTGGAGGTGTGTAGCCGGTTGGCTGCAGCCCTTCATCCAACAGCTCACTGTGGCGGCTCCTTCTTGTTCCATTACTCCATTTAAAATCATCCGTTCTCAAAAGCTGCAGAGAATTAACATGTTTTGCGGAGGCATTTCTGATGAATGATCACTGTCAGCACTAACCTTACTGACAAATACATTGCATTTCCTGTGACTGCTCCACACTAAATTCCACCCCATGTGTAAATTAAAACAGCTACAGATACGGGGTCAGGTGAGTTAACAGTAAATAGTGAGGCTGTTATGAATGAGATAAAAGTACAAACAGTAACGCTGAATTATCTGCCGCATCATTTCCCGTGAGTCCCTTGTGCATAGGTAGACAATTTATACCAAGCACGGGAATGGCGGACCGAACCACTAACAATTGAAAATTACTATAGAGAGGTAAATACTGAATGTAAGTACACTGAATGACTATAGCTGACCATTAATAGTATCAAAAACAGGATTTAATTTCATGTAAATCTTGAGGGTTATAACGTGAATGTAACTTTTGTTACAAAGCAGTATTTATTTATTCAAAGTAATGTCTTTATTCACCGCACACATTGGTGCAAATCAAAATTATTCAAATCAGTCATATCAGCAAGGATTAGGAACTAAATCATTTTATTCCTCTGTGTTTATTATCCTTAAATGTTCTTCTTTTTCCTAGTTGGAGAGGATGAAATACCCTAGTAGGTATATTGATATTGTGAGAAGCAATGACCTCAATGGTTCAGCACTGGTCTTTGGTAAAGCAGATGACCTTAAAGACCTCCTAAATATGACCTTCGGTGAATGGACACGTTTCAGACTGCACTTCCTGGGTTTACCATCACACCTCCAACCACAATACAAGAACATGCTGCCGACACCTTCTAGACCTCAGAACCAGCCGTCTAGATTTACCCTACAGGTTCCCCATCATTGCTCTTCTAATCTCAGTCTGTAGCAGCTGCATGTAGGAATCCGATCCATTTGTAACATTTATTAAGTATCTTAACAGTAAAAATACACAACCTGTGCATAAAAATCATTGCATGCCTAAACATGTTATGCACTGTCAATGTTACTAATAAATTACTTAAGGAATGATTCAACATTTTGGGAAATTTGCTTATTCATTTTCTTGCCAAGAGTTATATGAGAAGATCATTACCACACACGTCTGTATGCTAAATATGAAGCTAGAGCCAGCAGGTTATTAGCTTGGCTATGTACAAAGTTTACAAATACAATTACCAACATACCTGCCTCTAAAGCACACTAATTAACACTTATAACTGCGCCCGGTTGCAGGTCACCAAGAAAGAGTTACAACAAGTAATTTCCTCGTAAAACCACAACTTGACATTTGTACATTTCTGTTGTTCCTGTTAATGTTAATTATCAGTAACATTTGTGGCTTTTCTAGTAGTATGAACATGTCTGACCATTCTCCTCTGACCTCTTTGCGTGATAGTTCAGGCAGAACTGCTGAACTCCTGCTCTTTGCTGCCTCCTTTACTCCAACATATAGCTCACCTCTACAGTCCCTTTGAGGCATTTCAATTGATCACTCCCTTCTCATCAGGGGTGGGGGTGATGAGTTGAGCCTTGATACCAAATTGAAATGCATTCTATCTGGTCTCAGACTTTGTAGTGAGTTGCCTGACTGACTGAATGATTTCAATGTATCACCCCCCCAACATTCAGTTATTCTTAAGGCATTCTGGTCCAGCCATGTATATATGTGAATAAACAAAGAACAATTCCATTAAGTATGGGACATGATGAAAAAAATAATCAGGTGCTGTTTTGCTCTCGCAGAGGCCAAGCAAATGCACTTCTCAGTTTTTGTCAAGCTAACTGGTTTCCAGTTAATTGCAAGACATTTTAAGTAATGTGTGATTTAATGTTCATGAACCAGATCGTTTATTTAAATGTGAAGTAATTACATTCACTTTGTTAGCTCCAGGAGCTTGTGATAAACTCTTATTATTATTATTATTTGGAAAAACACTGCTTAGAAAAATGTTTAACGTACCTGTTCGTTAATTGAAAGGGGACAAGCCCAACATTGATAGCTGCAGTGTTACCTAGCATGTCCAATCATGTTTAAAATCAACCTTAGCTGACATGATTGTACATTTTGTCTTTGTCATGGATCACATTTTCCTATAAAAGCCGCTTTTCGTGGCAGACATTTAGACAGTTATGACGGCTGAATTCCATTTTGCTGCTTCAGTTTCAGGGTCCTGGAATTGTGAACGGTGCCTCACTGTCACCCTGTGATGGCTTTAATGTGACTTGAACAGAACGGAGCCATTGTTAATGTTACTAAAGAAAACATACAAACCAACTATTGTTTTCCCATTGCTTTTAAAGTCATTTTCAGTACTATTGTTAGGTTTGATGCACAGAGATGTTGGGAAATGTTGGCATCTATTATAGAGCCTGAACAGGCATTTACAAGGTATATTTGGTATTTAATGGATTGAAATTCACTGTGATGTATTCAGTCATTAAGTAGAAACTGTGCTTCAGTAAAGCATAATTCTCCATTTCATGCAAATGAATACAATGTGAACTCTGACAAATTAAATGTATATGCAAATGTCCCATAATAAAAATGCTCATCCAAGCAAATATAGGTTTTGGTCGTGTGGTACTTTGCCAGTTTACAAACAGCCCAAGCAATGTGCTGACTCATTAATGATATTTCAACATCAAAGTGTTCTCATGTTAGACAATCAGCTCAAGGTTCATTTCACCTGGATTCCTTTGAACGTTAGTTTGGCTAAAAATATCACTAACAAACCCCAGGCATTTACAGTACAGCAATTCTATTACACTACCACACATACTGAAGGTCTTAACATTAATAGGTTACTTTTAAAGATGGCCTCTGACTTTGCAGTCTTCCTAATCATAGTAGCACCCCTCTGATCTCATATTTTCTCCCAAATCAATGTTCGATCATATTCGAAACATTGTGATTAAGGGGCCAACTGGACAATTCTAGTCATGAGTAATTCTTTGAATAAAATATTAACCTGTGGAATATTTACCTGTCGATCGAGGCTGATAGAAAAGTGACAGGAGGCAGGCGTTCTAAACATGCCAACTTCTACCATGCATTTGACATCACCTATTGGTGTGTATTAGCATTAACATATCCAAGAGTGGATTCATTAACACTTAGTGGCTTTTAGATGAGCCTTGCCCCCCCCATAATAACTCCTCATAAGTTTTTCTTGAAACATGCTATTTATTTTTTCATGTTCACAAGAACAGACATCATTACAGTATCCTGAAGAACACAGTGGTTGCTTTGTAAGTGCTAATACGGAGTTATGAAAGCTCAAAAGATGGGAAGTCTAGTAAATTTCTGCTTTTAGTAGACACATAGCATAGTTCATATATTCAAGGCACATGTGTAATTTAAAATAATGCCAAACAATGTTTTCAAAGTCAAGACAGTTTTAGATTAATTGGAGCAATTATGCTCATGGTAACACTCAGAATAAACTGGGAGAATAACTAATTTGGAAAATTTAGGAATGTAATAAAAAAAAAAAAAAAAAAAAAAAAAAAAAAAAAACATTGGCGTATTTAAAAAAAACTGCAAGAAAAAGGTGCCTGTTAGATGTTTATTTATTACAACACCACAGTGATATTTATTTATAATAATGGATCCCAGATTTGAATTACTAACACTGGAGTACTGGCATAATGCTGGGTCCTTATGTTGTGATGCAGCAGTTCTCCAGGTTATTTCACCATCACAGACACAGCAGGGACACGTCCAGCTTGTTTGGCCAGAAGCAGCTCACTTGCGTCCCAAGGACTCAGCCAGCTTCTTGAGCCTTTTCTTCAGCTCCAGAGGAAACTTCTCATAACACTTTTTACAAACAGGCTTCATGTCAAACTCAACAAACTTGTTCCTGCAACGAAGGGAAAGAAAGACAATGTCAATACTAAGTATATGATCCAATGACTTGTCTTTAGCACACATTATTAACCAATCAGTTTTCTATCCAGAAAATTATTGGGCAACTATTTTGATTAATCAATTAATCTTTTTAATTCTACAAGCAAAAATGCCAAAAATACGGTGGCCCTGAAAGCTCTACGCACTGCAACTTGAGAAAGCAACTAATAATTATAGACCAAACGACTAATCAATTGAGAAAATAATCAGCAGATTAATCAATAATCAAAATAACCAATAGGTGCAGCACTACACATAAGCATCAATTGAGCCAAACTCATTTTTCATATACATTGTATACATACATTTAAATAAATAAATAAATGAGAAATAATGACATCATGCCATACTGTAAAGTTTACTGAGTACACAGAAAAAGGAAGACAGAGATGGCACCAACCAACGAACGGAGGGTGGACTCGTACAGAATAACTATAGACAGACAGCCGGCTTTTTCTTGCGGTCTTTGGCATCACGCTCGCGTCGGGCCAGACGGCGTTTCAGCTCCTCAGGCATGCGCTCATAGCAGTGCTTGCACACTGGCCTCAGGTCAATTTCAACAAACTTATCTCTGAGTTACCATAGAGGCAGCAAGTGAAGCATGTTAGGAGAAATTATAGGAAAAGAGGGAAAAGGAAAAGAGTCAAAGAGGGAAGAGTTGTAGTAGGAGAAAGACAAGACAGAAAGACAAGTGTTAGGACTAACACTATGGTAGGGGTTAAGTAGGAGTGTTGAGAGGAAAAACAACAATCCGCGTGTAGTACAGTACACGATTAGAAGCAGCTTTTAATGAGCAACATCACTTACTTGAGAGTGAGTTTTGTGTTGCAGGTGGAGCATGAGAAACAACTGACACACCAGGCCTTGTTGAGAGCAGACACCACTGAGGGGGTCACAGGAAATTAAATGAACATTCAACTGTTGTATCTTCAAGCAACATTTTATATAAATCACTAAAACCACTGTACTGAATGTGAGCTTTATTGTATTGATACTCACCATCGCCTTCAATCACACGGTTGCAGTTATAGCACACATCCCCGAAGAGCTTCATAACAGAGAAACAAGAATATTGGGTGTTTATCCGGCGAACGCAAATTATTTTATTTGGTGAAGCAATGAGGGGTTAGTAGTGCGGTGTCATTTTTCGGACACTTCATTAACATTAGGATGTCTGTCACAGCCTCCAAAGCCATTATTTCACTTGGCTCTCGTTTTTTCTTACCTGGTTGTAATGAGTCTCACAGTAAGCCAACCCCTTCCTCTCGTAATGCCGATGACCGAGGAAAGGCTTCTCACACTTGGCACACACAAAGTGCTGTAAACAAAATCAAAGGTTGCTGAGGGACAGGGGGAAAGCCTCTAACGAAGGTATGGGATACTGACAAGAGGAGCAGGTGCCAACACACATGATGAGGGTATCGGTTTTTTTTCTAGTACGTGAACATGTTTACTTACCTAGAAATGTTTTTAAAAAGTTATAGACTTGACCTATGGAGAAATATTACAATAGTGATCCTCCCGTGTTATTTTTAAACCACATTTAGCCCACCTGTGCTATGGAGAAACCACTGTAATATCTTTGTAGTGCTCCCTCAGTGTTTCTTAGATAAATAGGTCTACTTTTCTGGTGCCTGCCAGATAAAGTTCCCGCAGTGGTTAAATATAACATTAATTTCAGCTAATGACCGTCTTAAGCATTAAATTGACTGCTTTACACTGTTGATAGTCTTGAGCGTTTTGAACATTATAAAATTCAGCAGCCTGTAGACAGATGAACACACAACTTTATCTGCTGCGCTCTGCCTCAGGAGAAATCTTCTTTAAAGTGCTCACTTCTCTCCTACTGCCTTAAATGATCTCATTAACAGTGTTTTGGTTCTAAAGTGGTTTATTTAATTTGCCTGTGCATAAGTAATGGTAAGTAAATGTGAAATTAATTAAGACTTTTATTCTGCTTCTGTGCGAAGGCAGCATTACTTATACTGTAATATCTATAAATACTTTCAAAAAGGTGGTCAGAATGACATTTGTCCACTATTATTAACCTATCAGTAGTCTTTCTGAAGCAATACTCCCTGTACTCCAACTTGCAATGTGCTCAGGAACTTTTACAGAAACACAAAGTTTTGCATGAATAAACTGTTACTTATTCCAGCAGTTTTTGTGTTTAATGAACCATTTTGTGTACCTTTCTCTCTCTGGGAATTTGGACATATAAAGTTGGCAAAGATGGCGTCCAAAACAGTTACACTTGAATTTGTAAGTGTAACTTTCTTTTCTGCTATCCAAATACTTAAACTTAAAATGTCTATCCTTGCAACGAGATTCCACCAGGCAAGGCTCTATAACGTCGGGTCTGCGAAACAGTTTTGTTCCGTCCGCCATGCGGCGTCAAGGCCCACCGCGAGCGTTTCAGAGGCAGAGCGGTTTGCCTGCCCGACATTGTTGACACCATTTTCCTTGACTTCTGTGCTTCTTCCATGGGTAAGTAGGCTACACAGTTAAATGGTTTCTATTTTTGCCCGGTTCATCTGCTCTGCGCAGCCGTGCCCGGTGGGATCCATGCTTTACTTCTTTCCAAACAAATACCAAATTGTGAACGCGGTAATCACGATCCCTAAAGTAAACTCGTAAAGGCCTGGCTTTCTTTAGGCAGAGCAAAGTCCTAAAGTAAACAAGGCCTCAAAACAACAAAAAGTCTCATCATTGTTCACAAACCTCCACATGCCACTGCTTGCCCATAGCATTGACAACACGGCCCTCAATGGGTCTCCTACAGGCACCACAGATTGGTACACCCATCTTGTCGTGGCAGGGCAAACAGAAGAGCTCTCCCTTGAGTTCCCTGGCTTCAGCTGTCAATTCCTTCCTGTGGACCGAAAAACACATTAGAGTGAGAAACACAGGCTTTAAACCCATTGTTATAGATCATTTTTCATGTGGACCTGCAACATAATCGGAAGCTAAGAGTGTGCTGTACTGAACAGTGGGGTGGTAATACTGACCCACAATTGTTGCAGTTGAAGTGGTCTGGGTGATAGGGGTCATTCTTAAAGATCAGTGGCTGCTCTTCAATGATGGCGTGGCACTTCTGGCAGATATACTTGCCCAGGCCACGAGCTTTCTCACGGTTATGGCATGGGCGACACAGGTGCCTGAGGTAAATGGAGGAGAACAAAATGTAGGGGTGTCAAGACAAAGAAAGAGTCTGCAGCCTCAAATATTGTTTTGACATACTCTGTCACAGCTGCTCAAAATTCCATTATTTGTTAGAAAACAAAAGTGAGCGAGTCACCAGCTTGACAAGCGTGTAACCACCTGCTTTACAGGCTGTCAGTGTTATATTAAGACTGTAATAAGATGGGATGCTTACCTGCCAGCATTTTTGACAAACCCCACGTCCGCAAGCACAGCCTGACAAATGTCACAGCAGAAGCAGTCAGGGTGCCAACTATTGTTCATGGCCTTAATGACCCGCCCGATGATGAACTCCCCTGAGGAAAACCATGAGTGAGAAATCAGCTTGAGGAAAGTCTAAGTTTTACTTTTCCTATATTTGTTGGTGACTAGATGCTATTTTTTGGCAACTATACAGTGGTTACTAAGCACTCCATTATGGACTCCTAGTGTTTCTACAATGCACTACAGTGTTTTCTAAAGTGTTCTCCAAGTGACACTTTAATGTTGAATATACTTTAATTGTCTATTTAATTAAAGCATATCAGTCTGTCCCTGGACTCAGTCATGCAGTATTTAAATTAAGCTTACGTAGCACTACAATGCAACTCGGGTGATCTAAACACAAGTGGGAAGTTCTAAATAAAAGTATGAATGGGCTTAAAGATCAGTGGGGACACACTGGGATCCGATTACTCAAACAACATTTAGAGGTCAGGAATGCTTACATCCAAATATGTACTGTAGCGATGTGGTTCCCAAACTGGGGAGGGGGTTCAAGGGGGGGGGGG
>CM022485.1:12589450-12709118 GCA_011952105.1 Coreoperca whiteheadi
TAATCAATTAATCTAAAACTGTCTTGACTTTGAAAACATTGTTTGGCATTATTTTAAATTACACATGTGCCTTGAATATATGAACTATGCTATGTCTTGCAACGAATGGAGGAGTTTGTGAAAAGTCTGTCAAATACACGTTGAGCAGACAACGATCCAGAAATGTCTTTACGCGTGAAAGGGGGACCAACAGAAAAGGTTTGGGAACCACTGGTGTAGCGGGAACACAGATGTGTCTGTGACAGCAATAACAATGGAGGCTTAGTCAACATTTTGATGTGCTTATATCATGGGAACCCCCCCCCCCCCCCCCCACACGCACACACACACACACACACACACACACACACACACACGACTAGGCAATACAATCCCCTTCTCTAGCTGTAAGGTAAGTGCAAATGCCCCTCCCCTTACTGTATTTATTCTTTATTTGGATCTCCATCAGCTTCCACAAAGTGGTTGCTAGTTTTTCTGAGGTCCAAACAACCCCACAAAAACTAGGTCTGAACAGGCCCTAAGTGAATGAGGCCCTATAAACACTCACCACACTGGCGACAGCAAGGGGCAAACAGCATCTGGAAGTCATGTTCACAATATTTTCTTCCTTCAAACTGTGAAGAGAACAAGATTGAGATAAATGAGTAACAGACAAATCATCACCACACATGCAGCGCACAAAGTACGGCTCATCACTGGGTAGATTTGTGAAGTGAAATGAATTACGGGGACTATTTGAGCGCAATACCTCATAGAAGAGTCCCTCTGGAAACTGCTGGAAACACTGCGCGCACACAAAGCACTGCTCATGGTACAGCTCTCCATTGCTATTGACAATCTTCTCAGTCGCAGCAAAGCCACTCTTACATCGCTCACAGGCCGCAGTGGCCAGGGCATTAGCAATGCTGTCGCATGAGACCAGAAAATACACATTAGTACCTCACTCTGCCAGAGTCTCTGTGAAAGGCTGACAAACAACTGGGATGGAAGCCTGGACAAACGTTTATCATTTCTCACATAACTCCTACATTAAGTGCTGTGCTGTGTTGTGTTTCAGCAGCTGTCACCATAGGAAATGGAAATAAAATGTGAATCAGTTGGGAAACTCTCTTAGTCACTGCCATCACCTAATTTGGTAAAGAAATTGAGGTACTGAAACCTACAGCTAACTTTAATGTGCAGCCTCTCCTCCCCACAAACACACACAATTACTAATACACTGACTAATAACCAGCCTGAGATATAATCAACATACAGTTCAATACTATGACTATTAGTAGTCCAGTGAGGTTTAAGGCCAGTGCTGATGTTTAAATTGAGTTGCTAACTAAAATAACAGTAACGTTAGCAAACCCAGCCAAACGTGATTTAATGCCACTTTGTCAGTTTCCCTGTAACGTTAATAACGTGCCATGCATTAGTTGCTGTCTTCAAGTAAGCTAAGTTAGCTAACTTCAAATAAATCGTGGTCATACCTGACCGCCCATAAAGGACATTAATGTTGAGGGGCGGTGAGTGGAAACGTTAATAATTGGCCTCATGTTGAGAATTTATAAAGGAAATTAGGGGAGTTATACAGCTAACTAGCATGCTAACCCTACAGCTAGCTCCAAAGTTGGGAAGAGCACTAACGTGATTTCCTTAACGTTAGTTAACTAACTTAGCTGTAACGTATCAACAGTGAACCCACTGTTGCCCTGAACCAACATATGTAACCTTATTGATAATAACATTTTGCTTGTGGCTCAAAAAGGGGGCCATCTACTCTAACGTAGCGGTTTGCTAACTTCACCCCAATGCTTACGCTGGCCATTTAATGCGACGTTAGCTTTAGCTGGCTGGCCGAAGTTCGCAGTTATGTAACGTTAAGTTATGTTTGTTTGCTGCTCCCCAAGCTAACGCAAAATCTCACCTGCCCGTCATCCCAGCCACCCCCAGCATCACCTCTTAGCGCGACAGGTTTGGACACGTAGCTAATATCTTGGCCGAGCTACCACAGCTTTCAGGGGAAGCCGAGCTGGCCGCCCACCACTTTGGGAGTGTCCCCGGAGGTTTAACATCATCACCTTTCTACATCTGCTTCACCAGACTCTCCTTGATTTTAAAGAGCCAGACCAATGATTTTAAAGATCATAGTGGATTACAGACGGGACAGTCCCATACAACGATCTGACAGATGGGCATATGAGGAAAATACACAGATACGGTATATGTGATGTGCTGTATATCTCTTACCTTTATCCAAAACAAAGTCACATATACTACTACATATTATTTCACATATGACATATAAGGTGTGGATGTTTCTTATATTAATGAGACATCAGTTCAGCCAGCCTGCAGATGGATTAAAAACCAGGACCTTTTTACTGTGAGGAGACAAACATATATATAATATATATATGTGGACATCCCCCCGATATGTGCGTAACTTCATTATATTGTATCTATATTTTGGATTAAATCAAGAAGTTGTTAGTAAATCTTTTGAATCCTTACTTCTTGTGCAAACACTGCAACTTCATAATAAAAGAAAACGCGTCTTAAATAATAATATAATTACATTTTCGAATATTTTGCAAAACAAACCGTCACTTGCCTCTGATGCTCCGTTAGCCTGTGGGTTTTCATAGTTATAATTCATATGGTAACATTATATAGCCATTCATTTCATAATACTTAAAATCACATTAGATCCATATTTTTAAGTTAAATATATGGGCATATGGGTTTATCAATATGTACAAAACAAATGTTTCTGCTGCTAATTACTGTGTGAAACACACATTTGATTAAAATACGGTATATGTCCATACCTGTAAACATATATAATCCATTATCATGTACAGTATATATGTTTAAGAATGGCCATCAATCAGATTTTCATATGGGGTGGGTGTGGCAGTCAGTTAAACACAACTTTAAAACACTTTTCATTGATGAATTATTTGCCACAATTTAAGTTTGTCCTGTCCTGAGAAGCTTATTCAAGGGAAGTAATTACCTGACATGTTGCATCACATAGATGCAACATTCCTGTAAATCCAATATCCAGTACAGGGAGATGTCAGTCAAGCGTGGACTATACAGTATTATGCCATCACAGTCAAGCGGTCCAAGTGACAACACGTGCGTGGGGTCGGTGTGTAGGTGATATAAAAGAAGCTTTGTTACTGTTAAGTATACCGCACTAAAGAGCTAAAGCCATGCCTATTTTAGGCCATACCTCAAGTGCTACCAACATGTTTCCTGTTTAAGAAACGTAACTTATTGTCCTTTTAAATCCTAAGATTTCAAAGTTGAATTAGCTGTGGGTGGAACAGGAGACAGCACTCAAGTTATATCTTTTATCTGATTTCGCTTAATGGAGCTATTATTGGAATGTGTCTTGTCTTGCTTGTGCTTGTTTTTATGTCCTCATGTTTACTGTTGTTTATATACCCTCTTGGAAAGCACTCTGCTTGGAGGTAAGTGCAGTATAAATAACATTTTGCTTGTATTGTATGACACTCTATTCCCTTTCTCTGTAATGATCAAATTCCCTCACAGGGATGTTTGAAGCTCAATCCAACCTCTACATGGTAAAATTATTGGACTCACTGTATATCCTATGCAGGGGGTGTAACTAGTGTGGATATGAAAACGTGAGCTGTGTTATTATGATTGACAGCTTATGATGTACCCACCCTGTATGTAGATGTTTTTCTCCGTACAAGTCTGATTTATGCAACATCACGGGCCAGCAGCTGTAACTGCACCCTAGACTGTAGCTAATGGACAGTTAGTTAAGAGGAAGTGGGGGAAGGGTCAAACCACGGTCAGGAGTGGACAGAAGTGTACTGAGCCGTGGGAAAAGACTGAGTGTTGGATGACAGGGTGTGGCTTTAACTATATAATCCACTGCATTAGTCTTCAGCTTGAGACACAACTTGGGGAGCCGTAACGTTATGATGGTGAGCGCTGTAGGTTGTGTCTCCAGACATACATGTATGATGTGTTTCCCCAGATATGTCTGTATTATTTGTTGGTGTGGAAATAAATACTGCTTGAAAGCCCATTTTTCACTGTAAACAAAGAGCATCTGTACATTAAACACAGGATCTTTTTACAGCGTTTGACTCATAAAATGTTCTCTGTGAACCATTAAGGAGAATGTAAAGCAAAACATTACCTTTTTGTCGGATCCAGCAAACGCCAGTTCCCAGAAAAGCAACATCACCTTCAAAACATCTTTGAAAAAAAATCTGATTGTGAATAGGCTTTACATCCTCTGTCACATCTCAGCACTTTGACAGTATTTCAAATAAACATGAAAATCGCTTAATTTTCAAGGTGTTATAGGTTTGTAATTTTCAAAGGGGGTGTTGTTTGCACAATGAAATAATTTGAAGGCAAATACTCCAACACTTCACCACATCTAACAGAGAGCTTTCATATATATATATATATATATATATATATATATATACATAAAGCAATCCTTGAATTGAATTGGAAGATTTACCTTGGGGAAAAAAACAAATCTTAATGCAAGGTCACGCCAGCTTTTATCCACATTATAAAAAAGAGCTGTGAGAGGTCACGTGATGACAAGTGAGCAAACTTCCTCTGCTGATGAAAACTGTGAGATGCTTGTAAGTAAACCTTCAGTTAAATTGTTTGTCTAATTCCTTATCACAATTCTAATCCTTGCCTGATTCTAATTTGTCGATATAGAAATGTGGAATTGATTGTGACATATTGCAGTTCTTTGGGTAACGTCACAGCTCTCACCATGTGCCCTCATGAGCTTCGCCGAGCTCAGTATATTATCCTGATTATGGTGTCAGGTTTTTGGAGTAGGCCGTCCCGGTTATGTGTCGAGCATCTTAGAACAGATAGTTCATACTCAGCTCAGCTCTCTTCAGACCTGTATTGTCTTGAAACAAGATAACTGTGCAACACAAGCTTTAAAAAAAAACACTAAATGTTCGGACATGGAATACATATTCAAGCGTGCATTTTTAATGTGGCTGTGAACCTTACTCAAATATTACATATCTTTGGAAAAAGTACAAGAGTTTACTTTTCAATAAATCTTCTCAGTACAATGCGGCCTTGTTTAGCTAAAATAAAACAACACACTATAAAAAATTGCAGCCCTTACTTGGCCTATCCTTTCATATTACAATAATCATCTATAAGCACTGAATACAAATGAAGTTAATATTAACCAGCAGGTGGCATGGTTTTATAAATACACAATAAAATGTTCTGAGTCAGTAACGGATAAAGTCCATTGCCAAGCGTGGCTGACCTTCACAAAACATAAACTTAAGACATGGTGGGACCATATTAGAGGTTTTTCAATTAACATTTGCAAACAGAATACACAAAAAAGGATGAACATCAACCCTGTGAAACAACTATCCATTTTTAACTGAACATAATGATTTACAGGTCTCTTTCATTGTACAGTCCAAGTGCGTGCTCTTGGAGCACACGCAACAACATCCTTGATAAGTCCACCCTCATCTTTCACTCTATTGCAATGAAACATTCCTTCTTACACATCCGGCTGCCACACTGCCCTGTCTTCAGTGTGTGATCTCATTGAGATCACGATTTTCACATTTTTATCAATTACATTAGCTCAGCTGCCACACCCAAAGACGCACTGGAGTTCCAGGATGATTCGGCTCTAGTGTTTTTTTATGCAACAGATAAATATGACGGAGGACTAAATATAAAGGACCACCATCAATTTAAGTTGTGAAAGTTGTCCTTGCCCTTGTAGGCCAGCCAGTTGTTTCTGTATGATAGCCTTAGAAACCTATTGCATAACTGTGCAGCCCTGTACTAGCATTTCATTCCTCAATCCTTATGTTACCATATAACTTTGAGCTAAATTCACATACATAACAGTCTTTCTAGAAGATTGAAAATATATAGTTTGTGTCTGTGAACCGATCATAGTTGAAAATATGGACCTTTTCTCTGCTGTGTTTACAAACATTGCGGACGTTAAAATGTTAACAGCACCAGTAAAAACGTCTTTATTTCTGCCCATGTATTAACAGACCTTTCCCAATTGCCAATTCAATTTCTCAGAAGCTAAAATGTTTGTAAGGGTAGAAAAGAACTCCATAAAAAAAAAGCAGGTTAACTACAAGGGTCACTCATAGAATTGCCAGATTTCCTGACAACTGCAAATACTGTCCATCATTAGACTGCAAAATCTGTTCATTTCCTGCCCTAATGACATTTCAGCTCATCCTGTTAAACTTGGGTCCTTCATTAGAGTAAAAGTGCATCAGTAGGATTCAGTAAATACAGATATATGACACCCACAATTAAAATTTCTCCCTCCCATTTGTTTTACAAACACTTTGATATTTACAGTTACCATAGGAACATGTGTCAGCAATGCAGACATATAGCTACTGTACACTACACACAAAAATATGCTTAAATATCACTCATATATAAATATATATACACACACACAGACAGTTTATACAGATGAACAAAGTAAAATAAGAGCATCACCTTCACAAATAGCTCTTTTTAGAAAAAGGAAGTGAAACGGTCTTTAGCTTTGTCCATATCAAATCAGAGGGCAAATGAGATGCAGTGACTAAGGAATACGTTCAAAGACATCAAATAGAGACACAATGATAGGAGGCAGGAGCAGATGACACATGGAGCCCAAAACCAAACAAAAAACGTATGCACTCAACATGTAATCCTTATGACCGTAGTCTTGTGATCAACCACTTTACCAAGCTTCAATTCAGAAACCTTCCATGACAGTTAAGGACAGAAATTTGGTGACATATCTAATATATCTACTCTTGCATTTTTCCTTGAAGACCATTTTCTGGAGACCTCAAAGACATTTTGCCTTCAGTGTGGTTATGACGTTCTGTTGAATGAATCAATATGTCAAGTAACTTTACTGGAATTAATCTCTGTAACTGTACAATGTATGATTTCGATTAGGAGGATTTGTACTTATGCCTGCTTATGATATGGCAAAATGTTTGTTTCTGCCTGCATATAATGCAGTAAAAAGACAGGCTGTGTACATGCAATAATCCCCACAATTTCTCATTTCCCATTATTTCCCAGACATTCCTGTTAATTCCCATGGAAAAAGCTTCACGCCTGAATTCTCCTGAAACACTACACCTAACCAACCTGCAGGGTGTCGAAGGGCTCGGAGAACAACGTGCTCAATGTTAATGCGTGACAAGACAAATACATTTAGACATAAATATACATATAAATATAAAAACTGTATACATGGTACGGCATGGCAGAGTTGGAAACAATGGAACAAATTTCATCATATCAAAATCAAAAGTGACGTAATTTCTTCATGTATTCAGGGAGAAAACCAAATAGACATACATACGGTGCCTCGGAAAGGGCGAAAACGTAGGTCTCAAAGCGACACACATGGACATACACTCACAAAAACTTGAACACAACGTGTTCTCATGGAGCTACCAGGTAGGCATCATATCCGGGAACCAGACGCGACCCAAATGCTTTGACACCTCCCAGTGGATATCATCCAGGCCATAGCGGTGATCTGGAACCAGTACCTCCTCCATGATGGATAGCTGTGTCAGCCTGTCTCCACACATCTTGACAAACTCCACGAAGGCGCTGCAGGACACTTCGCACTCACCCAAGCCGATGGCCGACAGCTGCGTGCAGCGCTGGGCGATGCGGATCAGCTCTTCATCCAGCGGCCGCAGCCCGTTGGCGCACACCACCAGCTCGACCAGACGCGGGCAGGTGAGCCCGACGCGGCCCAGCACGTCCTTACTGACGGAGCGGCCGAAGTACAGATGCGTGACAGGGATTTCATCGCGGAAGAAAGGGCTGAACTCATCCTCGTAGAGGAAGAAGTACATGACCAGATTAAATTTAGGAGAGTGGCGCTCCATGGCGTCCCAGCTGCTCTTCTTGATGGTGTGGAACTGTTGGCCAGGATTCTCACTAATCACGTCGATGCGAAGGTGCTCGAGATGAACGTGCTTCTCCGAGGAAAGCGCGATGAGAAGTTCATCACTCAGCAAATGGTAGTTGAGAGCCAGTTCTCTCAGGCCGTGGCACTGATCAGCCACACACAGGATGCCTGGGATAGAGAGAAAAGCTAATTAAAAGGAGACTATAGATCTACACGGCCTGTTAAAGGCGGAGCACAGATAAAAAGATGTTGGCTGACACTGTTCTATCTCCTTTTAGACTTACAGTTGAATTGGTGTCTCATTACATCTTAATAGAAACCCTAAAATATCATATATAAACATCAGTGTCCCCGCCCATCTACAATCATGTCGTCCAAGTCACCTTTGACCAATTCACTCCTTGACTGCTAATAAAAGTGCTTTAATATTCCTGTTACTTCCACCATTCCCTCTCGTCACAGGGAAAAACACATGCTCAACGTCAGCTATATTTGTTCCTGATCAATCAAATTCCTAACAATAATTAGTTAATCATTACTTATCATTAACATTCCTAATATCCATCATGCCTTCTATTTGTCAGTACCTGCAGGTGAAACATGAGGGCAACTGCTCATTTTCAGCAGTTTGAGGGTTTCGCTGTTATTAGCAACCAGGACTTTGAGGGAGGGGTCATCCACAGGTGTGTCGTCGATCTTCAGGGAGGACAGGGATTTGGAGTTGACAAAAACCACTGTCAGAGCTGAGATGAAGTGAGACTGTTGAACAGAGCAAAAGAGAGAAACACTTAGTCACCCCTAAGCATGGTAGACCTAAATGCTAGTTTTATTTACCAAGACATGAAGCTATTAAGACATGCAGATGTAGCTATCAACGGCCATCTACTTCCACTGTACATTTGCATTACCGCCCTCTGCCTTTGGCTAAACATGTCTATCATATCACCCCGGATGTATGTGCATCCTTGGGCACATGCTTGTAAAAAAAAAACGCGATTCAAACGAAACAGAAACCTGCTCATCAAAACTTTCCTCCACAGTACCACTAGTGGTCAAAAACTCCACAGGGCACGTTTAAATGATGTGCATGAATTAAAAAACACACGTGCAAATGGTGCAGCCAGACTACTTTGTTTATGATTTGTCTTCCAAGATTAACTGTCCTAGAAAACAGGGTGAGCGCAATAATACATCTGAAATTATAGACCTTCCCTCAGGCACTTGGTATTAATCTGACCAGCTGTGGCTTAGACATTAACCAGAGATCATAGCTACATCCCTAAAGTTCGTTAAGAGTTCAGAGAAGCTCATGTTTGAGTACAGTAATCCTGGTAAAGAAAATGTCGTAATGCTACAATTGTAACATGAATCTAAAACTTAAAGCACCAGGTGATTGTCAAGACAATACAGTGTGTTATAGGGGTGCGAGTGTATGCGACTTCCTCGGATCAGCACGCCCTGTGACCCAAACTGTTAGTCAAAATAGTCTATATACTGTATGTCGACTACTCACACCCGCGGGACAGGAATTCTAGCATCCAAGTTTTATCCAGAAACTTCTGGCACCAGTTGCTGTCTATCAGCTGTAGCATGCTAGTCGTCTTAGCCCGGTTAGCCGGGTTAGTCAAGCGCATGTTGTGTCGCTGCCTGCGAATGGTCAACGCAAATGAGCGACCAGGACTGGAGGATCCTCCCGGGACATTCAGACCCACTGCGTGGGAGCAATTACAGGTTCTTTCCTACAGTTTTTTTCTTAGTGGCAAAATGACAGTTACACCCCTAGTCCTAGTGTCTATGCTTTGGCTGCAGATAAAGATAATAACAGAAATAATTATCTTGCTGAGGCGTACCTTGGGCAGCTCCATGAAGCTGGGCCTGGCTGTGGAGATGAGCCCCAACGTTTTCAAAGAACAATTCACGAGCTGAGAGAGGATGTTGCACGCTGCCTCTGCAGACTCTCTGCTGCTGTCCACCTGAGCAGCATGGAGAGAGAAAATGAAAACCAACAGACACTTTGACTTGAGCAGAAACTAAGAATTCACCTCACTACACACTTCTCTTCAGCACTTTAACCACCCTAACCACAAACTCAGTTCATACCTTGAAGCTGACATACTGCAGGTGGTTGGAGTGCCTTTTAATTATCTGTTTGATGAGGTCTGGGTGTGTGGCTTTCAGGTAGGAGCTGGCTGGCTGGTTCAACTCAAACTCAAAGCACCGCCACAGCTCTGGCATGTGAAAAGCCTGGTTCCAACCCCGGGATACCTGTAGTGATACCAATTATATTAAAAATCCGATTCAAGTGATCTGTCTCTCTAAGAAATATTCCCCTTTTGGTTACGCTTAAAAGGTGGAGTATGCGATTCTGGAGAAATTCAATACCATGACAAATACCACGATATAGAGCAAACAACGACAACAGCAAGTAATGCGTTAGCCAGCAAACCAGCTCCAGACAGCGATACTCACAACTCTCCTGCTGCTGTAGCTAACATCACAAAGACAGCATATCTTGGCAAACTGGAAAGTAAGCTGAATGTCCGTGGGCAAGTCATATAACGTTACCTGAAACACAAACCATGGCTGGAATAGTGCCGTGTGGCTCAGTCCGAGCCTCTTTGTTTAACCCCTATTTACAGAGCCAGAGCTGAATACAAACACCGGAGTATTTTTCCAGCGCACACACAGAACGCACAGCTAGCGGACCGTGAGGAGATATTCGCTGAATTTGACAAAAATACGTGTTTTGGATTAGAATCGCATACCCCACCTTTATGGACCATTCCGTAGTTATTCAAAACCGACTTAACAAAAGACAATTAAAGTTTTTATTTGCCTATATAGTCAGTCATTTTTCTACCGCTTGTTCCCGTTGGGGGTCGCGGGTGACTGGAGCCTATCCCAGTGGCTTTGGGCCTTAGATTTGCCTATATAATTTTTTTTAAATGTCTACATTTTTAACACAGCTAAAATCAGCAACAAAACTAACCTGCCAGTAGCAAAGAAAACACTTGAAGACACACCGCCTAGCAAAATATTTTACACTGAAACTTACAGTATTTCCAATAAGCATTATTTTCCTAAAGCATTTATTTACCCTGAGGCAAGTGGCCTTCACCCGAGGCCAAATTTCAAGAGTACAAGACTTGTTCGAACAGAAATACACCAGGTGTGTGTGTATGTTTGTGTTTTTATCCCTCCCTGGTTCATTGTTTAGAGCCCTACTGACAACGAACAAAAGCCATATTGCAACAACAATGAAAAACTGTCATTTTCATTTGCAGCCGGCCTCAGTATTTCATGCAGACCAGGATACATGCTGCAGTCTTAAATAAGATCAATGAAAAGAAAATGACTTACAACAGTCCTGCATCAAGGCTAGGAGCCACCCTAGCTAACAGTTATGATTAGTGAGTTCTTGCAAGCCACCATCGGACCACTTAGAATGAAAAGCAAAAGTTGCTCATTAACACGGGTACCTGAGAAGCGTAGGCCCTATCCAGTAGAGGCAGGTACTGGAAGATGTGGAGCAGGATCTCCTGTGGCAGACACTCCCAGCGGCCTCCCTCCTCCTCCATATCTTTCTCCCTCCTCTGCTTGCGGGACCGTTTAAGCGTCTCCTGAGAGCCGCCGCCGGTGCCACCTCCATCCTCCTGCTCATTCCCTTGCAGACCTCGTTTCATCCTGGGTAAACAAAATCCAGATGGCTGGGCTGAGTTAACTTAATGGGGAAAGGAACTCTTGATTAGCAGTATTATTTATGCAGGGCCTCTTCATTGCCAGATCCGACATGCTTGGCAGCCTAAGTGTTTTCCCATTTATCCTATTATTAACAAGCTTGCAGTCCATGTCTGGTAGGTTGATGCATGCTGACACACAATACGTGGTTGTTGAGCTGAAATTATTTTCATGATCAGTTAATCTATTACTTATTTCTTCGATTAATTTCTTAGCCCGTGAAATATTTAAGATAACAAAATGTGAAATTAAATTCACAATTATGTGAAACTGAGTGAAGCGGCAAATCAGAGTGTGTGTGTACACACACGCATATTCTGCCGTTTATACCGAGGCATCTTCTTTTTTTATATCTGGTTTATTAGGCCATTTATTATTTAATTCACTGGATTAACCCAAAAAAACTGATTTGATTTGATATATTGTCATCATCATGATCACAATATAACACATGTACCATATAGACAGATTGTATTCATAATCAAACGCTCCGACCATCTTTTTTACAAAGCAACATCAATACCGATTAAGTATGCCTAATAATTTGCCTCTTTGTGATTTTGAGTCTACTGATCTTGTATTACTTCAGTATTAGTCGTAGTGATGTCGATGCTGACATGATGCATTGCATCGCTTATTTGAGAATACCAGATCACGCATGCACAAATTATACTGTGACATATTTTGGAAGATGGTCCTCGGGTTGTTCCTTTGTGCATTGCCCAGACCTGCCTGACACACCAGAGATTAACCTGCAAAGTTGTACGAAAGGGAACTCTCTCCTGTCAAAAAGCCATCTGTGTGGTAGGGTGTTTCCACCGTTGGCTCTGCTCACCTGACGATGCTGGAAAGGAGGACGCGCCTCCCTCTGCCAGCCAACACCACCGTCCGATCAGACCTATTGATAAGCTAAAAGTTAGCTTCTGCTCGCAAAGGCTGCCCTTAATTGCACACTTTGGCACGTAAATGGCGCGGTGTTGGCGACATTGAAATGACAACACGGCCGGTTATCGTTACTTCACAACACCAACCATGGACACGTCTAACGTTAGCTGACCAAGAGTTAACGGTAGCTTTAGTCGAACCGGGGCGTTGCATTTTACTTACTACTGTACTTAGCAAACAAGTCGTAGTTAATACAAAGTTACTTTTGGAAAAATAGTTTAGTCAAACACGTTTTCAGCAGCTCCATTCCTCCTCTTACCTGGCTTTCACCTCCGTCGGCAGTTTGTCACAAAAGGCGATCAGTCAACGTCAACCCAGGACCGACACAAGAAAACTGGCTTCCAGCTGGCCAACCGAGCAGACACATTGGACCATAGGGCGGCACGGTGTGTCGGGAACTAGAGGCTCATAAAGCACATTTTTCAACCGCGTCTTCGTCTCCCGAGCGCCTGACCTAGTTTCGCTCCACAACTACTGCTTCAGTAGTTTGCCTGTCAGCCAAAGATGGCGTTTTTGTTGTTGTGGCGAGCAGTCGAGTGGGCTGGCCGGCCTGCAGTTACTGTGAACTGTCGGCAGGGGGAGTCATTTCACTCAACTGGAGGTAATTCGCCATAACACTTGATTTAACGCTCAGTTCAGGTTGCAACAGTGGTGGAAGTCGTAAAAGTAGTAATACCCCAATGTAAAAATACTCTGTTACAAGTAAAAGTCCTGCATTCAACGTCTTAAGTAAAAGTACAAAAGTATTAGAATCAAAATATGCTTAAAGTATCAAAAGTACTCATTATCCAGAATGACCCATTTCAGAATGATGTACGTCATATTATTGTATTATAATTATTGAAGCATTAATGTGTACACCAGTTTAATGTTGAAGCTGGTAAAAGTGGGGCGCATTTCAACCACTTTATATAATGCTGGGTGGCTTAAGCCATAATAATACATAATTTTGTATTAATCTGAATCTGCAAAGTAACTAATGTTGTCAAATAAATGTAGTGGAGAAGAAGTATAAAGTAGCATAACATGGAAATGCTCAATACCCCAAAATTGTACTTAAGCACAGTACTTGCATCTTACATGTACTTATATGGCTACAGTCTAATGGTTATATAAATAAATAAAAAACGGTATACAAAAATACTGCAAGAGATACACGGTACACTGCAAGGACTACATGCCAAAGAGTATCATTTCACCAATTATTAACCCCAATAATGAAGGAAACAAAAGATGACCAGACCACACATAATTCAATGCAGGACACTTTGACAAACAAGTATCTAATCACGTAGTCTTGTCATGAATGATGTGACCCAAAATGTGCTCTGGCCATTACTTTTCTTATAAATGCGGATAATCAGGGTTAGATTTATCCTCGTTGGGGCACAGAGTGAGGTTTTGCTTTTGCCTCCACATCTTTACTTTGAGTTTGCCCTGTGTGTAATAATAGGAGGGTGTTGTATAATATTATAGTGGCACTTCTGAGGTGGATCTAAGGGGGTCCTGGGCCTCTGTGGCACCATGCCTGGACCCCATTAGCCCCCCCCCCCAAATCATAGGTTGTTTTCTCCCAGAAGCCAAGTCAAACCGGGAATCCCCTTTTTAATGTGACGTAATTGTCATTTCAATTAGAACATTCAATTATTTCTCTTACACCACAGTTACTTTATGTTTTTTGTTGTCAAAGCCATTTTATTCTCTATTTTTCAGAAAGATTCTTCAAATTAATGAAACGGCGCTCCTTTGGATTGAAATGGGGGTAATGTCAGTCAGTTTGTGTATTTTAGCAGCATTGTTCAAATGAAACAATTGGGAAAAGCTAGCTGGTTTTCTGGTACTCTGCTTTTTTAAGACCACTTAAGCACCATTTCCCCAGTTTTAAAATCGTTAGTAAAATCATAATTGTCATAGTCAAAGTCATAATTGTTTTTACAAGTTTAAGTAACTAACTGGTGAGACAACATTCACATCCCAACAGTGACACTCCACATTATTATTAAATATTAAATACAGCTATATACATATATACATTTTTGGGAGAAGGGTAGATCTAGACTGAAAGTAGTCTGCTACATCTCAGGTCTATCAGTCAGGTCAAACTGAGAGGTGTGGTCTCACAGATGTAGTGCCTTCTGCCAACACAAACAATGTCATCCCAGGAGTTTAACCAACCCTGCTCTCCAATGCGTCTCGGCGGCAGAATGGCAACACAGTCCTGTCCTGCCTTGTCTTCGTCCCAGGCGGCCATAGCATTGTTTGGCTCCAGAGGCCTCCAGTAAATGACATTTAACTGCATTTTGTTGCCATTGACCCAGACGTAGGAGCCCTCCTTCACCATGTCCTGCAACCCGATCCACGCTGAATGGAATTCCTCTTTGGGGTGCTGCTGTGTAAACTGAAAAGTCATGTTGGTGAAGAATGTCTGGTCTCTGGCATTCAAAACAACTGCCAGGTCACCCCCCATGTCAAGGCACTCCCTGCGAGCATCTTCCCACTGTTTTGTTTGTCTGGACAAGAAGAAGCAGCGTGAAGCGTGCTCGGCCCAGCTAGGCATGCAGCGGGAACACTGCAGCGTGGTCTTGTTGCAGAATCTCCAGATGAAGGACAGTTTGGTGGAGAACAGGATTGAACGCTGGTGTTGATTTTCTGCCTCCAGCTGCTTGGCGGTTTGCCGTTCATTGTTTAACAGCAGGTGCAACTGTTTGCTTTCTGCAGACGCCACGGTGACGATGTGCAATAATTCCTTCAGACGCAGGTTCACTTGTCTGTTCTCCTCTTTCACAAGGTTACAGTTTTCAAGGGTTGAATTTAGAAACATGTTTAGCTCTTTGTTCTTCACTTGCAACTGTGTCTTTTCTTGCGACGTGTTCTTCAAGAGCAAACTGAGTTGTGTCTTTTCTTGTGTCGTGCTGTTCAAGAGCAAGCTGAGTTGTGTCTTTTCTTGCGACGTGTTCTTCAAGAGCAGGCTCAACTGTGTTTTTTCTTGCAAAGTTTTGTTCAAGAGCAGGCTTATGTGTGTTTTTTCTTGCGACATGTTCTTCAAGAGCAGGCTCAACTGTGTTTTTTCTTGTGTTGTGCTGTTCAAGAGCAAGCTGAGTTGTGTCTTTTCTTGCGACGTGTTCTTCAAGAGAAGGCTCAACTGTGTTTTTTCTTGCAACGTTTTGTTCAAGAGCAGGCTGAGTTGCGTTTTTTCTTGCAACATGTTCTTGAAGAGCATGCTCAACTGTGTTTTTTCTTGTGTCGTGTGGTTCAAGAGCAGGCTCAGCTGTGTTTTTTCAGCAGACAAGGTGAAATTGTACAGTGTTGCATTCATGAGCAGCTTCAGTTGGCCACAGTCCCTACCACGAAGGGTGAAGTTTTGATGAGCGGAGTTCAGAAGTTGCCTCAGCTGATAGTTTTCTATTTGCAAGTGCTTGGTGTCATTCCTCGCAGTGAATATCTCCTCTGCCATATGCTGCAATTCTGCTGTCAGACTTTGCTGTTGATTCATCTGACTAAAGAGGAGGCCGGTCACACCACAGAAAAGCACCATCAAAATCCCAATCAAAATGGCTTGCCAACTGGATCCCAGTCTCTTCATGAAGTTGTTTTTAGTCTCTCCTCTGCCTCTTTCATCTTGAACATCTGTGGCAACATCTGCTGGTTCCTCGCCAGAATTTTCACATGAGAGACTAAGAGCAGAAAAAAAAGAAAGAAAAGGGAACAAGAGAATTTCACGCTGTCGGCTAAATACCACATTTCAATTACAAATGTGTCTTCGTGACTTCAAACAAAATAATTGTATGTTTTGAAAAATCCACATATTTTCATCATTATCAACTTTTTATGATTTGCTAGCCAGCTGCCAGCGGTCCCAAGGTAACTGTTAGGCTGAAATTCGCCCATTATATTGGTTCATAACTCACCATACATAGCAGTTATGTGTGAATATATGTTGATGTGTAAAATAATAACATTGTTGTTTTTTTTAAATAAAAAGTAAATTCCCATCTCCTACAATGTTAGCATATTTTACTTTGGTTGGACTGCAATTTTATTGTCAACGTTCAACAAACAAAATTGTCTTTAACGTTAACTGTTAACGTTACTCCCCTCCTAATTATTAATAGTTTAAACATTTTAAAAACTGCCAACAGACACTGAACCTCTCGCGACTTGACTCTTGGTTTCATTTAACTTACCTCAGTTGGATCTTCTTTGTGTCAGTCATTTCGTCTCTGTTTTGTACAGTCCCTGTTTTCATGGGCTGCTAACGTTACTTGCGTTTCTACTTTTGAAATGACCAAAGTTTGACGTGCCAACTGCTGATTTTCGCCACCAAGTTGCCATAGCAATCGGCCATGCACTTGAACCGCCGCGGCGAGCGACCGCGTAGCTCACGTTAACGTAAGGTGGGATGCAGCGTGTTTCACTTCAGTCTACAGTCACTTCCAGTTTCGGGGAAAGTTTGAAAGTGGAAGCAGGCTTCGAGAGAGTTTGAATAGCCGGCGGGAGACCACCTCCGCTATAACAACGTTATCGGGGGGTGCTGTTGGCCCTCCTGGCTGTGCCGCTAGCAATTAGCTTAAGTTAGCTAATCTGCAGGCTGGCTCAGACGGAACTGCATCTGCAGTAACGTGACCTCTGGCTGTTGTATTTGTCACTGAAGATGAAACTTTTGGCAGGTTTTTCCTACGGTCCTTGTTTGTCAAGGTGCGAGCTGTGTAACTTAACCCAAATTAGCAAGAAATTAGCAGTGGTGGAAAGTAGCTAAGTTAGCCAACTAAGTTCAGTTCGTTGACTCAAATGACCGTAACGTGATTTAAGTAACGTTACATGCTGCTTTATACTTACCCATACTACATTTACTTGACAGCTTTACTAGTTACTTCACAGGTTAAGATTGCCCATACAAAACACGATAATATTATGAGTTTGATACACTAACGTTAACAGCTTTGTGCTAATAGTACGTTACTTTAGTAACACTTTATTTGGACAGTCCACCTGCATCAATGATATAAATGTGGTTAAACATTTAAAATGGCTTCAAAGCAATAACACGGCTAAACTTTTCCCTGACAAGTCTACAAAAAGGAATCACATCTTTTCATCCAGTCTGGCCTAAAGTCAAACCAGTAAATAAAGTTGTTCAAAAAAAGCAACGAACACAAACGGGTTGAACGTCATCTGTGTTAGCTTTGATTTTGTTCTGTTGCATTTTGTCTTCCAGGGCCTGGTCAGGAGTCAGCCCCAGCACTTCAACAAGCCTGGAGACACTGCAAATATGAGACACAGTGGTTTTGTACTAAAATCCATTATTTTACTGTGATCCACATTCAGAAGGAAGGTAATTGGTGTCCAACGAAATACCAGAGCTAATTAAACAACCCTCTTCACCTTCCCTCTTGATGTTTTTATTATTTCTTTTTTTGTCATCGCAATTAAGCCCACAGGACCTTCATTGTCAAAAGTTATTACCAGAGGAGAAAACAACAGTCTGTGTAACGATAATCAGGCCAAAATACACATTGGAATCACTTTTAGGTGTGAAATTGAGACTCCAGGCGTTGATATACAGTTTCATGTTTATTAAAATGGGACGGATTTACAGTTTGTACACCCCATGCACATTGGCATTGATTTAGAAAGCGACAAACAAGTACAAATGCAGTATATACATACCAGTATACAGTACATTTATTTATAAAATACAGTAGCACATTTTCCCACACAACTGTACTGTATTTATTTTTTATTATTTGATTTTCATGGTTAGGAGGCCTTTTAAGCAAGCTACACTTAAACTGCTCAGACAGAAAGATGCTGTGCATAAGCTGTGGATTTCTGTCATGGAAAGTGAGTCAAACCTACAGTATCTACAAGAGTCAGAACTCCATGTTAGAAAAATAGTCCCGTGTTTGCACAACGTTCCTTACAGAAAGGGGTGGCAATAAGAGAAGGCTAGCATCAACAGCACAGGCACCAGAGAGACAAGCAAACCCCACAACAGTGATGTGTTTAAGAAAGTTGGACAATAGTAATAAATGACTTAAACAACTGAGGAGACACTTCTCTGTTCTTTTGGTTTTTGCTTCGGTTGTGTTAGACACAACACTTAGACTTTATAAATTGTATTCGGTGTTCAGCAGATTTACATTGCCATGTTTAGTTTTTGTCGGGGTTTTCTGTCATTCCTCGGTTATTGAAATTCATGCATCTTCTGCCACCTCGGATAGCAACTTTTTAGCAAAGCGTCACCTCCAGCGGACATTGAGGAATTATGTCCCTGATGGCTGATTTGACGGTTCATAATTTAGTTACACACACATTATGCACCTGCCATTAATTCTGTCCATCTGGGAGAAACATTTGAGGTGCGTGCTACACTTTGTTGTTATCTGACACACACACACGATGTTTGGAAAGCACCAAAGGACAAAGCAGCGTCCTGTGATGTCAAGCCTGTAAAGCATTTTATGGTAGAATGTGGCCACCTTCAATTTCTTAATGTTTTTGAGAGAGGTGTCATGATGAAAAGCTTAAAAGACATAACTCCAGCACTGTGGGGGAGGCCGCTATGAAGTCTGAGATATATCTACACCACATGTTGTTCTTGGACCATCAAAGCCGTGGCTGATATAGGTTTTGTTTTCTCACAAAAAAAAAAAAAAAAAAAAAAAAAGGTTTCACCATCTTCTATGAGTCTTATTTCTTTCATAAGGAATGCGGCAGAAATTCCTCCTCGACCTGAACAACGGTTTAATCGGAAGGGTTCATGCTAATGCTGCACACTGTGCCAGTATGCCTCATGCAACAGTAGAAGCAAGGAGTTTGTACATTTTCATCTTTCCTAGGAAAATATTTTAATGGCACAGTTCCAATGAACTGTGTGGAATAAACTGGGAGAATGGGAGATAAAAAAAAAATAAAAATAATGAAATGTAACAGGTTTGGAGGATTTGTTTCAAACACCTAAATCCTGGGTTGTTTTTCTTTAAAATGCTTATTCAGGGCATTTAGTAGAATAACCGTGAGGAATACTATTAATGTTCCACCTGTGGTTCATGCCATTTGTTTTAAACATTACTGCCATCCTGTGGTCAAATACTTTCTTACAGCTTAAAGAAAAACGGACACTACATGTTTTGCATCACAATTTGTAAGCTGTGAAAAAATACCTGAATTTTGAATTACACACAGATAGTAATAACGGAGATGAGCTAAAGTTATCTCATCGTATCCTTGTAACAGTCTAATGAAAAGGTTTATTCACTTGTTTAGAACAAACTACCTGCTTGCCCCTCCTGTAGAGATACATCTTTAGGTGGCCCTCCTAAATATTATTTAAGTTTGCCTCATGCGCGTTTTGACTGGGACTGACATTTGTTTTGTGTTGCCAAACAATAAAACTGATCTATGAGGGCAGGTGGGCTGTGAAGATCCCACTTGATTGATTTCATTTGTTAATTAAAACCAGACAAAATGTATGTAGCTTGATTTCACATGATTTGATGATACTCTACATATCTGCCACTTATATCTGAGTGTATGTCATGTTTCACACTGTGTCACCCACTGACATTCTCAGTAGATGAAACGATTATTAGAGTTGCGTAAGTTACAGGAGGTCAGTCTGATTTGGTCCTTGATGCAGTTTTGAGTATTGAATCCCCAATTACACTTATTGGTTATTGGAGCAATGTAATATTTCATGTAGTGTTTTACACAGTTGTTGCTCCAAAGACAACGCACTGAGACAAAGTCTTTAACCTTATTAACAGCACATTCAAAATCGAATGAGTTTGGATCAAATTGTTGCTGGCAAGTCACCGGCTGAAATACAACAAAAGAGAGCAGTAGTGAGACCAGATCTCAGGGAGTAAAAGACAGACATAAAAGACTGTTTAGATCGGTATTAATTTTGTAGTATTTCACATTAAAACCCAACAGTGCAATGTGCAAGTTAGGACAATATTAATATAATACCCATAATGAGGTGATTAGACCTGAACCATAAGAGTGGCAATACTATGCATGCTTCAGAAACATTTGCAACAGGTTTCAAATATTGTGTGTTCTGTAGTTCAAGCAGTTTCTCAATTTCAGGTTTAAAACTGTCCAAGCAAAGACAATGGCCAGTAGAGCACTGAACCCACAGATAAGCACAGGAGCCTGTCTTTAATGAATTAGTTCTCTGTTTAAAGATTAAAGGGCCGAGTGACATAGCTGTTTTTTTACTTCTATAAAAACCTGCAGTCTGAAAGTGTGGTATAGTTGTGGCACTCTCACACACATACACGCTCGACACAGCTTTCTTTGTGTTTCTCATCGACTCCATAGCAGATTCTACTCTGGCAATGGGTGTTCTGTGCTTATAGTTATTCCCCACAGTCCTCAGCATGTCCTGCTTTAGTTTGGTGCCTGTGATCACAGGGTAGTTTGAAGGGTCAAGTCTCACGTATGGTTACTGCTATTAGTTAACTGTCTCTTTGTGGGAGAGTCTCTTACTCTCTGGGCGACGCAGTGAGTGTGGACAGGCACTCCACCTGGCAGACACACCACGTCAGGCTCACTGAAGGTGTTGTGGCACAGGTGGCATCCCTTCTTTTCAGACACAAAGATTGGTTTCTTCCGCTCTTTCAGCTGTGGAGAAAATACATTAAGTAGAGTTAAAGTGACTTAGAGCAGTAATGAGCCCAAACAGAACACACAACAGATGTTAAACGTCCATGAGAAAATGGAATAATCAATTATATGGAAAAGAAAATATATGCTAACCCCTCAGCATATTTGTTCTTTGCTTTAATTGAAAGTAATTGACAGGGAGGCCCCAATTCTCCAATGCGATTTATTTTGTCCTTCTGGTCCAAAAGCTACATTTCATGTTACTTTTAATGAACAACATGAAATCACTCACTCCCTAATCTGCTTCATCTTGTTATATATCTAGTCAGGTTTTCTAGTTGTAAAATAAATTCGACAAGATTCATGACAAAGAAATTCAAAAATGTGATTTAAAAATGGTACAATCAGATCTCACTCAAATTTTGACCTTTAAAATGAATAACATGTCAAGAGTTATTGCATTGTAAACCACTCTGCTCCCGCCTCCACCTAATTATTGGGACATACTTATCGTTATATATCGCAGTTCATAGCGAGAAAGAAAGCTCCAAGACTTAAGTTGATTAGTTTACACAAAAGTTAGCTGCAACTAAAGATTATTTTTATTATCAATTAATCTGCTGATTTACTAGTTAAATGATTGGTCAATAAAATGTCAGAAAACGGACATGTCCATGGGCATGTATTCAAGAGTCTTGTTTTATTCAGTCCAAATATATTCCGTTTATTATCATATATGATAAAAAAAAAGCATCAAATCCCCTCATTTGAGAAGCTGGAACCAGTGAATGTTTGTATTTTTTGTTTGGAGAAAAAAAAAAAAAAAAAAAGAAACTCACTAAAACTGTGAATCAGTAATAAAGAATAGTTGCTAATTAATTTCCTGTCGATCAACTGAATCGATTGAACGAATCATCTTTGCAGCGCTACCGCAGTTGTTCATTATTTAACTGGTTTACTCAGGATTGCTCCATCTATTGGAGGAGCATTGATATGATGAGAAATCTAACTTCGCCAATACCTTTAAAACAAATAGTGATTTCTGTTATCATTATTGCTGCTAACCTTTTGTCAAACTAACGCTGTCTTTATCTTTAAATAAACTCGGTCACACACAACAACAACAACAACAAAAAACAACAGACAGTTATTTAGCAGTTAGAGGAAGAAGCAAGTATTTAGTTATTTAACTCATTTGCATGTTTTTGTAATATGTTGTGTGTTTCTCACCCTGTCATGCAGCAGTTGAAGGTTTTCAGAGTGGGCCAGCCCCAGAGCGATCTGGGAGGTGCGGCAGGCATGTATATTGGCCCTGACAGCTCGACCCAGAAAGGGCCGCAGCAGCTGCAGTGACCAGCCCTCAGGGAGCATGCGCAGGACGCGGACTGCATCGAACACCTCGCCGTGCCGATTTAGGAGGTCCACTGCTGCCATCTCCAGGTCTCCACTGCCACCTCCTGTTGCCGTCTGGCTTCCGGCTAGATACACCCCCAAGAGCAGGTGAAATAGCTGCTGTCGGTAAGCAGAATCGCGACAAGAAGAGGCCCACATACAGAAGGCCTCAGCAGACGGGTAGTCTCTGAGCTTGTGCACCAATATGTGAAGTGCTTTATCGTGCTCCTCCAGTTTTCCATGTAGTGTTGCACGCTCTAGCAGCAGCTGTTCACAGTTCTCTATCTTGCCTAAACAGAGCAGAAGGACATTAAGCATTAAAAGGTCAAAACATTTTACAATAAAGTCACAAAGTCTTGAGAAATCACACCTCACTATCAAGGGTTTTCCAGTCACCTGTACACCCAGTGCTTTCATGGTGCTACAATCTGCCATACAAGTCAAGTCTGAGATGACAGTTATCATTAGAGCTGGTTAAAATGCTGCAGAACAGCAGTCATCCAAGTTTACACAAAAACAGAAAGATCCATCTTAAAAATATAACATTCGAGTGTACTGGCATCTTCAGACTTGTGTCTCACCTAAAAGACACTGTACACGGTATAGGTTGGACTCCCTGAGCAGGGCTTGGAGCCTCTCTCGAGCGCTGGTGAGCTGCTTTTCATCTGTTGGCGACTCTGACAGCAATGACAAGACCCTCTCCAGGTACAACACAGCCAGGTGTGTGTGGAACTTCTCTTTCTGCATCCACAAACATGGAAGAAAACAAATCAGAATTTAAGAAACTTTCCATTAGGAAGGCGGCTAAATCCTGCAAAACAGTTATGTTAAAAAGTCTATGTTTACATTGATTGCAATGTTCAGATATTAAACTTGATTCAGTGCTCTGAATAAGAAATGTATTAAGGGTTATTAAAGATAGCCTCAAAACTACACCACATACGAACGTAAAGAAAGAAAGACAGGGTTTGAGGTTGCACACCAAAAGGAAACGGTCATTGCAACCTAATGTAGAGGGGACGTCTTTGGTTCCACTTTCGTAACAGCTACTGACATGCCCATGAAGAAGGCCCTTATTCCCCGACTATCTCAGTGGAGCGTCTCAGTAACCAACAGATCAGACTGTGGTTGTTACTGTGTAGCTTAAGTGTGAATTTGTGTGTGCTTATGTTGCAGGACTCGTGGGAGGAGCTAGGCAGAAATTGAGGGTGTACATACCCCTTAAAAGGCAACCTAACTGACCTAGCCCACAGGTCAGGATTGTAGGAGGAAATCAAGGGACAGTGCTAACCGCTGAGCCGCTGTGTCTCATCGTGTGACCAGCTTCATATTTAGATGTGGTCAATAGTGAGACTGTTGCAGTCCAAGTAAATGTAATTTGGAGAACTGATACAGCAGGGAAATTCCACTAATGACGCTTGGCCCTGCAGGAAGGTTAGCGTTTGGATCAGCTACAGCAGAGCATCTCTGGGGCGAGCGCAGATTTTGTGCATTGTTTAAGGACACTCAACAGAGCCAACACTTTTTGGCTCTGTTCAGTCGTCCTGTTCCCATCTCACCACAAAGCCACTCTGTCACGATTGATAATTGTATCCTTTTATTGTACCTGTGTCCTTCTCTCCAGCACCAAGTGTTCCAAGAAGAGAAGCAGCGCCCGGCTGTGCTTTCCGAGGTAAGTGATGACATCATCAGGGTTCAATTCTGACTGATCTTTACTGGCAGGCCTCTTAGTAAAGACGTGGACGCCTATCTATAATCGAAAAAGAAAGGCTTGGTTACCGCTTTAGCTCTACCACTTCATGCACAATATCAGAAAATGATGCAAATAATCTGGCATGAAAGAGAAAGCATGAATATAAGATCCTCGTCCAACCCAAAGTGTCACAAGAAAATACATCGAACTGCAAAAAAACACATTTAGTCTAACTTCTTTTTCTTTTCAAGCCGTACATGAATGGAGTTGTACGGCAGTATATAAAAAGGGAGCTAAATAAGAACTCACTAGCATCTTTTCATTTAATAAGAGGAGCTGAAGAAATGGCTTGCGAGCACTGGAAAGTGACATCACATCTCTCCAGCCATATTGACCGTCTTATTCGATCTTTATTTTGTCTATTCAATCGGCCAATGTGGACTATAGAGAATTGTTACTTGTTTTTCCCATTTTCTAAGTATTCTTACAGTATGTGCATTTTGTAAGTGTAGATTTTTTTTTATCATCTGGCCTGGGACTGCTGAATGAAAATGAGCCCTCTTGGCTAACTCTTTGGTCTATTTGCATTTTTGTACCATGTTACTCAATATTTAATTAACAATAATTAAAATTGAGATGAAATAAAAAGATAAAATGAATCAACTAGTTTACATTGTTGTTACAATTTAAAAATCAACTTTATGTCAAGTTGACCAGCACTAATAATAATAATGGACTGACAGCACAGTTACATTTATGAGGTCATTATAAGGTCCTGGTAACCTACGGTGGGATCCTTCCGCAGGGCCCAGTCTGCATATTTCCATACAACGTCCAGATTAGAACAGCAGCAGAGAAAGTCCACAATGTACTCATAAAGGTCAGCTCTTGTGGAGTCCTGCAGATCTCCATCTACCACGCGAATCCACAACTGGCAGAAAAATAAATAGGGAATTCCTTAAATTCCTACACATTATGTTGGTGCTGAATCTTCTGTGAGAACCAATAATAGGCTGATTTTAGGCATACATACCTGAAGTGCTGCTGAATCCTGACCATTATAATGATAGAGCAGCCCAAGGGCAAAATATCTAAGAGAGAAGGGGAGGGGTTACTGAATGAAGCAAAGCCTCTTCCTCAAGATTGTACTTGTATAAAGTCATTAAATTGGCTTGACTAAACTGGACACAGTAATAAAGCTTTACAATGGTGGTAATTAACAGCAAGGGGCAGGGGAAAGTATTTGCTCAACAAAGCCCCTTCTCAGCCCATCCCTCTAGGAATTTGCAAATTTGGTGGCTGCAATAATTAATGAAAATCATACTGATTCCCACAGTGTCCGCAAGTGTTCATTTTTCTGCTAATTACCACACTTTTAAGCACCAATTTGCACTAATGAATCTTTATCAAGCAGTTCAACCAAATGAAAACAAAATTATATTAATTTATTCTTTAAAAGGAGCGACTCAAATCCAAAAATGATAGTATACACACTTGTGATATTTCTCCAGCCATGGGACGCTGTCTGCTAGTAGGCATGCATTGTCTGAAGCTAGCAGGTCTAGAAGGCTGTCATGATCCTGCTCAGCGTACAGCTTTAACAGTGCCGTGTCCACGTCCTCTCTGCAGCCATTGGCCACCTCTGTGCTTCGTACCTGTGCGTGGAGATGAAGAAAAACATGATGTAATGCACATACAGTATTACAACAACTTCTGTCAAGTGAACTCACTACGAAATCCTGTGTAAATAAATCAGTTTTTATATCGATTTTACCTCCCCCAAGTAAGTGATAAGGAATTTCTTGCATCGCAGAACTTTTTGCTGGTCACCCTGAGCCAGGTGGTTGAGATCTGCAAACTCGTGGAGAGGAGGGTGGCAGCGTGTGAATGAAGAGGAAGCTGGCAGCAGCAGTGGGTAGAGAGATATCAGCTCCCTCACGTCCAGCTCACCCTTCCTGCAAATATAAAAGTTAGGATCACAAAAAACTGCTAATGAGTGAGGCATTCAACGACTAAAAGGCCAGAAACTAGAGAAACAGTCAGAACACACAAGACACATCATAGATGCACAATATTCAACAATATTTAGTTGCATTAGTATGGCCGAAAAATGCACTGATAGATGATTTAAAATTTCTGAATTGGATCCAGATTCACAGCCAAAACAAATCCAAAGTTAATTTTCCCGTGGACAAACGTTCAAACAGGAAATGCACGAACTGGAAAAAGAAGCTCCTTGGCAGAGGCATCTATAAAATCATGAAGTTGTAAAGTAATTACAGAAGATTGTGAACTAAATGTCCCCCCTAAAGTGCAGTTAGTGCAGAAACAGTTACAACTATATACTTAGCTACCAAAATTGGTTGTTCAGTGAAATAGGGGTTCCGGGAATCTTAAAGTTTAAGTGTACTGCAAAAGGGTTTTGCCAAGGAAGAGAAGCTTCAGTCATAATGAATCGAAAAAGCTATGAAAAGACAAAGACAGAAATTGGAAAACATGAATGGGATGACCTGATGAGTTACACGATTGCTGTTCAAGGTGTAACAATTTATTCCAACAGTGATTTGATTTCCACTCTCGAACGACCACAACTCATTATGTGCTGATATGTGAGGGTCACAAGCAGTCAAAAATAAACAAACACTCTACTGCAATATTACAAAATATCACAAAAAAATATTTATAGATGAGATAACGCGAGGCTTTTCTAGGAAAATCACGGGCCTGAATGGTACTTGTTAGACTCAAGCCACAGACAGTTTAATCCCATGACAAAACAGCAGTTTAACAAAAGCTGTAAAATTCTCAAACGCTGACTCAGACTCTTACCTGAAGTGTTCTTTTGCTTCTAGAAACTGAAGTTGGCCGAACTGTATGAAACCCGCCTGCTGCAGGATTCTTTTGTGCAAAATCTGTAGATGCAGAAAGTGACAACTGAAGTCAATTGTGGGTTTTTTTGTTTAGATAATAATAATAATGTCAATGTGAGTCAGCGCCGATTCATATATAATAATATATTAAAGATCTCAGTCAGGCAAAGTTATTATCATTGATTATTGGGGATACCAGTATCGTTGCATGGCCACACAATGTCATCTTTTTGACATACTTCAGCCATCAAGACAAAACTGCACACCGTTACCTGGAACTTGTCTTTGGGAATATTTTGCTGTGCTCCCTCCGTGAGGATGAGCGCCTCCTCCACTCTCTGACTGGCCAGTAAGTCCTGGATCTGTCTCTCCAGCGGCAGGGGTACCAGGACGTACACTGCCTTTGTGGAAGCCAGAATGACCTTTCCTAAAACACGCAACACTCACAGGTCAGAACTTCAACACTCTCAAACAGCCCCCAATACTGAGATTTATTTACAACCAACAGACTTGTTTTATTTGATAGACACAGCTGAAGAGAGACAGGAAATGTGGGGGGGTGGGGTACATGGGTTGGATTCGAACCCGCGCAGTTGTGGTGACGAAATTTGAGGAAACAAATAGCATGTCAAAACCTCCTGACAGAGTTTCCAGCTTCAGCTCGGTTCAATGAACATCAACTACAAGAATGTGTGTTGCACTTGAAATCTCCTGTGTTCATCTGCTTAACATTATTTCAGTTGTCTATTTTTTAAAGCTCCTTTGAGTACTGTTTGTTATTCTAACACTGAACTGAAAGATTATCTGTAATAGGAAAAGCTTGCTAGTGCTTCAGACTCCGATTCAAGACCCCAGTGTTCAGCTCTACACAGCTGTCAGCCACTTTCTGCTAAAAAAGGTTTTGGTTTCTCAGTCCAGAGAGCCAACGCAACGACTCTTTCCATCTCTGGAATATTTCATAATTGAGGCCTGCTTTCCAATTCCGTTTTTCATGGAACTGTGCGCACCAAGGAAGCACTTGACAGTTAAAGTCACATGATTTCACTCCATTTTCTATATAATCTATATGGGATGGACAAATTAAAGGGGAACTCTGCAGATTTTACACATAAAAGCCTGTTTACAGGTCTTGAGGAGTGCTACTCCATATCTGGGGGGGGGGGGTATAAAGGCTTTTGTGACAAAACTGTCGGAGGTCAAGTTGCATTGTGGGTAATATCTTCGCCAGGTTTACAAGGAAGAAGAATGTATGGAATCAAAGAGACAGTATCTCTGGATCTGCTGCATCGAGTTTGACACTTGTTTTTTTATTTATTTAGGACATGGTTGATGCATGTTAATGAGCAGACCAGTTACAACCTAAATTAATAATGGCATAAATGCATGGGCATCAATTAAATCATCACTCCGTCCCCTGACTTCTTTTGGTAAACAGGTTGTTTGATTGGACGGCATATGTTGAAAATCCTTAAGAAAGCAGTGTGTGAGGATACCTTCAAAGTCTTGCATAATGTGTCCATCCCTGAACGAAAGGGTCTGTTTTAGCTGTTGGTCCAACATGCTGTGGATGGTGATGAAACTCTCATCCAAAGCCACCACATACGGAAAACACACAGCAGCACCAATCACGCTCTCTGACCAGTTGACTGGAGCCCGCTGAGATACCCCTTGCGCATTGGCAAACATTCCTGGAGGGGGATGTGGAGAAACACTTTTGAAGATAAAATAGGAATATGTCATATGTCAAGAAATACTCATAACATTTCAAAAACGTAAAGACAGCAGATGCACATAGGCTGTGAAAATGTCATTCACTACGTGATAATAAATACTGTACGTTAATCTAAAAAAAACATTAACGAGTTATAAAAAAAACTGAATACACATGGGGGGGGGCTGAATTCAAGGCTTATTAAGACTTTTAAAGACCTGCAGAGCCTGTTTTTGTCCTGACTTACCCAGACCACCAGGTGCTGCTAAGAGGAACTCCTCCCTGCCGATCCTCTTCACAATGGGTCTCCTCTCTTCGCTGTTGTAAGGGAAGAGGTCTTGGGAGGCTCCTGTGTTGTAGTTCAGAATCATGTACTGTGTAGTGAGGGCCAGGCACAAGAAGTAACCGTCAAGACTGACGGCACAGGGTTGCTCGGGAGTGGTCACCTCTTTGACCAGCTGCACTCTGTCCTCGTACACCATGTAAATCTGCACCATCCGCCGCTTGGAGGAGAGCACACCCATTTCCACATAGAACGGATCACTGTTCACCGGGTTCTCATTTATGCAGAACGCCGTCACGCCTCTGATCTTGGCTCCACCTCCCGCCGCAGAGGGCACAGTCTCCAGTGTCACCATGTCGACGAGGAACACTATTCCATCACAAAGCACTATCAGACGCTCCAAAGCGGAGGCAGCACGCAGCTCAGCAACTGGTTTCTTGAGGCCTAAATATTTGTGCAGCAGCTTCTGAGCCGCGTAACTCAGTTTCCCTTTGGAGGAAGTGATCTCGTCCAGCAGGAAGTGGTGGATGAAGCAGTCATTGGTACCCATGTACAAGTGCTTCCCACAGCATTCAATGCACTCGATGTTGATGCGAGCCTTGTCGCCCATGAGGAGATCTCGCTCCACAGCGGGGACTAGCTCAAAAGCCTTCACGCTCATCTCAGCCAAGGCATCTACACTAGATGATACAAAGCAGACCGGCATCAACAAAACTACAGACACATTCAAATAAATCACTATGACAGTATACTGCAAAAGATGTTTTGTGATACATCATTCATTTCACTGGCAATGTAACTTTTCATTAACAGGATATACCGAGGTATGGGCCTGTCCCTCATTCACAGCAAACTCTGGATCTATTCTGCTTCCAGGCAGTTCAGACTTTTACTTTTTTCTGAATGATTTACCTCGGAAAAAAGACACATGAGTGCGAGCCTTAAAAATGCCAAACATAACCAATATTTTTAAGATTTTGGAGCGCTGGTTGGGCTAAACTTCAATTAATTGACTAATTAATCAAATCAAAACCCATTAGTAGCCTTTATATATAGATATATATATATTCTGTGCATTCTATCACGATCTCTTAGTGAAACCTTTACAAAAAATGTCTGCCAGAGGTCACAGTCTGTTTGACAGATGACTGGAGATTACAGTGCATTTTACATTTTAGGCATGTGACTTAGCTCAGGGTTTGTTAAGGACTTACCATCAACATATGAAAGTGATGTATATTTAATAAGTTTATAGGATATGTGTTTTGATACACACTGTATCGTGTGTGTTGCCTGATTTTGGTATGTAAAGTCCTGTAGTCCCACATATGGGCTGGCCACTGTGGGGTGTGTGGCACTTACTGCTTATGGCCCAGCCCCCATGGTCATACAGATAATGGATTTAAATTACCGGTGTGTTTCTTTCCCGTAGCAATAAATGTTAAAGATATCTTGATTGTCTGTCCTGTTATGGTAACTTAGCTCCTTCCCTGCCATCATGTAACCCTAGCCTAACCAAAACCTCCTGTGTAATGTCTTCAAGCTAAGTGTGTCCTCTTTATCTAGCTAGGGTTAAGGTACATGTCAACAGTCTTGGAAAACATTAGCTAGCATACTCTCTCATGTGACGTTGCTCCAGATTGCTAATGACGTTAACGCTAGCTTGTTAGCCTGCCAAAACCAGAGGCTAACGGCAGTAGCTAAACAAAGTTCACTGGTTAACAATGGCTGTCTGGAAGTGTAACATTTCCTTCCTAAACTAATGTAGATTAAGTATATGAGGAAGTTGTGGGTGATTTTTAATTGATTAGATAGCGTTTGGACCAGCTAGCTAAGCTAACGTTAGCTCAAAACGCCTGTTCTCCAGTGACGCCAATGCTAGCAAGCTAATTGCCGCTACGCTAGATTTTCACCAAGACTAAAGACGGGCTTGTTGATGAGGCGTTTAAACAAGCTGTACTGTTAAGTTACAACAATCACGGGGTGTCTGTCCGAAGAAAAAACCATCTAGTTTCCAACCGGCCTCCCCTCCCTTGAGATGATGCTCTGCGCACCGACTCCCTCCCTGGTTCCTCCCGGAGCTGCTGGCGTTAGCAAGCGTACCTACCGCTGCAGGCAGCGCTCAGGACGGCAGGCCGGGTCACCACACACAGGCGAGCCTCACTACTCCGAAAGCAGCAGCCACGACATATATTTATAGTCAAACATTAATAAAGCCATGACCGGGACCGCACCGACAAGTGGAAAATATGGCTTGAATGGTAGCGTTAGGTCTTCCTTGTCCAGTATAAAACGCCGCCCATTTGCACTGACGTCATGCTGTCTGTAGGCGATACAGGGGTGCGTTCACGACCGTCTAGCAAGGGGAAAAGTTGTTAGAGACTATTTGTCAACACATTTCAAACTGACTTAATTAATGTGGCACTACGGTAGCTATGTATCAACCGTGGGAAGTTTAAGATCACCTTATAACTAATTTGTTTATATTTTTTCTCAGTCGCTTGTCCCATCGGCGAATGGAAACCACGATTCTCAAAACACTGTAATATTATAAAGTCCACAGTTCATTTTAGTAGCCGATCATTCTCAGTCATCAACAACATGCTCACTGTATAAATCTAAACATGCAAAATATTTGAACCAGACAGAAATGTTTAATATATTTTAGTGATCTAGTATTAATAATAGATTCATATTTTTTGTAACATGATCATCCCCAGATTTTAGTGCAAATAATCACGAGTCATGGGTAGTGGAGGGTTTCATGATGCCAAAAGATGTGCGTGTAGGGAGGTGTAGAGAAGAGCAAGATCAGTGATCAGACGTAGGTGTTAATGATGGCTGTCCTGTGTGCACTGGCTCACTGGAATAACTTACTGGGACACTTAATGGAACTGAGCCATTATTAACCTTATTAATTCCACCTGTGCTCTTCCTGCTACGACGAGTCACAATGTCTGCTGTTAAAAAGGTCTATATGAATTTGTGGTGGTGTGACATTTGTCTTTCCTGTACAATGTTATTGATACAGCAGCTTTCTCTTCTTCTTTTTTTGTATTTTACACTGCTTGTACTGCAAAGTGCATACTGTGACTACAGTTTCTAAGTGTAAATGAATACTAAAATACAGAAAAAAATATCAGTGCTCTAATATCTTGCTATAGCTCTTTGGACCTTTGACTGCCTTCGGTTGAACAGTGTGACAATGAGAAAGGCCTTTTTTAGTGATTTTGACTCATGAGACAGATGTTTTCAGTGAGCGACGGCCTGTTTCGTAAACGAATAAAGCGTTGTGCTGCCAAGTGTAAACTGACAGTATTACATGTTTTGAGAACTGCAACCATGTCTCATAAAAAGAGAAAAACGGTAGCTGACAGTAAAACTGCAAAGTGTCGCTGAACGCAACTCGGCCGCTTTTCCCCCAAGATGCACCTGTCCAACTGAACTGTCTGAGAAAAGCCATTTTGTTGTGCTAGCTAGCTAGCTAGCTATGTGGGTGAAGAAAGCCACCAATAACATGGGTCTGTTACATCAACGCTAACTATGTCGCTTTTACGTTTTTGTTTACTGTCGCAAAATACAATCATTGAACTTGATGAAATCTCAAAGTAGTCGAGACCGGCATGGAGTAGCCTGTACAGCTAAAGTGTTGTGGAGACGAGCGAGAACTGGAGGCTAAAGTGTGCTGCAGTTTCAGATATCACACTGGTAGCTAACGCTAGCTACCTGTTTACTTAGCCGACGGCAGTTATGTTTTCCGATTAATTAACCTAACGTTAGTCGGTGTTTCTTGGTAAATGTGTTTGAAATACACTGCGACTGTATGTGCTGTCCACCAAAGACGACTGGTTCAACAAAGAGGCCGTGTAGCTGCTGACAGTAAATAAGCAGGCGGCTGAACAATCCAACACTAATTTAGCAAAACATTGAAGCATACAGCGTTAAGCCAAAGCGCTAATCTGATAATGGCAGAGGACACCCGACAGGACAAGAGAGCCAACTTCTCTGCGATAACGGAGCCCAACACCAACGGGATGGCCAGGACCTCCGCTGTGGCCTCAAGTAAAGCTGGCGCTTCAAAGAAATTAGTGATCAAGAATTTCAAAGGTATCGTCACTGATTTTATTAATTTTTTTCCCCCTTCCTTATCCAAGAACATCCGTTACATCGATCTGGCTTAATACGACAGAAGACATAACTTTTTGGATCAGACTGTAAAAAGTTGTCCGTCTCTGGGTTGTGTAATTCGTGTGACAGCAGTTGCGTAAAAGGCTTCGCGTGTCAGATCTGAATGGGGCTTGTTTTTGTAACCACACGTGCTTCCCACCTTCCAGTGACTTTTTTAAAAAATTTGTTTTGCTTGATGCATTGATTTTTATGGGCAGTGATGATTTGGTTGCCCTATCAGATAATTGCACATATTGGCTGTAGTCTAGGTCAGGTCTTAATAAAGGTATAAGACAGGAAGACATATATGTTCATATGTCAGTCGTTTTATTCACTCAACACATTAATCAGACATGCTCGTTACAGCATTGGCTGCAAAAAGGTGCTTACTGTACCTGGTGGAAATAAATATTTAATAACTGCATTTTTTTGGGTTGCTGGTTAGATTAAATAAGTAATGATATGCAGTCACTTGAGAACATGTGGTAGACTTTCAATATTTTTGACATTTTATGGCGTAAATGCTTATTAAAAAATGTAAAATGATCATTAGTTTAGTAGTTAATGACAATTTGTCAGAGCTAGAATCCCTGGTTATAACATACAGTAACATTTCAGATAGGCAGCTTAGCAGGGGTGTGCTGACATGCAAGTAAGAATAAAATATTCATGCTACAATCATCTTAGACAAAACTGTCTTTGTATTATTGTGTTAATTAATGATTTAAGATTCAAATCTTCAAATACTAATAAAACGTATTGTAAAGACTACAAAAATATACTTTAAAAAACTTTAAAGTGTGTTTTTAATGATACAAAAATGTAAAACTAAGCTTTCTGTAGGACAGCATGCTGTATGTGCAAACTTCTTCAGAACAGTAAATCTCCAGCTTATTTATAGAAACCAGAAATGGAATATTTCAGCGAAAAGACTCAAAATACGACTGAATTGTTTTCTGCACTTTATGCCTTGAAAAATGTTTATTTTCTTACCTGTGGGTCCAAAGCTTGCAGCGTACGAGGCGCACTGGAGTTCATTGTCGGTTATCCAAATAATGACCATGAATACTAATATTATGTTGAGGTCATTTGTGTTTTAATCCAAGATGTATACAGTACTGCCAATTGATGATTTATTTTTATTTTTTTTACTTTTTAACATTTGACTGGGTTGAGATCTGGTGACTGTAGAGGCCGTAGCATTTTATTCACATAATTTTATTTACTCACCAAACCATTCAGTGATCCCATGGTGCACAGAAGCATCTGCATTCGATATCTTTCTCCACTCTTTCATTGAGGATTTTCCTTTTAATTTGTCCCCCTGTGTATGGTCTATCCAAATGCTAATAGTGTTTCATCTGCAGTTCCTATAATGACCTATAAACTGACGTTGTTGCTGACTTTTTGTAATAGACAGGCCAAAACTAGCCGAGAACTATACTGAGGACACGTGGCTGAAGCTACGGGATGCGGTGGGTGCCATCCAGAACAGCACCTCTATCAAGTACAATCTGGAAGAGCTCTATCAGGTTTGCAGTCTGTCTTTTTAAACACCTGCAGTTTGATTGTTTTTGTTCTCCCCGGCCCTGATAAGTGTGTAGCAGTGTTGGATTGTAGAAATGTGCAGAACACTTCCATGTGAATAGCACAAAAGTTACAGTTCCAGCGTCCAATGGTTCATTTCTGCTCAGGGGTAAAATAAAATCAAATTGTAGAGATTTATAACTTGCTTCAGATAGCTAATCTCTCAGATCATAAACAGAATCTCTACTTTTATTTTTGTTACTGCTCTGTTGGTCTACATTAATGTGCATTAATGTAGATTTACATACTTGGCTAAAAGGAATGGAAACCAGTGGCCCAAAACACCTGTCTGTTCCTTTTCAAATATAGAAATCATGTTATCATGTCAAATAAGTGTTCCCTCTGCTGTTTGTCTTTGAGCAGAATTGTAAAACGATCTCTTGTGCTCTTGTCTCCTCTCCTTATCTCTGGCTCTGTCTCTTTCTTGAAGGCGGTGGAGAACCTCTGTTCATATAAAGTCTCCCCCACGCTGTACAAGCAGCTACGGCAGGTCTGTGAAGATCATGTGCAGGCCCAGATCCACCAGTTTAGAGAATATCCTTTTTTGTGCCATATCCAGGCAAGTTATGTGTTGAAACATTTCCTGAGGTTGGGACAGTAAATGTATCATGAACTTACATTTTGAATCAAGATGCATCGTTAGGGAGAGACTTCACTGACAGTAGGTGTCTTACCTGGTGAGACCTCTGTCTTTAGTAGAACTAAACCAGCCATTTACTGTAAACCAAAATGCTGTTGTTAAATACGACACTGCTAGTATGTTCATTGGCATTGGCAGGTTTAAACCTAACGTAGGGAAGACTGGGCTCTGCTGGCACAGTTCAGGTGTTGTTGCAGTCTTTTCTCACAAGGCGTCAACATATAACAAGTGTGGCAGTTATTCTTAAAACGTCCAAATCCCACACAATGGGGCTTTCACGAGCAGTGGCTGTGACCGTCAGATGATGTAAAGACGCTTGACATATTGTACGGGAACAGCCGCTTTATAGCATGTTAGCATGCTGATATTAGCATTAACGCATGAATTGATATATTGTACCTGATAAGCCGGTTTCTGCATGTTACCCAAAAACACATGACTCAGGAAAGAAGACGTATTTGATTTGATTGCTATGCAGACCTTCCTCCTGGTTCACCTTAGCAAAAATAAAAGTTTTACTTACTATATTCATGCATACTGCACAACTGAATAGTCTCTAGTTTCAGTAACCCTGGATATAGAAAATGGATGTATGCATGAGCTTTTTAGACATATATTTTTTGAGTTTCATAGGTGACTATAATCACAATGTGCAAAGGCGCAATGAGTATAAATAAAAAGGAAAAAAAACTTGTATAACTTCACCATTAACCACTGTTTTCAAGTGCTGGGATGTTACTTTATGGTGGACTGATCATAGGATCTTTAATTTATTTAATCATATTTATTATGATCCAGTTTTTAGACTTGTTCTGGGAGGCGAGCCCGGCTTTTTGGCTCTAATAAGAACCTCTTGGCGTGCTCAGTACAGATAAGAATAAAAGCCATTAGTTCACCCAGCCTGAACACCAAATCTTTTTGAGCCAACACTCGAAACCAAGGAGTTTTCTTGGTTTAGTGAGATGAGTGAATAGAAGATTTTTCCTTAACATGGAGCTCACAGAGTCTTTGGACAACCTTTCCTTCCTGAAGCGAATGAATCGCTGCTGGCAGGACCACTGCAGGCAAACTGTAAGTTTGATATTAATGCATATCAAAGCTGTTCCACTAATAGGATAGTGTGAATCCCACATTTAGACCGTTTTTGTTTTTTCTCTTTTTAGATAATGATCCGAAGTATCTTTCTCTTCCTGGATCGTACCTATGTGCTTCAGAACTCCCTACTCCCCTCCATCTGGTAAAATCACAGGTTATTCGAACGATTCTGTTTGTTTAGGTGTACTTCCGTTAGGAGGCTGAAGTTACCTATACGTTGCAGGGACACTGGGTTGGAACTGTTTCGTACCCACATTGTGAGTGACAGTGGAGTTCAGAAGCGCACAGTAGACGGCATTTTGGAGCAGATAGAACTTGAGCGGAATGGAGAGACAATAGACCGCAGCCTGCTCAGGAGTCTCCTGGGCATGCTGTCAGACCTACAGGTACCTTATCGCTTGTTTACCGTACGTTATCGGTACTTGGACTGAATGTGTGTCACTGTTTTAACCTCTGGACTGTCTGCCTTTGATCAGGTTTACAAAGATTCCTTTGAGGAGAGATTTTTGATCGAGACCAATCGCCTGTATGCAGCAGAGGGACAGCGGCTGATGCAGGAGAGAGATGTGAGTGGGACTATTAATGGATGTATGGTTTTAGTGTGCCATGTGGTCACAGTGGTTCGGCAGTAACCTGTGTTTGTGTGTGTCCAGGTGCCTGAGTACCTGCACCATGTGGCTCGTCGGTTGGAGGAGGAGAATGATCGTATCATGAGCTACCTCGACCAGAGCACTCAGTAATGAAAACACATTTAAAAAAATGAATTATCATAACACGTCACTGAGACAAAAAAAAGCATGTCACGTATACAAGTAACTTCTTTCAATAAAAAATGCTACCTCATGTGCATACCAACCTTCAAAAGTAAACATACATAATCATTTATTACCATTTCCAGGTATTAAAGGCGGGGTGTGCGATTCTGGAGAAATCCAATACCATAACATAGAGAACAACAGCAAGTAATGTAACTAACGTTAGCTAGGTTGTGGGGTAGCAAACTGTCTCTGCAGTGTCTACTGCGAAGCTAACAGTCAGAGAGGACGAGACGGTTTCCCAGAGCCAGCACAGCAGCTCCAGACAGATCCTCACAACTCTCCCGCTGCTATAGCGAACATCACAGCCACAGCATATCTTGGCAAACTAGAAAGAATAAGTAATGTCCGTTGGCAAGTCATTTAACGTGACCTGACACACAAATCATGGCTGGAATAGTGTTGTGTGGCTCAGTCCGAGCCGCTTTGTTTATTTCTCATTTGAACACTGAAGGGACACGTTGAGCTCCGTCAGCATCTCCTTAGTACTTCTTAATATTTTATTCTGTTTGTTTTTTACTGCCCCACATAATTGAAAACCTGGTCGCACTCTTTTACGGAGCTCCCTAAAGGTCACGGTGATAATTATTTTTTGAGGACTACTTTTACGTTCCCTCGCAATAAACACAAGGTCCTCTGTTCTTTGCGCAAAAACAAATTAAAGTAACCTTCAATGCCGACACGGGTTTTGGTAGAAGGCCTGTTGCTCTAAGTGTGAAGCAATCGTTGATTTCCATATACATACAGCTCCTACCCAGAAGTTTGATAATGTTCTATCTGATAACTTCTTTGCAATTATAAGATGAGGTGTCCATAAAAACAATGCTAAATGCGTTAGCTTAAGAATCTCCACACTACCTTCCATTACAAATAGACATGCAGCTCAGAAGGAATGGAAGAAGAAAAGTATTGCGAGGGAACGCAAAAGTAGTCTTCAAAACAGTCTCGACCGTGACCTTTAGGTGGCTCCGTACTCTTCACAGTTGATTTTCACAATTTAAAGATGTTGCTCTAATAGTGTAAAAAGTTGTTTTTCTCGTAGTGACCCCAGAGCTTTAGTTGTAACCCCAGTTTTCATTAGCTTTCAACAAATAATTGGTGAACAAGACTTTAACTGGAAAATGTGCTGTGCAGAGAGTTAAGGAGGTGAGTTTGAAGGCATTTTCTTGAAAGGGGGTTACAAGATCAAAGGACAGGCTTTGAATGTGTTTGCACCTTCTCCAGCCTTTGGATCTGTGTCTTATTTTGTCATTATTTCACAGGAAACCAGTTATTAGCTGCATTGAAAAACAACTTTTAGGAGAACATGTGACTGCAATACTACAAAAGGGTACGTCTGTGTGAAAGACTGTAATGAGTCCTTTACATTAGCATGTGTGTTTGTGTGTGGGGATGTAGACTACATTTGTGAGGCTTATTGTGTGAAATGTGGATTTCGCTCACTGGTAATATTCGAGGCTGTAGTTTGGTGTCTTCTTAATTTGGTTTGCATTACTTTATAAGGTGTCCCACCTGCTCAATAAATCATGTAGGGCTTTGTTCTTAATCAAGCCTGTTCATTTCAAGCCTCTTAAATGGTTGTGATTAAAATTTACTAGAGCACAGTCCATGACTAAAGCAAAAAAATGTTATCTACCCCCTTTTTCAGCTGTAACCATTTTTCAGTTTGCGAGTTTGATTTAGTATGAAATTGTAGACTACAGTAAAAAAAAAATGTGGTTCAATATTTAAAATGTGTATGCACACGTGCAATATGTTTTGTGCCAGGTCTAAGCATCCTGCTGGATGAGCATCGTGTGACTGAGCTGGCCCTCCTCTACCAGCTCTTCAGCAAAGTGAAGGGAGGACTGCCTACACTGCTGCAGTTCTGGAGGGATTACATAAAGGTATGCACATTGCTCAACCAACATATACGTAGACGTACAACACGAAGCATCGCGAAAACGTGTCCATGTCCTTTTTATGTCTGAGAAACGCTTGAAACCTTTTCTGGTCCTAGTCATTTGGTGGAGAGATTGTGTGTACTCCAGAGAAAGACAAGGACATGGTGCAAGACCTGCTGGACTTCAAGGACAAGATGGACAACGTGGCACAGAGCTGCTTTACACGGAATGAGGGATTCATCAACGCCATGAAGGAGGCCTTTGAGACCTTTATCAACAAGAGGCCCAACAAACCTGCTGAGCTTATAGGTGGGTTAGACAAATGAATGGCATGCCATGGCAGTCCTACAAATGTTTAACAGCTTTGTAAAAGTACAAAACACAATCTTTGTACTCATTAATAATTTACACTGCACATTGTATTGTTTTTATTTTTTTAGTTCCACCATGTGTTAACAGCTTTCTTGGTTATTGCTTCCCATCCAGCTAAATATGTGGATTCTAAGTTAAGAGCCGGGAACAAGGAGGCTACAGAGGAGGAGCTGGAGAGAATCCTGGACAAGATAATGATAATCTTCCGTTTCATACACGGTCAGTTACACTTCTGTGTGTGTACGTGGTGATAAAATGTGTTTGCTTTCTCAGTCAAATAGAGTTACTAACCACTATTAAGCTGGTTACACTCCGGTGATGAGACCCTTTTGATCTCCGTTTTCTCCCTCCAGGAAAAGATGTGTTTGAAGCTTTTTATAAGAAGGACTTGGCCAAGCGTTTGCTGGTCGGCAAGAGTGCCTCTGTTGATGCTGAAAAGTCCATGCTCTCTAAGCTCAAACATGGTGAGTCAGATGTCTTATTTCTTGAATTAGCAAGTTTATTGTGTGCATTTAATCAAAATCCTCATCTGGCTATACGGTAAATGGCTGCCTTTATGTGTACACTGTACTTTGCTCCAAAGCATTTTACAATTGCCTCATTCACACACACTGATGGCAGCAAGCTCCCATGCAAGGCACTATCCTGAGCAATTTGGGGTTTAGTGTCTTGCCCATGGACACTTTGCCCTGATATATAAGCTTAACGTTTTAGAGGATTTAGAAAATAGGCTATGATAGAAGGCTCACCAGCAGTTTATGGGATTTTCAGAGGTCTACAATATAGTTGACCTGGCCTGCCCTGCACAGTACAACCACATTAGATACTTCATGAGAAATAAATCCCTTTACCCTTGATCTTCCCTTTTGCAGCACAGTAAAGAGAAAATATTTGCATCTTCACAGTACTGCAGCAGATGAAGCACTGAAGTAAAACGTTAAGGAGTCTGTGATGGGTGCATGTGTGGTGGTGTGAGAACAAGTCAGTTGTGATAATTTGTGGTTTTGACTTCCTCCAGAATGTGGAGCAGCATTTACCAGTAAGCTAGAGGGGATGTTCAAGGACATGGAACTGTCCAAAGACATAATGATCCAGTTTAAACAGGTATGTGCACATAGACACACTTTAAAACATACATGTGTAGCTTCAAAATATTGGTGCCACGTTTACAGTATGTGTATGCATCCCTCTGTACTGTGCCATTTAATGCATTTGTCCTGCATAATTGTAAAAGTTATATTTCTACTCAGTATATACAGAACCAGAGTGAGCCAAGCAACATAGAACTTACTGTCAACATCCTCACTATGGGATACTGGCCTTCATACACACCCATGGAGGTCCACTTGCCCCCAGAGGTAAGCATTTCTAGTCGAAGTCACGGAAGCAGTTTATGCATCTGATAGCTGTATAATGCAAAATTTCAACATTTCTCTTTGTGGGTTAAGTAGAACTTAGCATCAGACTATCTGTTTAAACAATATTTATTCATTCATGCATTGATTTATTGATTTTATAGTGCATTTAGAGTGCTGATTTATAGCAAGTAGGCAGGAACAATGAGAAGTTATTCAGAAACACATTGTCAAAACAAAAGTTCACTGTATTTTACTGATTGTGTCATCCTACTAAAATTCTTTAAACTTAGCAGGGTCACCAACTGATCCTCAACAGACTGTGTTAAGGACAATCTTGGTACAAATTTCATCTCTTGATGTTTCGGTAGATGGTAAAACTCCAGGAGGTGTTTAAACTGTTCTACCTGGGGAAGCACAGTGGACGGAAGCTGCAGTGGCAGCCCACACTGGGCCACGCTGTACTAAAGGCGGAGTTTAAAGAGGTACGGGCATGGTGCAGCCTAAGGGGCCACAGAGAAGAGAGGCAAAGTTGTCTTGAAAAACCGTCTGAACTGCACTTACAATGACTACTTTGTCCTGCAGGGTAAGAAGGAGCTGCAGGTCTCTCTGTTCCAGACGCTGGTGCTGCTGATGTTTAATGAAGGAGAGGAATTCAGCATGGAGGAGATTCGCACTGCCACTGGCATAGGTTACACATGTCTTTAAATATGTAGTACAACTAGTCTATTGTGGGAGGGCCACCTGCAGTATCACATTATCATACTCTTGTCATGCACAGAGGAAGGAGAGCTCAGGCGTACACTGCAGTCCCTGGCCTGTGGAAAGGCACGCGTCCTCAACAAGAACCCTCGAGGGAAAGACGTGGAGGATGGAGACCGTTTCAATTTCAACAATGATTTTAAACACAAACTGTTCCGCATCAAGATCAACCAGATCCAAATGAAGGAAACCGTAAGAAGACTTAACACATTTCTTTCTTTCTTCGCGCACTCCTTCTCTCAACAAGGGCTTACTTAGCTGTTTTTTACTTACCACTTATATATGTTTTCCTATGCAAAAGGATGGTTCGCACCCCTTTTTTAAAACACATTTTCCTTACAGGTAGAGGAGCAGGTAAGCACCACGGAGCGCGTGTTTCAAGACCGGCAGTATCAGATTGATGCGGCTGTGGTGCGCATAATGAAGATGAGGAAGACCCTAAGTCACAACCTCCTGGTATCAGAGCTCTTCAACCAGCTGAAATTCCCTGTCAAGGTGACGTATCTTAAACTTCTCATTATTTATTTTTCTCTCAACACACACACACAAAGCACATCAGCATCTGACTTGCTTTCCTCTCCACAGCCGGGCGATCTGAAGAAGAGGATCGAGTCGCTTATAGACAGAGACTACATGGAACGTGACAAGGAGACGCCTAACCAGTACCACTATGTTGCCTGAAGGGGTACCACTGTTACTGCCATGCTTTCCTCACAGCAAGCGTACAGCTGGCCCCCCAAAAACAGCATTACGGCCCTTCAGCCACCCGACTCTCCTCTGGTGCCCGTCTTTCCCTCCATCCATGATCCTGGACGCAGTGTCCAGATCACACAGAGCTCCAGAGAGACGAAAGAGACTTGGCTGTACTGTTCCCACTCTGCGTTATCTTTCGAGGGACGGGGCTGGAGGAGTGACCTGGGTTGTTGATTGTTGGTTTATGTGACTTACGAATCTGCTAATGCAAAACTCAACTGAAAATAACTAGCACTTTCCTCTGTTTTTGTTTTGGTTTTTTTTCCTCCTCGGCATTTGGATTTTTTTTTCTTCTCCCATCACGTCATTCTAAAATCACTTATTTTCTATTATAGTTGGTTTGTCTTGAGTTTTAAGATTGTTTTTGTTTTATTTTATTTTTTTGTTCAACGTGTTCTCCTTTTGAATGGCTGCATACACTGCGGAGTGTAAACCTGATTGGTTGGTTTGGCAGAGCAGCCGCTGTTGAGGACAAGAAGAGACTTGAGAAGGATGGAGTGGGCCGGAGGGGTGGGGTCAGAGGTGTTTGGGTGAGAGGGGAGGGTTCATTGCTTGTAACACAGAAGCTAAATGACATGCAGGCAAGCCACTTGGGTATTTCTTTGGGTACCTTTACGTTTTGACCAAAATGTCCAATGTCATGTGCTGACGTTTTTGTAGATCAGATTGTATTCTATGTAAGAGTGAGAAAAGTGAACCTGAATAAATGGATATTTAATGATTCAATGAATGATTTGTAGATAACCAGTAGTAGTGGTAGTTTTTTTTGTATTTGAACACACGTCTGCCCTGTTGCCTCTGACAGCTTGAGCTTGCTACATAGTTCCTTGTGCGGACAGTGTGCAAACTCCTTCAGTCTCATCTGATTTCCTCAGATGAATCTTAATAAAAACCAAACCAAGATAACAGTAGTGGAATATGGGCAGTTTGAGTGAATCAAGTGAGTATCAAGGAAGATTTCTGTCTTGTATGCAGCTGTGTGGTGTACAGTTAATCAAAACATGGACGTTACTTAGACCACAAAGTCTGTTACACATTGTCCTTTTGCAGTTTGTATCGCTCAGCCCCAAATGATAAAATGATGTCTGTCCTCTTCCCATACGCTTGATTTTGAGCCGTGATGAAATCGCTCGAGATTTAAAGGTTATGTTCAATAAATAATAGTTTATCACTTTAATAGAAGCGAGCCATTCAGGATTTTAATGTCTCAAGTTACTGGAAGATGGAAGTGAAAACGAAAGGCCGTCAGTGGTGCTTGACACTTTCGCTATCGACAGGGAATGTACAGCTTTTGCATTATTACGAAATAGATCTTAAACCAAGATCTCAACAAGAGCTAGTTGTCTGACATGACCGACTACATTTTAGGACAATGTATTGGCATGTCTTTTGTTAAAAAGCAAGGTTGAACTATGCAGGGGGAATGTAGCAGGGTCTTGATATAGGTCTTGGACAGCAGCATTATTAAAGCAGCCTTTGCGTTCCTGCTACGGTTTTGCACCCTTTCGTGAATTGATGAAGGTGTCAGCTGACTACCCACAACTTTGCAGCCTGCACAGTGTGTGTGGGGGGCTCACATGCTGCCTTCCCTTATGGCAAACTACTATGCGTTCCTAGGCATACATTTCAGATCGATTTTTCGACATTTGGTGGTTTTCCTCCCCGCTCATTACATGTGAAGCACTTTTAATTTAACCAGCCTGGGCTTACGTCACTCGGGTGGTTTCCGCGAAAAGTAAGTCATCTCATTGTAATGTTATTCCTGGAAGCGGCCTGCGCCATTTGTCTCATTCACGTTAGGCGTCTCCACCCAGCTGGTAGCAGCTAGGTTACCCTACATTATGCGGGCTGCAGTTATTTAGGCCTGCCATAAGTCGTACCTATCGTGAAACCCTTTCTCACGCAGTCACACGGTACTAAACTGCGTGGTCTCTTCCTCTGCTCCGCCACTCTGCCTGTGTTATGGATCAGGCAGTTGATGAGTGTCGGCTTGCTCAGAGCTCGGCCCCCGTGAAACAAGAGGAGGGAGGGAGGGAGGGGGGGCTCACGTGACCGGGTAGCTGTAAACGCTAGCAGTTCACATGATGAGACAGGGCGGCTCGTGACCGACGTCTAACCGCGCTTCACTGCTCGCTTCCACCAGCCGGACGCGCTAATGAACAACTCGTTTCTCTGGCTCCCGACAGCAGAGCCACGTCAAACGCCGCAGTGACGGGTCAGGTTTGGCCAACGGGTCCCGTGGAGTCAAGTGCAGCAAGCGGCGCGACGCGCAGACGACCCGCCTGCGCCCGCAGCGGCGACACGACGCCAGCCTCTCCGGGCTCTCCGGTCTCTCGCCTCCACGGCGACACTGCGGGAGTTAAAAAAAAAAAAGAGAAGAAAGTACGGTAACGTGTGCCCCGTGGGGTAATCTCAACTGAAGGATGGAACTCTATCGCGCCCTGGCCGCGCTCATCATCGCCTGGCTTGCGGTCTTAGGTGAGTGTTTTTGCGGCTTGAAGCGGCTCATCGCCGTCCTGACTTAACGACGTCACGAAACATGCCGTTGGTTAGTTGTGGCGTCAGCGTTACGTTAGCTGTTTAGCTAGAACAAGTAGTCAGTTAGCTAATCGTATAGATTGACAGGAGACTCACCGGCAACTATTTTGATAATCGATTAATCAGATTGTTGTTCCAGCTTCTCAAAATGGGACGATTTGGATACCCCCCCCCCTGTCTTTAATTCTATCAAATTTAATATATTTGGGTGTGAACAAAACTATTTGAAGACACCTTTTTCTAAAATCGTATAGACCAATCGATTATTGTATTATTTGAGAAAGTAATCGACAGATTAATTGACAGCGAAAATGATAGTTAGTGTCGTCTAAATGTAACGTCAGCTATGAAGCCTTAAGTGCGTATCTGGTTGTCCTGTAGCTACATATTTCCGGTAACTTGGGTTATTATTTAGGCGAGAGGGGGAGGCTTTACATCATGAGCTACCTGCATAGGATGTAGAAATCAGTTGGTTATAGCTTAAATTCCTCCATGGCCTGACTTAATATAACAAGGGGACCTCCTGGTGTAACTAAGACGCATCCTTTCAAGTTTGACCGAAAAGGTGGATCAGTGCTGTTTGACCCACAGCCACTTAAAGTTTCACATGGACTCTGAAATCTTTGAAAATCCAAAGGTCAGCTGTCCTCAGGTCGTTGTGTCAAAACAGGCCAGACTTAGCAGAGAAGTCTCTGGACTTGGATCCTGTTTTTACTCTATTCTATTCCGCTGTAATGCCCCGGTTTTTGTTCATGTTGTGCGCCAGCATATTGGCCCCATTGTTGTGTCATTTGAGCGCTTCATGTGACCGCTGTGGTGGCTTTGTGTTGCGCACAGCCCAGGAGAGGCCTACTGACAGTGTTCGTTTACGACCACTTTAATCGCCCTGAAACGCACACAGACAAACACAGGCACCCGCCTGCTGACACGGGAAAACAGGCCAATACAGCACGAGTTGTCGCGGTATGGTTGGTTGTTTGCTGTTTACCTCTCAATGCTCATTCTGACATATGCTGTTGTATTACTGTAGCTCTTTTTAAGGAAGCACACACTTGGTGTTCAGCTTTGTGCTCCACTCTGCAGCATGCTGAGGACCGCACAGTGGTGACCTTAGAGTTTAAGCCCGCCAGCACCTCCTCACAGCACAAGTGGCAGCGTCGGGGTACTCTTCTGTTTCTGTCGTTCCCGCTTCCTGTCTTAACGCTGGCGTCTGCAGCTCGATACTTTGCGGCACACAGCCGCTTCGATAACTCATGATCGGATTGCGGTGTAAAACGTCTGCTGTGTGTTTTCCACGGCGGGCAGAGAGGTGACACCGGGGTCACGTTTCTGCAAGACCGCAGGGGAGGAAGTGGGTGTTTGGCAGAGAGCAGCGCGTGACTGAAGCACCGTGGCCTCTCCACCCGATCGATAGATTATGGTCATGGAGAGAACGCCCAAGATGACGGGAATAGAAAGGGGCGGGGAGGGGAAGTGATAAGAATATGAAAGAGTGAAGAGCTAAGGCGGTCGTCTGTGTGGGAATGAGTACTAGTAACTAAAAGCGCCCACAAGCCAAATGCTAAATACATCTGTCTCTCAGCAATGTAATCTATTTGGAGAATCTTTTCACTTCCAAAAATCCTTCTTAGACGTAAAACATTCATAGTGGCAAGTGAATTTTGAAGCCTGCCGGCATTGGTGTCCTGTGGACAGAATATGTTTTTCTCCTGATGAGTAGTTGTTAGTTTATTGGTCTCACGCAGTTGATAAATCCTGTCTGACCCAAGTCTGCCCGAACAGAATGAGGAAATACGATCTAGAAGCAAAGCAGTACGGTAAATAAAATAAACATAAAAATAAAAAACCCTGTCTGTGCGGTTGAAAACGCCAGACTGCCTCAACTTCTTTGTAGACATTCTGGGAAGTGTGAAGCAAGTGGTGAAACTCCTGCATTGCCTTACTGCGCTTATAAAGGGGTGAGAAGGTTGTAGGGTTGATAAGTACGTGAGTCCTGAATAGCCACTGTGGCTTCTGAACAATATGTTTTGGAGAATTGCAGCCACTGACACACACGTATAAACGTAGACACGCAGCGGTGAGTTGGCAGTTTGCACGCCTTAAAGGTATTACTAGCCCACAATGCAAGTGTCAAAGCTGCCAGCTTGTAAGTTGGTAAGTGCTACTTGATAGTTCTGTTCATAGGAGCCGCACTTAGTATTGCTAACAAGTATGGCTACAGACTTCATGGCTCAGGAGATGTTCAGTTACACCTGTTACAAGTCTGGAGTGGCTCTTTCTGTCGGGAAAGAGTGTGGTGTGTCGCCCTCTGGTGGTGGCTTGTGTGAACTGCTTTATTATGTATGTATGATGTGGCATCGTGTAACGCTGGTTCTGTTTGTAACAATTCTCACTGACCTCATCTGTACTCGTTTTGGGACCTTTTTTATATAACCAGGCAAGTTACATAAAAAGAGACAGATAATGAATACTTCAATATACAAGCAGTGTGTATTCTAATAGTTATGAACACACAGCATCTAGTTGTATAAAGCAAACTGAACTGTATCAGGAGTCTGACCCAGCAGGTCGCGTTTTTTTCCATTTTATTTCAATTTTGTGCCTCCCTGCTCATTATGTTCTCCTCTACAGGTTGCATTCAGGCGGTTACTCTTGAGGTGAAAGAGGGGAACTCCACCTGCATTAAGGCTGAGCTTTCTGCATCATTCTCCATCACATACAACACCTCCGGCAGCACAGTATGTACCGTGACAACAACTGGTTTCCATCTCTGAAGGCACTGATTTTGATTTAGCCGACTGTATCTCCTTGTGAACGCCAGTCGTGCATTTTGTGTTTCCTCAGGAAACAGCGCAGGTCTCCCTGCCTGACTCCGCCACAGTCGATGCAGGCAGCAGCTCATGCGGCGCAGACAGCAGCTCGCCGTGGCTGGTGGCGGTGTTTGGACCTGGCCACGCGCTGGGGCTCGGCTTTTCAACCAATGGAAGTCTGTACAGTGTCGCTAACCTGACGCTGCAGTACAACCTCAGCGACGCTTCAGTCTTCCCCGAGGCCAACAGCTCCGGTGAGAACAAACACCGCAACAAACTGTCCAGCGAAGTGCAGATTCAGTCTGTTAAGTGTGGTTAAATGCTTGTATAGATAGTCACATTCACACCAGATCTAAATGTGTAAACTCGGTAAAGAAAATGCCAATATTTAATTATAGCATTTAAATCTGATGAATAAATAAAGAAATTAATATATTTAGTTGCTAAAAACACATTTCAAACTTTATAGTAAATATAAAATAACAAACACATGGGCTTTTATTCCACATGTACTATATTACTGATTTTTATAGCTGATTTGTTGTACGTTTGATTTTGTCCTAGATGTGGTCACTGTGGTGTCGTCTTCAGTTGGGATCTGGGCGGCGATCAACACCACCTACCGCTGTGCGAGCGCCGCGACTTTTGGAGTTGGCGGGGCGAATGTCACTTTCTCTGACGTGAGGCTGCAGGCGTACATGCCAGGAAATGACCTGAGTCCAACAGGTACGACTCTGATTGGGTTTTTGTTCCTGAGTGGGCGGGTTTCTAAGCTGTTTGACCTGCTTCTTTTGTGGTCGATTACATTGTTTTTCTTCACCATTTCTCCTGTCACAGAAAGCGTATGTATGGCAGATCAGGCCAGTACCAGAGCTCCACCGACCACTGCCAGTGCTACAACAACCGCAGCTCCAGCACCAACCCCTCCAGGAACACCTGAACGGGGCACCTACTCTGTCAGGAACAGCAACGGCACCGCGTGTCTCCTGGCCCAAATGGGACTGCAGTTCAACGTCTCCTATTTGTCTTTGTCTCAGAATAAGGTAAAAGAGAGCCTTACAAGCATTAGGACAACTCATAGTAAAAAAGAAACGAGTCTATTGTGTGTAACACACTTCAAATAAACCAAATGTCTTTTTGTCTACTTTGCCAGACTGTCCAAGAATTAGTAAACCTGACTCCCAATCTGACAAGTTCTTCAGGATCATGTGAAGCCAGCAGTGCTTCCTTGGTTTTGACCCAGGAGCGAACCACCACGCTCAACTTCACCTTCACTCTGGTAAAATCACCCGTCCTCTTTTGTGAATTTGGTCGGTTTGTGTGTGTGTGTGCGCGCACGGTTTATTCAACCCCTCTCCTCACGTCCACAGAACTCCACGAGCAACAAGTACCACCTGAGTGGGATAACTCTGCTTGCGAATTGGTCTGATATGACTGGTATGTCATTTGTCACAAGAAACGGCCTTTCTCTTCCCTTTTTTTTTTTTTTTTTTTTTTTCTTTCTTGGCTCTGATTTACGTCCTTCAAAGAATTACTGACCTATCTCTCCCCGCAGCTCCCTTCTCAGCCAGTAACACCAGTCTGGACTACCTGCGGAGCACGCTGGGCCGCTCCTACATGTGCAACGCAGAGCAAACTCTGGTTGTTGGGCCAACCTTCTCCCTCAACACATTCAGACTGCAGGTCCAACCCTTTGACGTCACCACCAACCAGTTTGCTACAGGTACAAATGCTTTCTCATTGTGACATGTGTCGCAGTTTTTCTGTCACTATTTTCCTGGCTCTGGCACACGACGTTTATTTCCACTTACAAAGCTCGTGTTGGCTCGGTTGTTTCTCCAACTGAGGAAAGAGCCGTCAAGAAGCACAACAGCAGAACTATTTGAATCTCCGAAATAAAACCAAAGATGTGGACAGAGGGATTTCAGTGGTCTTGAACAGGGCTCAAGCAGTCCTGCATCAACAGGGTCAATGGTTGAAAATCACCCATCAATAATCCCTCTGTTCAAGCTGCATTTCGATAGAGCATTTAAACATTAATTGCTAAAAGCCATAATGAATTGTGGCTGCGTTCCCACAGCCCTCAAAGAGGTGTTGGTTTTTACTCTATGAATGTAAAGAAAAGCGACTGCTCATAAATGACATGTTTCTAGATTTTAAAAAAACAAAAGCATTCTGCAATATAACTTTACCATCCCTCCTGTCTTCCTGTGTCCAGCGGAGGAGTGTCAGATAGACCAAGATCAGATGCTGATCCCCATCATTGTTGGAGCAGCTCTTGCCGGCCTGGTGCTGATCGTCCTCATTGCATATCTAATAGGCAGGAAGAGGAGCCACGCTGGATACCAGACCATCTGAGTGGACCCCTTCATTTAACTTAAGCCTGACAGACTGAATGGCGGAGAGATGAACCCAAGTGTGTGAGTGAGCAAGTAAGAAACAGACTGTGGACACGAGCATGAGTGAATGGAAGCAGTTGTTACCCTGTGGTGAGTGCATGTTTTTTTGCGTACCCTATGTGACCTCCTGGATATTTTATTTTCCTTTCCCTTTCTCTATGAGATAATAAGAAGCCAAAGACCTGCTTAACTTTAAATGTTTGTGCAACCCTGGTGAAGCCTGAGAGGACTTCACACAAGTCTTCGCATAATCAAGGGACGGAGGCAGTTTAAACTTGCTGTGGCAAGTTCGCCGTCAGCCGTTTGTCTCTACTTGTTTATTATGTTCTAAGAACTGGTTGAATATGCTTGAACTGCTGGTTTTCTGTTTTTAGCTATGATATTATTTAATATCCCATGGAATTAAAGCGACAGGGAAAGTCAAATAAACTGTAGGACAAAGTTAGCTTTTCCTTTCCAGGTTTCCAATAGCTTGTCCACTGTTTGGGTAAAGGTTTAAAAAAAGAAGAATGTCTTTGCAAGTAAAACAATGTCAAGTTAGGTGCAGGTTTATTCTTACGCCTACACATGATCACTAGCATTTTCTTTTAAACTTCCTGAGCATAAAATAATCCCAGTGACGCTAGGAAAAGGGAAAGCAAAGACTGTGCGTCTTTTCCAATCATAGTCCTCCACAGCGGCGACTGATAAAAGCCTGAGCTGTTCCAATAGGGCACTGAGGCAAAGTTTAATTCAAGTTGGGTGATTGTCACAGTCTGGTAATTGTGATGATAAAAAAGGTGGACTGCTGCTTTGTTTAAACAGTATGTAGTGGTCTGGCTGTACACAGTGCAACTCTGCATTACTGAAATGTATTAAACATTACAAGTGAACAGGTGCATGGGTTCAGTTTCTGTTCTTGCTTTTCCCCACCCTCTCCTTAAAGAAATGTTAATATGAATTGTAGTGATTTGAGCTTTTATTTTTATAGAAAGTGGTTTGATCTCGTTTTCTATTATGCATCTTACTGAAAGTTAATAAATCCTACAACAGTACCTTTTTTATGATTTGCTTTCTTGTTTTGTGTGGAAATAAAACATGGCTGTTTACTCTGAGCTGCTCACGCAGGTGTACATTACACCAAATACTCCGAGCTTGGATCAACGCCAAAGTTATTTTTGTCCAGTGCAACAAAATCGGATATCAGTACTATGAGAGTTTAAAGGGCCGCAAAGAACAAACTGGACACATGTTTTTGTTAGAAAAAGAGAGCAGCCCTTTCAATTATGCTTACAACATTTCATCATAGTGCACTTGAATTAACGTTGAGGTCAGGAACTCAGACGTTTGCCGAAAGCCAATAAGTACACGAATTGGATTTTGAAATGTTCGAGAAAAAGAAGACAAGTCATAAAATCAGCATGATTCACATTCGATTACCACAGCAGGTAGTGCCAGCATGGAACTGTCAGTCAATCATTCATTCAGTGTGAAATACAGTAGGCAATTTCCTCTTGGCTGTGCTTACAGTGTGCAACACATCGTTTATCTGACCTGGCCATTTGCTGCCAAGCTTCTTTTCTCTACAGTGTCTGACTTTATGGAGTAAAGTGCATAATTCCACATTTTAGCTAAAGAAGACAAGCTACATGTTGATTTTAAATGGAATCATCAGCTCATTGCTAAGAATATTCTCATTTAACCTTATATTTACACTTGTCTCAAAATATGTTCAAGACAAAAACTACACAGCGTGACATTGAGTCAGTAAAAAAGAAGAAGGTGCAGACGAGTGTCCCGCTCATCCGAGTGGAATGTGTATTGAGTAGTCGAGTTTGGTTCACGATTCTTCGGCAATGATGCGAGAGCGACATGTCGCCCGCAGCTTAGTCAAGGTTGCCCTGGAGAGACTTCCTGGTTCAGCGAAGATTTTCTAGAAAAGGCAGGCAACACCAGGATTACAGGAAGCAAGTTACAAGGGATGTTTCTTTTATACTTCTTGGTCTTTCATCCAGTGAGAGGACACTCTTAATAACTAGCAATGGTGGGATACCTCTTCCTTTACCTGCATGAAAGTGTGGCAGTCATCAACAAATGGTCCATGGGTGATCTGCTTGAAGCTTTGGCAGACGTCTGGCAGTGACTGGGCCTGTTGAATCAGAGCCTGGTTGTGGTGGATCAGCGTCAGAGCTACACGGAACAGGATTTTAGAACCCTCGTAGAACAGACAATCCCAAATCCGCAGAACAGTCTGCAGAAAGATAGCAAAAAAAAGAACTAAATCCCACCAGCGAACCAGCAGAGGAAAAACTCAAAACGCTGCAGCAGTAACCCCGAAGCAATCTTGGAATGGGAAACTAGCGAAGAATCGTGTCCTTGTTGCTGCAGCAGCAGCAACTCCTGTTGGTTGGCCACGGCACCTGTAGGTGGGGGTGAAATCTCAAGGAAATAGCGTGAACCTCTGAACGCGTTACCTAGTGAACCTCCATGTGTATTTGGAGAACAAACAAAGCAGTCCACGTCCCTCCCCAGGCCAACAGAGGGACTGTTGTACATGCTGTGTTGCTCAGTCCAAATTGAAACGAAAAGTGTAATTAAAAGCAAACGTTTTTATCTGAATTCACTGAAAGCAACGCTGGCATAAAGCACATGGATTTAGTGAACAGTGTTTTTGTAGTACGGTGAATGGTGTGCTTTGAGAGATTAGACGCACATTTTAACAACAAACCTATAAAAGTTTAGAATAACTTTGCTGTCTCATGTATTGTATAAAGTCCTCAATCCAAATGACCAGAATACATCCGACTCGCCACATAGTCCGTTACCAAGCTTTCCTAAACTATTTACTCATATCATTGCATCTATTTCTCAAAACTGGTACAGAGACATTAAAATCTTTATTATCTTGAGTAACCGGGTCATGATTTCTTTAAAGAGACACGGCTGTCAAAGGTTTTGTTTTGGCGCTTTGAGCAGCACAAGCCGAGTGCCATATAGTCCCATTATATTCGAGAGAAGTCCGACATCTCCGGAACAATCTAGATGGATAAACAGCACTACAGGTAAGAGGAAAAGTGTGTGTTTTTGATTTTGGGGTGAACTGTCCCTTTAATGTTTAGGGCTGCCCCTAATGTATTTCTTCATTGCTCCACATGCTTTGGGACTCTCCAGCTGATAAAACATATTGGAAGTAATATCTGAGTTTTTTAATGTGTAATTTGGAGTCACTGTTGACTGGCTCTGGATATTAGGTCGCTTATTTACTAAAAGACTAATTCTTTTAAACTGGAAGGAGCGTAAACCAGCCTGCTTCTCTGACATTCGTGGCTGGAGGAATACCTGGCCTTGCTGAACGTGGAGCGGGCAGCCTGCCTGTTAAAAGATAAGGGCCTGGAGGACCACTGGGACACTGTCTGCAAGTTCCTTTTTTGAACATGTCGTAAAAGTTACATTTGCCCTAGCAATTTGGACTTGTTGGCCAACAACAACCCTTCTTTCCCATCTCCTCTCATTTGTCTCTCTTTTCTTGCGTTGTGTGGATCTTAGAAATGCCCTTGCTTATTCTCTGAGACACTTTTTTTTTTTTTTTTTTTTAAATATCTCAGGTACTTGGATACAAGGTAAAACAAATAAACTGCAGTGACAATGGCAGGACTTCCCTCCTGGCCTCACTGCGAAACACACACTGATACACTCACCTCTACTGGCAAGACGTCTATGTAGAGACAGATGAACCATCGGGAGACCACCAGGGTCCACATGACATTATGATCCACCATGGTCTGCCAGACTGTGGGGATTTTAACTTTCACCAGTTCCCCTAACACCTCCTGGTCTGTCTTCAGCCCCAGCATGGCTGGGCTGTAGTAGTCTGTAACCGCACACACATCCTTGTGAGTTATACATTGCTCTTAATTAACTGCAAGCAGATATAAACAAATCCATTTCTAATACAAAAACTGGACAAACAGCTTGACTTACACTCAATTAAATGAAATTGCCCACGTTGTGTCTAACACATCGCAGCTCATCACTGCTACTACCAAGATTTTTCTAAATTTATATTGGGATCCACTTCTTTGAGTGAGTCAAAGCTACAAAACATACTGTAGGTCTTGAGCCACATATAAAGACCATGTGATCTCCTACAGGATTGTTCTTAGCCCTACACATACACACACCTGTCATGAGACCAGAACGATGGCAAATTAATGTACACACACACACCTGGTAAAATTCTTCCGAGTAGTGCATCCATCAGCCAGAAGGATTTCTCTTCATCTTTCGTGATGATAAGTAGATACCCAGCTATGAAGTTCATCCCCTGAAGACAAAAGAGAGGCATGTGAATCTTTTTTCTTAGAGACTGTAGAGAGAACAGTAAGTGTACACCGAACATGAAATAAGGAGACCAAAAAAAACAAAACAATCATTCAAACTGAAACAGGCTACCTGATTACCGATGCATCTGTTCTAGTTATACATCATAAGAGATGTGACCATTAACGCAGCCCTGCAGCCTGTTTGACTTGCAGATCAAGCTGCATATGGTCTCGTGAATGAAATTTGCCTTTTAAATGCTAATGATGACGTAGGGCCATACTAAGTTGACACAAACAGCCTTTCTTTGAACACATACACGTTGAATAATTGTGCAGTCACCCTAACCCCAACGCAACGTCGTGTTGAGCAACCAGGTTTTGTGTGTGGAATAAATTTATGTTTTTCCTAAATCAATAATACCAATACCCGATATTCTCCCCCCTCATCTTTCAAGTCTTTGTCACATGAGTGGGAAGGTGTAAGAATGGCATTATGCCAAATCCATTCTCGGCTGGATCTTCAGTAATATTACCTGACAGTAGCCCACAGTTGGGTTGTGGTGACCATAAGCCCGCAGCACATTGTACAGAGCTTTCTGCAGACATGGGTTGGAAGTCTTGTGGAACTGGACGTTGTCTGGAAATGTTCGGTTCAAGTCTGAAAGGAAACGGCCGCACAGACACTCCTATTCAGTGCTGTGTGTTTATGGGTGCGTGAGAGCAAGTAAGTTTAAAAAGAAGAACCATCACAGAGTCTGCTTTTGCAAATGAAATCTTGTAGGTCTTGAAGTCTTGTATTCAAATTATGTGCAACGTAACATGAGTACTTACGGGCTAAAGTACTGTTTACCCTCCTATCCCAGAGATGAAGAATACAATTATTGTTGTTGTGATAACTTTCCAGAGTTGGAAAGTCTTTTTTTATATTATTATAAACCACTGTGCAGTGTTTTAGCATCTTATACGCCTTCACACTAATGGATCTATTAATTAAGCTGGCCGTCCTGGATTGTTTTTATATCTATTTATTATCACCAGTGCCTGAAACAACACACCCCCACCAACGCAGCCCATTGCATTCTTTTCACGCAGTGTTGTTTTCTGTCCGCATGCCCAGTCACTATCGCACACAAGGAAACATCAACAGGGTAGGTGGTCTGGTTGAAAGAGAAGTCTCACTTATTCACAAAGCCATGCATATGCAAAGCGTAAGGGCTCTGAAACACCAAACCGTTGGGCACGATTGTGCCCTGTGTGGCTAGAATGTTGCCTGCAGGTTTTGCAGTGTGTCTGGCACAGTTGGCTGTAGTCAGCATTAATCAGCAACCGTTCAGCCGATTCAGCATACTGAAACAGCCTCAGAGGCAGAAATAATACTCTGACTGGGTGTTTTAACGAAATCTGTTATTTTCTCATCTATTTTTCTTTTTTATTATTTCTGCCTTGTCTTGTTTCACAAGCACAAGAATTAACGATGACAAAGCTAGTGCAAAACAAAACTTTACAGTGCCAAGTGCAACTTTTTAAAATCGCAAATTTTAAAATCACTTATTTTGTATTCCAAACATACAGTATGAGACCTTTAATCAGATTCACATTGGCGTGAAAATAATTGGCTAATTTGTTTTGTATTTTAATGATGATCTTTAGAGAAGAAAGTTATTTCCCCTGATCAGGGGTTAGATAGAAGGCGTGAGGCGATGCACTGTAAGTCTTTGCTATGTCTCGGTCTTCGAGGGTTCCTTGGTGTGTCTTAAGGAGGTCTAAGTGAGCCTGCGGGTGAATGAGAAACTGTTCACAGCCTGACCTGTGCAGATAGTCTCCACCAAATGTGGGTCGTGCTGGGCTCCGAGCAGGGACTGGTAGTGTCCTGGGTTCTTCTCTAGCTGGTCTTGAGCCCCACTGGCTGCCATCCAGATCAGAGCCCGGTGCTCATTGGGAATTCCCTTACGTACATAACGCTTTACTGAAGGAGAGGGGGGGGGACATTTAAGTAGTTCAGTTGTAGCGCGTGCGCTCACTCTGTGAAGATACTGGTGTGTTCGGTTTCCACACTCACGTTTTAAATTCTTCTGCACCTTGCTTTTGCCCTTCAGTAGTTTGGACCACTTGATGGATCGTCGGGTGAGCACAACTAGATACTCAGACATGAGCTCCTCATATGACTCATAATCAAAGTCCACTGAGCGCTCAAAGCCATATGGATCCACACTGGGCCAAAAAGCACAAAGTTAAAAAATTGAATGAAACACGTCAAAGGATTGTTTTCATTCAGTAGCTCACAATCATCAGGATAACCACGCATTCACGTAATAGCATTGTAAACCTCAAACTACTTGAACATTATCAGGTGAACCTGTCCATGTGCACCTGTGTATGTATGCTAGTGTGTGTTAATGAGCTTTTACTTGCGTACTAAACTGAAAACAAATTTCCAACTAATGTAAAAAGAAAAACTATTGTCATTAGTCCAATTTCATTTAACTGCTAGTGTTTGTTGCATTTATGCCTGGATAGAGCCATTACAGCACAAAATTAAGACTAATGGTTCCATTTTATTAATGTAATCTTTCATATATAGCATGTGTATCTACATTACCTTCCTCTAAAATCTGGTTCTAGATGTAAAAGGTGTGGGTGCAGGTGGCTCAACCTAATGCCTTAGGTAACATGATAATCTCCCTACAGCTTAACCCGTTCACAAGAGCAAAGTCCTCCCTGAAGAAGAAATGCACCTACAGAATAGAAATGCGGTGGGCGACTACATCTGTTTGAAAATGTTCAACCCCAACCGACGTTCCAGCATGAAACCACTTAACTACTGTATACACTACACACAGTCCAGGCTTTACTAGAGTGGCTCTGCAAATACTGGCTGAAAATAAAGGTATCATTAAGCAAATGTTATATCCATCATCTGAAAATGACTTTGTTGCCAAAACAAAAGCAAGGGCACAATAATATTCCACACTGATAGTGAAGTGGCACCTGATGTTGGCTTGTTTACACTGTGCAACAGCTCCCCATCTCATTTAAAAAAAAAATAATAATAATAATTTGACAAATACTGCAGAGATTAGTATGGACTTCAAACCAAAAAAAAGTGTAAATGCTACGGACTGAATGGATGAACTGCATTATTTCAAGTGTGATGCCACTGAAGTCCAATCCACAGTCATTTGCCAGTTTATTAGGTACAGCTCGATAAACCCGAGCCAGTCTAATACAACAGCCCTGCAATAAAGCCATCCTTCATGAAGGTCATAACCTTCAGTTTTTGTTGAAACTGTTTTAGAGAGGTGTTGATTCAACTTTATGGTCATTTTGGAGGCTGCAGTTTCTAATATTTGGTCTACCCTCATGGATAACAGTGAACATCACAGTCTTCTTGACGGTAGGATTTATTTTAAGGCTGTTCTATCAGACTACATTCATTTTAGCTAACTTAGGTGTACCAAATAACCTGGCTACTGGGTGTAGGTCCACCGATTGTTTTCTTAAAATATACAAGCATTAGTGATGTTTTTACATTTTGAAACACCTCTCAGTTAACGTTTTATTTGAACCATCACGTGAAAGAAATTTCCGAGTAATTTCTAATGAGCAAAACAAAACTCTAAACATCAGCAAGCCACTGCACAACTCCTACAGAAAGTAACGTTATATTGGCTAACCTACTCAGTAAATCAGATTATTAACGTTAGTCCATCTATTAAAGAGACCTATGGAATCCAGTGGCTGTCTTTCTAGGAGTATATTCAGAGTAGAGGAATGTTGCACGATCCCTACAAATGTGTATTGTATTCCGAAAGACTTTTATGGGAGAAGAAACTAGGAATACCCTCCGGCAATGATCGCGACTCAAACACAACAATGTGTAACGCGAGCTCTCTACTAGTAACGTTAGCCGTTAGCTGTGCGTTAAGCTAACGACTCGAGTAACGGTCGAAAGTAGTTTGCTGGCTAACGTTACTGCTGCAACTTTCCACGAAATGAGGAATAAAGTAATTACCTATCAGGTATACGTACCTGATATACGTATCAGGTAAGTGACTCAACTACCATTGACTTCCCAAAATCGGTTTAGATGCGGTTTTAAACGTTTTAGCAGCCTGAGATAACCGTCAAAGCGCAACAAAGCGTTAACGTTAACGTTACCTGTCCACTCGGTCTTTGGCGCTACCGTCGGCGGAGCGGGGCGGACTGATCGCCTTGTTCTTCTTCTCCATTGCCCCTCTACGTGTCCAGTGATATCCTGATAATCTGTGCTAGAGTCCCACCATGTATCCACCCGTGTTGTGTTTCTCCAGAAAGGCAAAAAAAAACAACCCAGCGCAAAAGTTGACAACAAACATGAATGTCTTGGTCTTTACGTTGAGGTAAGTTAGCGTTCCCTTTTAACTTTCTCCATGTTCGCGTGCGGAGAGACGGGATAAGACGCTGCCTTTTCCAGGGATTAACGTGCTATTCTCGAAAAGGGAAAGCCGTGAAAGGCATTCTTACGTTTTTCGCCAAACCAAGAAGTCGTTTAAGTTCGACTCTTGAAATATTGTGTCGATCCTAACGTTACTATGTTCGAGCCGTGTTGAGAGAGCGGAGTTTGCCTGGAGTTTAATCGCCATCCGCATGCACCTGCCGCTGGTCCCGCAGTTCTCCCTGTAGTAGAACCAACTGCCCCTTAGCTCTAAGAACAACGTCCAAACATACCGACGTGATAAATGCCACCCAATGTAACCTGAATAAAAGTCACTCCCACTCTTCTTCTCCGGAGTACTCCATGGAAGATTTCGGACTTGTGACGTTTGTCCCAGGACACACACACGTCAATCAGACTCTAACGCTGCTTTCGAGTGATTCCCGTAATATCCTACTTCAGAGCGCCCATGGGATGGCTAAATGTGACCTGTGCTGCATTCACGGGGCTTTAGTTGGAAAAAAAAAAGTGTAGAACGAAAAGGAGAACATTTTAAGTAATTCAGTTTTGGCTTTGCTCATAATGTTTTTGCATTAATATGTCCTCCAACGTGTACTAACTGGCAACCACTTTTACAAGAAAAGCACTTTTTAATGAGGTGTTAAACCGGGAAAAACAAAAATTACTTTCCCACTGTTACCTATTTATAATGTTCAGCAACACACATGTTTTTTTTAACTTTTATTTGTATATTCCCTATATATGAACACATAGCAACCCTTGTTTTGCACTTTGCAATATGAAAAATAGGAAACATAGCCAAACATTTATTTGCCATATAACAAATCACATTAATATATCACATAAATGTCAACTGTTGACAGAGACACCGCCTTCAGCATAACTGTCACATCGGCAACCCCCTGCTCTTAAAAGGCCTTGGGTCCCCCGTTAGTATGTTCGATAACACCCAAAGGCAGCAGATATGGTAAAGAGCCGCGCCCTCTCCAGCACAGCCACGTAGCACAGGTAAACAGAGCCATCTGTTAACCTGAGCCTCTGCCGGGCAGCTTTGACCCAGTAAAAACCCTTCCTGTGTTTAAACATATCTGTTGCATTGGTGATTCAGGGCTCCCACAATCCTTGAAAAGCATTGGAAGTTTGTAGATATGACAGAGATAATGATAATAATAATAATAATAATAAGGCCTAGACTTAATGAAAACAAATGAATAAACTCAACAAGATGTCTCTTAAATGTATCAGCTTACCATAGCTCTTTCTGTCCCAGTATTAGCAAAGCTTCACGTTCTTAGGGAAACATATGACAAATTTATGATTTTTTATATATTTAGAAAAAAACAACCTATACTGAAATAACAAGTCCTGCACAAATAAGAGCGGAAAACCTTTTCTCTTACTGGACAACGTGGTGAGTATCAAAGCGACGCAAACCTTACATCAAGTCACCAGATTTCAATTTGTTTAAGTGCTAATGAGAGAATCTGGAGCAGAGCCTCAAGCACTGTGTCCCTACACTGTCACCCAGTTCCAGGCAGGACTGTTGCAAAACGACTTTAAGGTTGTTCTGGTGGCTTTTTGGTGGCCAGCTTTGAACACCCTCTTGTAGTAGTTTCTTATTTTCCAGAGCTGTAAAAGGCTGAAAATCATGTGGGGACAGAAATGTGGATAGTGTAACTTGTAGTTAAAGAGGTTAAGTAAAGGACACATAAGCTCAAAAACTAAGTTTAAAAAAACTAAGTATACTGTTTGATGTGGCACTTTTTGGAGTTGCTGTATTTTTTTATTTGATATACAGTGTATGGAGCTTTCAGAAATAACTGAAAGCTTGCATCACATAGGGTTGTTTGTTATTATTTGGTGAACAGCCCGGGATAACAATGACACAAAGAATCGCCCATAAACACCACAAAAATCCCATATAATTCAGCGTGTGGGTGCATATATATATGACTGTGCTCCATGCCGTTATAACCACAGTTATCAGAATGCGAGTATACAGAAATTCACTTATTTGTAGAAGTCCTATTACAGGCCTGTTAGCCCTACCTAAATCAAATTACTTGAAATTTGATTTAAGCGTTTCTGCCCTACATACACACATAGACGCTCAATAACAACACCATACTCCTCATCACCACTGCATATCAGGATAAGCCTGGGGATGGACAGATGATGGATCATGTAGGCCTCAATCTCTTATCCTCTTGTGAAAATACCGGAGTATGTCCAAATGGTTCCGCAGTAGTGTAATCCTGCTGGTGGGCGGGGGTTGGATTTGTGAATAGGATGAGCTCTGACATGTATGGCACTGCTGTGTGCAACCATTCATCAGTTCTGGGCAATCGTCCTTTTATAGAAACACTTCAGTTCTGTGTAAGTGTGTACTAGTCACTGTTCACTGTTCCACAGACGGAAAATGGCATCTAAGAGTCTAACTCCAATTGAGCATGTCTTAATTCATGTCGTAGATTGAAAATCATGAAAAAAATATTTTTGCTTCCCCATGAACAGCCTCATGACCTTTATATGACCATGTATTTGGCCAGTTCCTCACAAAGGGATTTATATTCACAGCGGCCAGCTTATATCAAAAACTGTATTAAAAATTGTACTCATACATTTGAGCTCAATCCATGGTTTGCAAATCTACTAAAATTACCATATTCCACTCTGACAATGATGAATAAATTAGGCAGCATTTATAGTGTGCTATTATAGTTTTGAAAAGTTTATTTTAAAAAAGTAAGCTACATTCATTAAAATACAATACTGTGCTGTATCTTGATAATTACAGAGAAAGAGAAGAGAGTTTTACATGTAACACTAGTGGAAATACTACAGCAGACATTCAAACTTGAGCAAAGTGCACCTGACAATGAAATCATCTGGCTTGGCAACGCCTGGACTTCCTTGCTTAGCGTGCGGCCACAGCGACCCAGCCCCAGATAAGCAAATGATTATTTAAAGTTTATGGAATGGATCGAAGAACATAGATTTATATTGAATCAAATTATAAAACACCTTCAAAATGTAAATCTGTTTAAAGTCAAACTAGTCTTCACTTAATATTATGCAGTGTGAATGTGTATTACTTGTTTATGCTCCACTTTAGGCAGGCCTGCCGTGTTGACAGTGTTGATACAGTGGGAACTATTTCAAATGTAGAAAAGATGATGACACTGATTTTTGTAGGGGAAAAGAACACTTGGCAGTACTGTTTGTAACAATTCAACCTTGATATGGTGTTGGCCAGCCAGTGTAACTGTTGTAGGTCATTTGGAGGTTATCAGCGCTATTAAAAAATATTGGAGTGGGCTGTCAGTTATCTTTTTTTGTTATTCATATACTGTAGAGCCCTTTTATGAATCTCTATCCAAATACACCAAATGGCTTTTAACAAATAATCTTTGAATCAACAACGTTGTGATTTAAATGAACAAGATAAGTGTTAGCAATCGGTTTTGCCTAAGGAACTGTGGTCCAATACGTTTCTAGTATGTAATAGGTTGTGGATGATCATGTGCTCATTTGCTCTACGTGTACAACTTTTAATTAAAAACACCAGTTTTACTTGTTGCTTCCACTGCGTTTTTGTTGCTGTCATTTTGTAGTAACTGTGTATTGTTGCTGATCTATTGTATGAAGATAGCAACATTGAAATCTTGATTTAAATTCTTTGTACAGTATCCGTGAAAGAAAACAGCTGAGCTGGGCATCACAGTTTGTTCAATAGTACCAACCTAGAAAGTAAAGGTGTCAGTAAATCGTATGATTTTGGGTTTATATGTTTGTTTGACTGAAGGATCCCCATAGTTGATTGTTGTGTACTTTGGTCTCTGTTGTGGACTGTCTCTATCAGGTTGAATCTTAGGGGATGTTACAGCAACGGTCTCGCTGTCTTCAAATGCAACCTTATTGGAAGTGTCCTCAGAAAGTCTGAAACTTTGCGGCATACTAGTATTTTTTATGTCCACTGGTGTTAGTTCTTCTTTTCCCTCCCCGGCCTCCCCGTCTTTTTCTTGTGGTTCACCCTCTGTTGGTTTCTTTTTTGTAATTATATGACATGCCTGTACCTTATTAGGAGGACACACGTTATTGACTTGAAATATTCCCTTTGTCGCCAATCTAGTGTTAAAAGTAGTCATAGAAGTATTGGATTGTGGTGGTGGCATTGCAGCCAAAGGATTTACAGTTTCTTGGTGCGGTCCTGACTGAGGCGAGCAATCAGTCCGATCATCAACGTCTTGTCGATAATCAAATCTGTAAACACATGGGATGACGTACTTGGGCAACCTTCTTTGAACGATCACAGCTTTGGTTGGATTCAGATCTTCTGCTGCTCCGCTCTCCACGGGGTTGCGGCCTGTATGTGGAGAAAGTCCCCCAGCTTGGGAGTTTAAAGGGCGTTTCCCTTCAGTAATTGTAGTGGAAGGTTCACCCGTGCTTGATCCACTGTAAGAGTATTGTAGGGCTCTATGAGGAACTTCTGTCTTCAATTTAGGTATCTTTTCCAAGTGTGAGCTTTCTAGTGGTTCCACAGCATATTGTTTAGGAGAGGAATCTATACATGTGGACCACACAGGTGGGCAGGTCATGATGGTTGCCACATGCCAGTTCACTTGGGCTTCTAGCTGTGGAAAAAGCCTGTACGGTTCTGGGAGTGACCTCTCGGTGACGGATGTTAAACAGAGTAGCTCTACATGTCCATATTTTAAGTTGTTGGTGAAACTGGTTTCTTGTACTGTAGTCTGAATTTCATCATATTCCCCCAACCTCCAACCCTTACCATCGTTATCGTAAACTTGCTCTTTTATATGGTTTAATGAACAATGACCTTCAGCGTCTTGGTCTGAATACTGCTCCCCATTGTGCTTCATTTGTTCTACTTTCAAATTATTTTTTTCTTCCAGGTTTGGGTTTACTTTTCTTAAAAAGTCTACTGCCTGCTCTGGTCTTTGTTCTTGCCCATTTGTGGTTTGATTTCCTTCAAGCTGCTGTCCAACATATTTACTTTTCATTTGCTTGTGTTGGTTTTGTTTGTGAACAGTTTGATCTCTCCGTCTTTCATGACAAGCTACCCTCTCTTTCACATTACTCGTCACCTTGACTCCTCCAGAAGGCCTTTCATGTGAACATTTCAAGTCACTTCCCTTACGTACCGTGGCCATGCTCTCAAACCTCTCCATCAAGGAAGATAGGAGGATCCCTCTTCCAATGAGTCTTGGTTTGATTGGCTGTTTCTTCAGCATGTTCCCTCCCTTTTCCTTTTGCTCAGCCATGGCAAACTTAGCCACAATATCTTTCACACCGCCCCCCCTCTTCAGTCCTTGTTCTCTTCTAGTCCACTCCTTCTTGTGCGTGTCATGCTCACTGTCTTGGCTGTGGTTCACATTACCCGCCACTCCTCTGCCGGAGGACAGAGTTCCTACCTGCCTTTTGTGAGTGATGGGAGGTTTGGGCGTGGACCTTGTGAATTTGGATTGGAGGAGATGGAATGTGGTAAGGCGCCGGGATATTAAGTCTCCTGCTCTTTGATCTCCTCCATACCTGCCCGGCATTCTGTCTTTTTGTGGATCTGACAAGTTTTTTTCAGGGATCTTGGAACTGGTCTCAGCAGTCTTTCCCTGGGTCGTTTTATGCTTTTCGGGGAGCTGAACACTAGTGCAACTTGTCTGAAGTTGAGTCTGCTTCACTGAAGCCTCAGTTCTGTGAACAGGCCAATCTGTGTTCCTTGTATTTCTTTCAACTACAAGATCCAACCCTGGCTTCTCCGTGTTTCTGTTTCTGGTGGTCCACTTGGGCAGATCCTGCGTCAGGTAATGCAGGAGACTCTCCAGAATCCCTCGGAGCACAGGACGGCAGTTGCGGTCTCTAACCAACTTCCTCAACATACTGGCATCAGGGCTGATATTGGTTTTCCGAGAATCCTGTCTATGGAGAATAGAGGACATGCAAAACTTAATCCCTGTAGTCATCTGCAGCTGAGCATACCTGAATAGTTACGGACATTGACAGCAGTGTGGAAGGATAATAATTTAATTAAATTTTCTATTGCATGAAAATAGTGGCAGTACTGGATACATACTTGTGAGAAGATCATGTAGTTATATGTCAGAATGGATGGCTACTAATTACAAATACTGTCATTATTGTAGCTGCTTACATGCCCCACAGGTAGAAAATGTGCAATATATGTGGTGATCGACATTGTGTGGTCTGAACTTCAAACTACATTCCCGCTGAGAGTTTTAACAGAAGTAAATAATTGTACAAAATGGGTGGTTTTGAATATGTTTGAATCAGCCATGCAAAAAAATTTGTTCGAAAACCCTTTTCAGTTTCTTGCATTATTTTAAGTATGTAGGTAGATAGATAGCAAGTATTGCACTCAACTTTAGGAAAGGAAGCGGGAATATGGTGCTAAATTTGTGTTTTTCATGCAGTCATACAAAAAATTGTAATACTCTATTTTTTTTTTTATAGAACCATCATGAGAAATAATTTGGGGATAACTCTTTCTTATGGACACCTGTTGCAGCATAAATGGGGGAAAATTCTATTAAGTTTGGCTTTAAATCTCTTTTAACCATTTTTAAGAAATGAGAAATGAGCATCACTAAACTGGAGAGGGATTGTTTTTTAGAGCACAGTGTATTTGGCCTTTCACAGTCAACATATAAATCTTCTACCCAATTGATATTTGATGGACATTTGAGTAGTAGTCCTCCCACCCGTGTAGCAAAGCAGAGGAGATCAAATGTTCAGACTTGAAGTGAAGTGTTCCAGCACGCTGAACTTGTTACAGGTGATTAGTTCAGGAGGGTTGTGTAGCAAGATAAGGAAATCTGGTAGAAAAATTAAGATAGGAGACAAGCTGTCCATCAAAATAAATGTTGTAGTTAAGATAAGGAGAGACAGGCGCTTCATGCGTGATATATATCTGAGTCCATTTTAATGTTCATATCATACTAATATCCACCATGTAATGGTGCTTTCACAATATAGTACACTATACCTGTTAAGAGCATCACAGTGCAAATAATAATTGATAAAATGATTACAATTCAATAATATTATGCATAAAAGTTAAAATCATCTCAAAATTCCCACCACATGTTACATGCATTAAGAAGCCAAGATCGATGTAGATTAACAGCTATTGAATTTAATATGCACCTTAGATTAAGGTAATATTTTTGGATAAAAAAAGAAACTGTGGAGCGAGAAGTATCTTAAAATCAGTTAGGCTTCATCAAAAGTTTGCACAATTTGTAGATTTTGATGAATTAGATACTCATTGATACAACATAACCATGTGCTTCATGTTAATACAGGTTAGCTTTAGAAAAGGAAAAGGTCAGAGAAAGAAATTATCTTTTATTTGTTAACTAGTTTACTAGTCTTAAAATAAAATAAAAGTTATAAAGGCCAACAAGTTTGCTTTTCCCCACATTTCTGTCATTTAATAGTTATTCCTCCCTGCCTTCAACAGAACATGACATTTCTGCAAACTGATTGCAGATGTAGTTCCTGAGAGATGGTCGCACAGGAAAAGCATTCATGTCAGACAAAGGCTGGAACTTAATACCCTAAATGGGCTCCCTTTTGATGTCCCTCCACCTCACACATACAGTGGCAGGATCTCTAACTTTTCCAATTCATGACAGATCTGTGTATAGCAAAATAAAGGAGAGGAGGGCAAGAGAGGTGAGGAGAGGACAGGATGCCACTCAAGACTACTGAGATACTACCAAGGAGGACTAGAAAGTAGTGTGGGAGAAAGGGAAGCAGTTTTACAGCCATGTGCAGTTCCCCTGATAGCCAGTAGGGTTCAGGCCAGTGACGAGCAGTATTACTTGTCTATGCGCTTCTCTGCAGATGCTGCTTTGTAAAGTGCTTCTCCCAGCTCCTCCAGGCGCTCTCTTTTGTCCAGATACTGGTACAGGCCTGGGGGAACCTGGCTCAGGCCATGCATGAGGCCATAGAGACAACCTGCGATCAGGCCTGTGGCTTCGCTCTCACCTAAAAGAAAAACCCCAGCATTTTCACAGAAGTCACAGTGAGCAGGCTGTATGTTTTATCTGTCTGCGTTTTTATGTGGCCTGCAGGTGCAGAATGCTGTGTTCCTCACCTCCATGGAACATGGCTCGTTTACACAGTTCAGCCCAGTCACTCCCTGCCGCTAGAAGGGCATCGTAGGCTATCATGGGGGCGTCATGACCACGCCGGCCTGCACGGCCCTCTGAGCTCCAGCGCTTATAAATCTGTATGGACAAGGACAGAGTAACAGCAGGACACTGTTCCTGTTAAGGGTTCTGTTGACGTATGTGTGTATTTCTTTTTTGTGCCACAGAGAGACAGGATTTACCTTGTCTGTCTCCTCAGCGTCATAGTGATCAGAGAACGAGGGTTTGTTCTGATCTTCCTTCTCTATCTCTCTCTCTTCCAGGTAAAACTGCCACTTGGCCTCAAAGTAGAACCAGTTTTCCTGATACTCTGCAGAGGAATGCATAATCACACACTGGTATCAGCTGATAGTCGTGCACTCTCAGACACATGCATACATACAAAATCAGAAAATCACAAATATATACTGATTTTACTCTTTTTATTATTATTATTATTATTATTATTATTATTTTTACTACATAGAATCTTCATTTGACCAGGATTAATCGACCAAGCTGTAAAATGATGTGCCTAACACAGACAGAGACAGAATCTAACCTGCCATGTGTCGTATGGTCTTCCTGCAGTACTCCTCAGCCCGAGGGATGACCTTCATGAGCTCGCGGCCCCAAGTCACAAGAGGTTTCCCCTGGATTGCATAGGATGCAAACAGTGCCGTTGTCAGGGAGCCTAAGAAGCCTGAAGCCAAGCGTGTCACCAAAAGTCATTACGCCAATTCTGTCTTCTGACATCTCCAACTCACCAGTTAAGCAAGTATTACATCAACGATCTTGCAGCTACAAAATGCAATTAGAGATTCTTAACAGCACAATAATTAACCTGTTATTGCCAGATTTGTTTAGATAGGTTAGAAACTGCCAACATTGTCACCTGTGGGGTGGTTGTGGGTCATTCTGCCAATCTCAGTGCTGACTTCCACCAGGTTGTCTAGTCTTTCAGGTTGCCAGTATCTCATACCCACACACATGGCCTTGGCAGCTGCCCCGAATCCAGACCCTGGACATAGACACATGTGCACGCATCCACACGCACATTTTCATAAACTATAGTTATGTTGGACTCATAAAATGAAAAAACAACAATTATCTAAAATCTCCACTAGCCTTTTTCATTGAAGGGTGTATGCCAGGCGAGCAGGAAGTTGTGAGGTTTGAGGTGAACACAGCCCTCCACTGTGGCGGGATCAGGAGCTCTGCCCTGGAGACACACCATGGCTTCAACATAGAGACGCACCAGCTCCCGGTAAAGGTCCTCCAGACACCAGTAATCTGGACACACACACACACAGTGACTGAGAGTCATTCATGATTGGCATGCAAGGCGAGTGGTGCTGCGGTGGGCTAAGTTTAGCCTCAGTCTGCCACACTGCAGATTAGGACCAGCATGCCTGCGGAGCGAGAGGAGTCACTTCCACACACCATGAGGTCAACTGGGATCCTCGAGCAGAGCCCACAGCCGTCCTGCTAGAATTTGTTTTATGTGTGTACTGTATGTGTGAAAGAGAGAGAGCCTGTGTTGACAAAGAAGCATCACCTAATTTAGTGGTCTGGGACTTTGATGAAGGAGCCGATTCTGTTACACAGAGGATGAGGGAGGGTAGATCTGAAGCTGTCAGTCTCTACACGTGTGAATGTGTGTGAAGAGGGAGTTGAGAAAAGGGTAATTCTTGTCTTTATGGTTTAATTTAGGTATTTGAATCCTCACTTCAAATAAGAATGTAAAATACATTGAATAAGCCCCTTTAATGACTAATAATTGGGCTACTAGAAATGCCTTTTAACAGATGAGGAGCCACATACAGTATTGTTATTTTATCTACAGACATTAACAGCATTCATTCCACTCCCTAAGTTTTGTCTGGCTGCTGTGTGTGTGTGCGCGTGCGCATGTGCATGTGTACGCGTGTGCAGGCATTGTGGCTAAATAGGGCTTCCTAATCTCAAAAGGTGTCATCACCATTTCACAGGGCCGCTGTCATTGGCTTTGAACCCCATCCGCAGCCAAACATGATACCGGCAGATTATAGAGGAGTCTGACCTGCTATTGTTTAGTAAAGGAGAGCTGAGGATCATCTTTTCCAAAGAAGTCTATTTTGGACTTTTCTGTCCCGGCAACTCCTGGCCACCCTGCGGGAGGGCTTGAGATGACATTTGAGTGACGGCATTCGTAATAAGGTTTCTACGAAGATTTTGTCTTTGATGGCCGGTTGCAACGATGGATTATGATATCTCAGCAGGTTTTGTCATTCAGAGATGGTCTGCCAGTAAGTGATTAGCAGCTTCCATTGACTGTATAGAGGAAGCTATTCTGGTCCTTCTAAATGTAGAAAGATCAAAAGCACAGCTGCACAGGTCTGATGTTGTGTCTATACACTATTGAACAGATGAAGAAAGAAAGGTTTTGAAATTAGAGCGAAGTCAAGATATGTGAAATTTTGATTTGACATTTTAAAAGAGGAGAAAATTAGTGTGTAGTCTTGCTATGATTTCCGCTCTCTAATCTGCCTGGTAGACAATCAGAAATCCTCTTTGCCATTCTTCTTGACAGCAATTCTAAACGTACCTGTTACAAGTGCTTCTGCTGTGGTTATGTGCATCAGCGTTGCATCGCTCAGGGGCCATTTATCAGGGTCCAGTTTCTGGGCCCCCAGCCCCCCCAGAGAGGCCAGTTCCTCTTGGATCTTCTTGCCTGAGGTGCAGCCTTCCCAGCGGCCTTTTCTGTAGCCCAAGGCATCACCAACAGCACCCAGAACCATGGCTGCCTTGAATTTCTCCATGATATCGGGCTCTGCTTAATCACGAAATAAAAGATCTTCTCTTGAATGAAGCCGTCACACCTCTCCTGGGATTTAGATGGCTCCTGGCACGAACAGATGCCAAAATCTGAACTCCCTTCAGCTGTAGGTCTTCTACACCACCTCAACAGACTCACGGTCACAGTGGGAACAGAACAAAATCATTTGCCCCAAAACATCCTGAAGAACTTCAGTCTCTCCAGCTCTCAACAATTTTGGTAAGATTTCTGCTTGACGTGGAGCTACCACAGACCTCTGTCTCCACTACATAACAGCTCTACCACCTTCCCGCCCTCAGAGCTCTCTCCTCATCAGTTGTCTCATACACAAACACGCAGTCTCCATACTAAGGGTGGGAGCGCACGCAGACACGAAAGCATCACGTTATCAGCCACACCGTCTTTGTGTTGGGGCGGTGGTGAGTTCAGCTGTGATCAGGTGTCTCCTAAAAAGGCAATCCCCATGGCCCCAAAGCCTAAAAGCTGGATGGCTGGGTGTGGAGTGGTATTGGGGGCTGTACGCACTGAAAGAGATGCTAATGTGCTGCTGGGCTGCAGTGCAAGCTTGTCAGCTGGTGCTGGACCTTGTTGACATCCCACCCGCCCCATGGGAGGAGGGTAAGAATGGGGCAACATCCCAACTGATGCCTCACCACTCCATGAGCCTGCCTCCTCCTGCATTGAAGCTCAACTCTCTTATCCTTAACCTCACTATTTTAAACTGGTTATTAATCACCTCCTGCGCTGACAACAGCTAATCTACTCTCTAGTTACGTGCACTGCATCCAAGAGTTCCCCTCCCTCTCAGTTTCTTCCGTCCTCATCTTCACCTAATGCCTCGATTTGACCCCTTTTGAGTTATGCTAATTACACACTGCATGTCCTCCCCGTGTACTGTGGGTTCTCCGGCTTCCTCCCACCGTCCAAATACATGCATGTGTAGTTTAATTGATAACTCTAAAATTGCCCCTATTGGATGAATGTGAGTGAATGGTTGTCTGTCTATGTGTCAGCCCTGCGACGAGCTGGCCACGGTCCAGGGTGTACCCCGCCTAAGGCCCAAAGCCACTGGGATAGGCTCCAGTCACCCGCGACCCCCAACGGGAACAAGCGGTAGAAAATGACTGACTGGCTGTTATTCCCAACCCTTTATACACCTTTCATTTTTTCATGCATCTGTTGGTGAACGTAGCCTTTAACATACTCAGGGTAACAGTAGACAAAGCATTACCAGAAGAGCCAAGGACGATGATGATATGCAGCAGGAATGCAACCTGATAAGGGACAACTGTTACCAAGCAAACATTTTATAACACTCTCAAACACACGCAGTACGGCAGTGGTTCTCAGCAGGAATATGGAGATTTGGGGGGGGGGTTTTGTTCCATTCACTACTGCCATTTGGTTTGCATATCTCTGATGTCAGTGTTTGCTTTGGATAAAAACTACTAGGCCTCCATTTGACATAAAAAAAACCCCATAGAGAATAGCGTAGTAACACAAATGGGTGACCTCAGTGTTATCATTTAGAATTTTTTGTGGTATCATAACATGTACTCAATTTTTAGTTTTAAATTGCAAACTAATTATTCAAAAGGACGTTCTAAGTCTAACACAATTAGTTGCTTAAGTTCTTGTTTTACATGAGTGAAGCGTTTGCACTGAAGATCAAGTTGTATATATTTTAGCTGCAATTTTGCAAACATTTTTCCATGTTTTCAATTGCCACGATTCAATATCTTTAAGCAACTCGCAGGTTACTTCGTTTCTGACAACAAAACAAACACTTGTTGTCAGAACTAACTACTGCACTTGTTAGACAGAAGTATATCATTTACAAGACTGTTAAAAACAACATGCTTTATTGACAACTTTCTTAAAAGAAAACAATGTAAGGTATGCTTCGGTGTCAAAACATAATCATTCTGTAAATACCTGTTTTCATGCCGGCAAAAGTAATACTGTTTTGATAAGAATGATCTGCATGACTAGAAACAGTTGACCACACATTTGACAAATAAAAACGTACCAAATGTACCATATTATCAAACTGAATACTGAAAGATGTCACATTTACTTGCTCCTGAACCACAGACAATGTCAGATCGTTCAGTCAACGACTATCAACTGGGAAAAGCTTTCACACCATCTCGCTGTTGCAATACAGTCAAACACTTTATATGGGATATTACATTGCACCAGCTCATATCTAACTTGCTTCGTTACAAAGATGAACAATATGACACATTTAACAGCTCCTGCAGTGACTGTTTAACAGTCGTGATGTAGCTGGTTTCTTTGCCACTGATCTGCATTCAATGTGGGACTGAAATCATAATAAATAGCCATCCTCATCTGCCTCAATCCCTTCAAGTCTACTTCAACGCACCACCGTAGTTTATGACTGACTCCTGTTTACATAAATATGAGAACACAAGTTTGTCCACTTAAGGAAAACAAAAGGCAATTATTTCCCCTGTAGTTAGATGTTGACAGGACAGAGAAATGGGAAATAATCCATCCTCATTTCAAAACATGTAACGCAAAGGTTTTATCATGGTGACAATTGGCAGAACAAAATAGCATAGTTGGTTGCGGTTTTGAACAGAAAGCAAATACTGATGTAAGTACAGAAAGCCGCCTGCTGCTCAGTGTGACTGGGAGAGGACGACTGGTACCTGAGCTCTACCTTGTGTCACACACTTTAGCTGAGAAAGGGGATGCATTTAGCGAATACAGAGTTGTTTAGTGTTAATAATTACACTTAAAGTGTAACACTAAAAGCATTGCTGCGCTGAGGAGTTAAAAGCCTCAAGTCCTATGACCACATCAATCACCACAGCTGGGTTTGGTCAGGTGTTCTCATACACTTGTGACCACATCCAGCTGTGATGAGGCATTGGACAATAGTACATTGAGAAACGCTCTGCTGCACAGCCGCCGCTAGGTGGCAGCGCAAGCAGTGTTCTTAAAGTGACGTTTTTCTTTTAACATGCCACCATTGCCCTACAGTTGCTAATCCATGAAAAGCAACAGACTAAAACATTAAACAGTCTAAACAAACAGTTAAAATACTCTTGGCTGGCATGTAGACCTTCTTTTTAAGAAGTCTAGTATGTAAGTGAACCTACTGTCATGTAAACTGAATAGCTCTGTCAAACATTGCTGCCTGATAAAGAAAACCTACAAACAGAAAAAGTGTAAATCAGTGCAGTTTGCAGGGCTGAAGAGTCATTATCACCTGGATAACAGAAAACAGTCAATGTGCCAGTCAGTTTCTTTGTGTCCAGCAGTTTACACTGCAAAACTAAAGTCAACCAATGTAATGCAGTAGCATTTTACAAATGAGATTCTTAAATGCTTCCTATGTACTAATCATAATTATAAATGTCATTACCTGTTTTCTCAGATACACATTTTTGTTCTTCTAAAACCCGAATCCATTCTTAATCCTATGGGTACAGTATTTTACAACTGTAACAACAGAGATTCTGCTGGTGCTGAGCTCAAAAAGCACGCTGCTCTGTCCAATTCTCAGTGTGAGTACAAAACGTGGATCTGAACTTTCTCACTGTCGCCCCAGTGAAGGTGAATCATCATTTCTTAACTTATACTTAGAGCAAAACCAAATGAAAATATTTTAACATTGTATTGTAAGAGGCAATATGTTTAAACCCCCCCAAAAAAAAACACAAAAAAACCACACACACTACTCACATACTATGATGATCAAGCACACTTTCTCTCTGCTCTCAGTGATTGTTTGAGAGCCGCACATTAGCAATCTCAGTGAAAATAATGTCAATTACTTTTTTTCCTCCTCAACGTTCATGGCACTGCTTCACACTAGCCGACAAAAACATGCAGATTTTAAACATACGGCGCCATTCACAATTGACAATGTAAGAGGCCACATTCTACTGCATCTATAACTTAATCCTCTGCGTGTGCTGAAGGTTCACCGTTACTGTCCCTCCTCATTGCGCCAAGGGTCCAGGTTAGTGAGCAAAGTCCTCAGCAGCAGTTCGACGTCACACCCGTTGGTGATTTGCCCACAAGTGACGCGTTTCAGGGTACCCACCATTTTCATATTGCAGTTACAAAGTCTGTCCTTGCCAGCAGACAACAACAACAAAAACAAATCATCTCTCTCCTGTTGATTCCCCCCCTGCTTTCCTCTGTGAACTGGTGTTCCAGATCACTCCCCAGCCAAGGCATCTTATGCAGTTGGAAGATCTGAACAACGCGCTGCAGACAGGCTTATTGAGAAGTAGTCTCTTTTTGGCTCATTTGTATAAAAATCCTCACTCAAAGAAAGAAAACTGGGCGTTAACGCAAACTCCATCTGCTGCATGAAGCCTGGGACAAACACTATGTCATGTTGCGCTTAGTCCCCGTCACAATTGGCCGAGCAAACTCCACAAAGTCATCTATGAGGACAGGCCATGCCCCTGCGGAGAGAGAAAAAAAAAAAAAAGATTATTAGTTACATCTTAATGTGATCTATTAGAATGACTTGACTCATCAAAGAAATGATCCAATGAGGTGGTGGTTGGGACAAAACATCCACAGGTGCCCACTGCAGGCCTAAAATGTAGCCAGTCTGGACAGTTTTTCTCCTCCATTCTGCAGAGCGCGCCATACAATTTATAATAAAAGAAAAGAGGTTTCAAACATTTTAAAGCTGCGATCAGCCTCTCCACTGGGCCTGAGGCAACAAAAAAACACCAGCATCCCACAGAAAGTATGCAGGGATGAGGAATCTGCGTACAGAACTACTGCTCTGTTACTGCGAATTGTCAGATTGAATGTGACAGCTTGAGTGAAGAATTTTAGTGCAAAGCAATTACTGCGTTTGCCTACACATGCTTGATAGTTTACTCAGAAATACGTAATGCAATTAAGTCCAGCTGTAAGTGAATTTGATAAAGTGTCAAAGGCTGGACCAGTTCATCACATGAAATGCTGTACATGTCGATCACCTTACCACAAGTTGTAAGACCTCACTCTGACATGACATTTGCTGTGTCCGAGTTAATCAGGGTGACTGACTGAATAATCAGCATGCAATTGTATGTGATCACTGAGTTCTGTCATCATGGAATTAACTACTGAAATGTACACGCACGGACTGTGTCATGGGTAGCCTTCATCCTGAAGGCTTTAATAATCTCACCTTCCTCATCATAGTTTGACATGTCGTCTGCAATCATATTGCCAAAGTCCAGAAGAAGGTTCCATGTGTCCTTGGGAATTGAGCGCTTATGATGCTCCTGAACGCAGCACAGTAACAGGGAAAAGGTGGGAGTTCAACATTAGAGTGTGATATTAGATATATTCATATTATACAATATAAGAAATCCCTGTGCATAAATGCTACCTTTGTGAAACTTAGTTGTGGTTGACAAAGATGTGTTGAATGTACTATATGGTAGCTTTTGAGGCTAGACTAGATTAGAATAGATTTCAGAGGCAAAATCTTGGAAATCTATTTATATGTTTTTGTAATATACTGCAGAAAAATAAATAACAAGGTGAAAACAGGTCTAACAAAAATGTCCTCCCTCACCAGCAGAAAGCGGTTCCAGAGATCCAAAAACTTAAAGCGACCTTTGAGAACTAGATTCCAGTACGCAACAGCCATCTCTAGGTCTAGGACACAAAGCAGAGGAAGATTTAGCAAAATTTTTTGATTAAAATTCTGTCAATGGTTTTTTAAAAATAAAATAAATCCAGGTGAAAACCTGAAACCTTTGAATACATCAGGGTATTTTGGATTATTACTATATTCTACATGTTCTTGTGTTCTAGGTGCTTTACCTAAACCTTTCTGCCCGGGGTTCTTGGCAAAATTGAAGGTAAACTGGTAGAAGTCTTTGAACTTCCCTGTGTCCTTCAGCTCCTGCTCTAGTCTGGGAAGGATCGCCTTGAGTTTGTCAGGGCTGTCACACCTAGAGGAGACATTAAGAAACAAAAAAGTCCGCCTTTTATTATGAGTAGTGATGATGGGCACGCACAGACAGGTGCAATGTGAAGTCTGAGGTTTCGGACCATGTCCATTTTGTATGTGACGCGCCTTTCAAGGACTCAACAGAAACACAGTATTATATACAACGTTTTACTATTTAAAATCAAACATTCTTAATGTGACAAGAATGCAGTAGCATTTCTGATCAAATATTGTAGATTCCAGTATCAGTGTTGCTCACCCTAGCTCAGCCATGCCATCCAGGAACTCTTTCCTGCTGAACTCGCACTGTGTGGCCGCTCTGAACTTCCATGCCACCACAAGTATGCTCATGCTAGCTGGGTCCAGCGTCAGGTCATCGCAGAACTGCTGGATCCCATCGATGCCTATCTTATTCTCATCCTGGGGGTCTGCAAAGACAGCGGGGAAGAGTGAGCACAGCGGTGCCAAAGTGTAACAGAGAAGACGAGCAGACTGTGCTGATATTAACATTTTGAAACTTGATCAAAAAAAAAAAAAAGACAAGAACAAAGTCACTGCCCTAACGCTTGCCTTTGTATCTATTGTAGAGCTGTTCCAGCTTCTTGCGGTCCACTGAGGTTTTCATGGATTCTTTGTAGTAGAGGTCTGGATTCTGGAAGTAGTTGTCTGTGGCGACTTCTAGTTTCCAGTCATTCTGCATCAGGCAATACACGGCTGTCCTCTCCCCGGCCTGAGTGAAGGACATGAACTGCCGAACCTTGTCCTTCTGCGATGACTTCAACTTGTGCTGTAAGACAAGCAGGCACACAGGTAAACGCAGGGCTGGAGTAACCTGTTAGGGCCTATTAAGCCCCCCCCCCCCACATACTCTGGATTACTACCTGGTGTGTGTCCGTCCGTTTGTGATAATTTGTTTGGACACAATTTTGTTAAGAAAATGCACCATGTAAGCCCACTATCAAGGGAAATATTCCATTTTTGTTCTGCTTTGGTGGAGCATATTACAAAACAAATCAGTAATTCATCAAATTATCACAAACTAATTGATCCACACACACAACCTGGGGCCTTCAGGACCTCTGAGGGTCTGGGTCAGGTGCCCACTTTGCCCCGTTGGTAATCCAGCCTTGGGTAAACGGGATGCAGAGACATGCATGTGGAGTTGAGGCTGCCCATCAACATTTACACATACACCACAGAGCCTAAACTTTTTGAACATCTGAATTAGAGTGCGAGGATCTGGCTGGAAACTAGTTCTCTGTACTTAATCCGGGTACAAAAATAGTTGGATGTGGATTATACTTAAATAACACGTGCCATGACTATAAGATCTGGTATGGGTGCATACAATACAAAAAATGAAAAAGACTCGCACCATGCGTGCAACAGCCTATATAATAGTACAAGTGCATTAAGGGAAACGAAGCCAGTCTCTTCCAAATGCACCAGCGCAAGGTTCCGTTAGTTTACAAAAAAATCCTCCTCGTGTTTATTTAATGTACACGGTCATCGGGAGGAAGTGTTTGCAGAGCTGCAGACCTGACCCACCCGATGATCAAACAGTACATTCACCGTGACAGGCCAGTGTTTGGCGACCCAGTTTTCCTAAACAGGGGGCGCTTGATCCTGCAGGCTCTCTCCCGACCCGGGGCAGCAACACAAGCGAGTTACCAAAAAGGGAAAGGTACGTGCCGCAAGTGCGGGTGTCCCATCTCAAAATACCAACAACTGACCTTCCATTTCCCTCATATTTCCGACACACATCCCCCTGACAATGCGACACTTGGCCGATCCCCCACATCGGAGTGTCCCCTTAACGTCAATGACGGCCGGTATCGGGTTTTGGACTTGTTTAACGGAGCTAAAGAATTGCCCCGGTTTCTCATTTTTAATCTTACCTACCATTTTATCACACGCTGTTTTGGCCCACTTGATATCCAATTACCCCTGGTGCGCATGCGCGACGACAACTGCGCTACTGTGGGGGCACTGGGTTCATGGGAAGTGTAGTCCTGTCGCACTGTAATCCCACAGGCCCTGTGTTTTGAATAAATTTAGCTTTCTGCATTAACAACTGTTTCAGCAAAGTATTTTATTTGTTCTAAAAGTGCTGCTGCTGAAATGCATTTAAAGGGGAAAGGTCACATTATAACCTTGTATTAAACTGTCTGTAAAAAAATAAAAAAAATAACGTTACAGGTTTTGAGCATAAGACAGTCGATGAAACTTAACTTTGAACTTCTTTAAGAGGCGTAGTGTTTTTGTTTTTTAACGAAATTGTATAATGTTAAGCAACCATTAGGCTCAAGTCAACGACCAAGGCAACAGCTGTCACACTTGACACGGTCGAGCAACGAAACACAACATCTGAAAACTACAACTCCCATATCAAAGCTGATCAAGATGTTTCGGAAGTAATCTAAAAATGGATCGCGATGAACGTCACATTCAGAAAACATTGCAGTGGTTGTTCAATTTTACTTGACGTTTATCCCAACGTTGTATTGTGACATGTCTTGACGTGCGGTTTCCAGGAGAAAAGTTGCGGGTATGAACGTACAGCTACTTAGCTTCTGTTAGCAAAGTTGCGTTAGCTTTCCCGTTGTGTGGACCCAGCTGGCTGGAGCTGGTCTGGCAGCTCTGAGGAAACTGAGGGCTAACTTAGCTTTACGTACAGCTCCAGAATAGGAAACAGGCTGAACTTTGTACACGCCAAAAACTGGTCCGACTTCAATAAGGAGTTCAACAACGGCAGCCGTACCTAACTTACCCGGACGAAGTAACGTTAGCATCCCATTGCGAGCACGACTACTGTTACCAACGGTTGGAGGTCGAGGTAAACGTGAAGTTGGTCGCCAAGTAAAGTGGTGAACGCCTGCATCGACGCTGGCTTCAGCTATGTGGCAGGGGGGGAGGAGGGGGGGGTGGGGGTGCGGTACAACAGCATGATTGTTCACTTCTTCCTCAGCGTCTCCGTCAGTCGTGGAGCGGAGCTGAGAGCCAGGACAGCGCGCGTATTTCGCAGGTAAGTTATGTCAGTTCTTCATGTATGTGTCCCCATTGGTGTGCTCAGTGGAAAGACCTGAGTAATCTGCGTTTGGGACGTTGGACAAATTCACGGCTTCGCCGCCCACGGTGTTTTCCCGGTGTGCCCCGAAACATCTTTCACGTCTGGGGTGTGTGTCATGATTTCTTAGATTTTTCATTCTAGGGATGGCATACGTTTTGTATTTTTCCTTTCCTATTTACGTTGAATTTACATGTTTGGTATTCAGCTGTTTGTATTTCTAATTTAAATGTGTGCATGCATCCAAGAGTATGAAATAACCTCCAGGTTTAAGGTAACCAAACATGTCCAGTCAAAACTTATGTGGTGGAAAGTAAATTTACCCAAGTACTGTACTTAATTACAGTTTTGAGTTACTTATACTTTACTTGAGTGTTTACATTTCATGCCGCTGTATATGATACTTTTTACACCACTACATTCCCTTAACAGCTACATTTACTCAATATTTTTCAGGTTAAGTTCATACATACAAACACATTTTTGTGATCATCTTATGAAATGTGGCTCATTGTCATAGAATAATTCACCCAACAGTATATTAATGCTATTGTGCTATTGATTTCTAGCAACAGTAGCAGAGTGGCTGCGGTCCAGTCGTAGGAAGAAGGACAGAGGAGGAGATTTGGAAAGTAAACATTCCTCAGCTTGCTTGACTCATGCTCACAAAGGTGCGGTCCAGCTTGGGTGTGAGTTGAATGCATTCAGTCATTATAATGGTGTAGCGCAAGGTTAATGCGTATGGACACACGAGATGCCAGGGTAGGAGAGGACAGGTTTTTGACAGTAAAGCAGTTCCTTAAATTGGCACCGTTCTTAGACTTTTGTATTCCAAGCATGGAAACGAATGCAACTTCACGCTAGGTGCATGCAAGAACAGCAGTACTGGGAGTTATCCAGGTGACATGCTCATTCAAGTCAAGTGCACTTAACACAGCACGCGGGATACAAGGGGCTATTAGCTACTCAAAGCAGCAGCCAGTAGGACATGCCGCAGGTGTGTAGACACAGCTGTTGCTTAAGCTTTTCAGCTGTGACCTAAAGATTAAACCGTCTCTTGAGATGATTTTAGTGAGAAGCAGAGAGTGCACAGAAGCTCAGAGTAGCCCACATAAAAAGAGATTATCTACAGGGTATGACGGGCAATTCCTGTACTTCTGTATTTTCTTTTGTTCTTATTATCAAATCCCATGAAAAGACCAAAAAAGCAATGTGTTGGTCCATCTCTCAGTACTTTCCCACTTCCCCAGCCTGTCTGTCTGTGGCTCTCAGCACCAAGCCCATTTGGTCCTACTGAAGATGTAGACCTTTTAAAAACAAGTCACAAATATAGACTTCATTTGTGTTTTCCGAAAACAGCTGGGCACTGTAGTTGTTAGCTGACTCAAACAGCAGGTGAGCTTGTGAATGTTTGAAGGACAACGTTTTTCAACTCACCCTGTGCAGCAGTGTGGCTCACTGATGTGTTTGTAATAGTTTTTGGACAACGATGGAGCTCTATGGCACATAGGAATAGGATATATATGCTTTGGATACACAGACAATACTTGTTAGGAGGATCAATTCATTGTTGGTTTGGTTTTTTTCGTGAGATTTGTTGACAATAAAAACATAAAATATCACCAGACTGATCCTTTTAAACTCTCTGGATGTCGACGCTACACTATTTGAGTTCATCCCTATTGTATCCTAAAGTCTCCTCCCTATTGATTTTTTTCTGTCTTTGTAAGGACCTGCCTGCTGTCATCGGTTTTTCGCTTTCTTTTTCCATTCCCAGGTCTCTCTCTCTTTATCAGTCTTCACCCTCGGGAGAAGGCAGAAGTAGAGGTTTGGATGCAGGCTGTGTGCTGGCTGCTGTGCCTTGGCACGGCGGGGGCACTCGCTGTGCTGCAGAAGGACCAGGTGGCCCAGCACGCCATCAAGCTTTACCGGAGCAAGGGGGCCACACACGGCCACAGCTGGGTGGCCAACAACTGCAAGCGGCTGGTGGGTCTCCTGCGTCAGAAGAATGTGGTCGTCAAGAAGCTGGCAGCCGCTGCTGATGCTGTAGGACGAGACCGGGCCCTTTCCGAACCCGAGAGGCACTTCCAGGTACCAGACTGTGAACACAGTAAACACCAGATGGAGCAATTTTGATCGTAATGCGGTGATTTGTTAGTGACTGTCTAGCTATATATTTTTATAGCCTTTCACCCTGGTACAGTACGGTCTGTGAGACATAACGTCTATAAGTCTTCAGGGTGGCGGTATTGTCTGTCTGTGTGTTGACACATCCCTGTTGGCACAATAGCTCAACAATAATGCATGCTCATATTTCAGTTCCGGTTTCACATATACAGAGAGCAGATGGTCTGGTTAGATTCAAGCTGCACCTAACAGTTACTTTCATTATGCATGTACTATTATTTTTTAGATTTAGCAATTAAACTTGTGGTCTAATAGTGAAAAACACCTATTAGAATTTCCCAGAGCCCCTCTTTCGACATCTCCTTCAAAAGATATCACATTTTCAGTTATTCAAAACAGAAAGACAGCAATTCTCTCATTGGAGAAGCTGGAACAAGAGAATATTTGGCATATTTGCTTGGTTAGTGACTTCAATGATTAATGTATTATTAAAATGGTTGCTTATTCATTTTCTGATCATCGATTAACCGACTACTTGTTTCAGCTCTAGATTAGATAATGGCCAGACACAAGGCAGGTTTAATGGATTCTTGTTAAATCACTGTAAAACATTTGAAGCCAAATAAATTGGGTAATTTTTTTTTTTAGGGTAATTACCCCTCTTCCGATTTTAACCAATGTTATCCGTATCTATTTTGTCCTATTTATCATGTCTGTTCTGGAGGAATACATGTAAACTGCCCTCGCCAAATGTTTCAAAGTAAAGACCATATACAGCGGCTTCAATAAAAGAGGATGTCAGATATTTTACAGTTTAATGACTGACTGGTGTCTCCCTGTCTGCATTCAGGTTCACACTCTGGAGGTTTTCCAGAAGGAGCTGAACGAGAGCGAGCACCTGGTGTTCCAGGCGGTGCACAGCCTGCAGAGGGCGCTGCAGGGAGACTACAGGGATGTGGTCAACATGAAGGAGAGCAGCAGACAGAGGCTGGAGGCCCTCAGGGAGGCAGCCATAAAGGTGAGGGCATCGTGGTCAGCAGTGAGAGAGGGACTGATACACACTATTCAATCAGTCCACGTGAGTTAACATTGGTGTTTCTGATATGAAGCAGAGTAATATGTCTATAAATGATTTCATGTTTTACATGGAAACAAATCTCGACAAAGGCAAGGAATGCATAGGGATATAAAAACATTATGTGATGATGTGAATAGGGCTGCATCTAACAGTTTTACTAAATTATTTTTTTTTTGGTTAATTGATTCATTGCTTGGTCTATAAAATGTCAAAAGAGATGTGAAAATGCCCGTCTGGAAGTTCTGTAAGCCAAAAGTGGCGTCTTAAATGTCTTTAAAAATGTCTTTTTTTTGTCTGCGCAACATTCTGAAACACAAAGATATTCAGTTAACATAAAACACACAAGAAAATCTTTGCCAGTTCATGCTTGACTAAACAACTGTAATAAGTAATCGATTATCAAAAATGCAGATTTAGGATCTGTCGATCAACTAATCGAATAATTGTTTCATCTCTAGATATGATCATATCATAGTATCATTCTGCAAAACGTTGTTGTCCAAGTGAAGGATTTGAAGCAAACTGGGATTTAAAAAAAACAATCAAAATAAGTCATTGAATATAGATTTTGTGTGATTTTTGGATCCATTTGTCACATTGTGATATATGACAATAAAAGGCAAATATTATGATATTGATTTCAACCATTTTGTCCACCCCTACGTCAAAGGCAGAGTGATATCATGTAGAATTGTATGCAATATTCCCTATGAGTGAATAGTTTTTTGTTTTTGTTTTGTTCTCACCCTTCAGGAAGAACAGGAATATGTGGAGCTTGTGGCTGCTGAGAAGCACCAGCAGGAAGCTGTTAAGAGCGCTTTAGCCCAGAATAAGACTCTGTCCATGCTGGACGAGATCCTGGAGGACGTCAGGAAGGCAGCAGACCGGCTGGAAGAGGAGATCGAGGAGCACGCCTTTGACAACAACAAACAGGTCTGCAAACAGCAGCATTCACAGACTTTGGTTACCCTTGGAGATTGAATAGTCACGATACCAGCTCAAATGTTACATTTACATTACATTTAGTCATTTAGCAGACGCTTTTATCCAAAGCGACTTACATTTGAGGAAGACAATGGAAGCAATATAACAACACAAGGTAACAAAAAGCATAAGTGCATCAAAAAACGAGTCTGATTAAAGCCCAGCACAGTATACAAAGCTAAGGATAGGAAGGGGGTTTTTTTGTTTGTTTTTTTTTGAGCAGAGGTAGAAAGGAAGAACATCAAGTAAATGTTGATGTCGTGTTTGAACAACGTAAGGTGGCTAGTAAGGTTGTGTCTCTTTCTATACTCACTGCTGTGTAGATGAAAGGAGTAAATGTAGAGGCGGTGTTGAGAGTGGAGGATGACGAGGAGAATGGAGGGAAGAGGAAGAACAAGTCCCGGAAGAAGGAAGTGGAGGACGACCTGGGACTGAGCATGCTCATTGACTCGCAGAACAACCAGTATGTCCTGACCAAACCACGAGACTCCACAATGCCAAGAGCGGACCATCACTTCATCAAGGTCAGTTTATTCCTCCCACTCAGGTATGAGCCGGTTATATTCATCCCACGTAAGAAGTGGATTAATAATGCCCAGAGAAGGACAGTTTCCAATATTAATGAATTATTAATATATTAATCCCAGGTTTCTGCAACATGTATGTGCAGGACTTGGTGTCGGTGGTCATGTTGTCCCTGCCCTGTGGATGGATTTGCTCTCTGGTTGGTCTTCCTCCCATGTTTGGATATATCATCTGCGGGGTCCTACTCGGTCCTTCTGGCCTCAACAGCATCAAGGTGTGTGTGTGTGTGTTTGCAGTGTCAGCATGTCAGAGCAGTCTTAAAGAACAATACATAGTCTTGATTTAGTTTTTGTGCTAGTTGTTCATGTCAGCGCCCGTCTCTGTGTCTTGCAGTCTATGGTGCAGGTGGAGACTCTGGGGGAGTTGGGTGTGTTCTTCACTCTCTTTGTGGTGGGATTGGAGTTCTCACCGGAGCGCGTTCGAAAGGTAAAAAAAAGAGGGGTTTGAATTTAGGATGAAAATCGTACAATAATGTCCATTTTCAGCAGAGTTTGTTTTGAAAGCGGTGCAAGACTATACATAACAAGTAAGCAAGTCGCACTAATGTCATGTTTTATGGGCATACATATTGAAATGACCTCAGGCTTGACTTAAGACTCAAGATTACTGACATGTAACGAGTAAGGATCTGTGAAAGCATTGGCATTGTTAATTATATAAAATGTCTTCTTTTTTTTTTTTTTTTAAGTTAAGCGCAACTACATACCTCAATTTTTCTCTGAATTTGCTGTTTTCAATTCCGAAGCTTCCGTGATCTACAGTGAAACTTTTTGTTACAGAAGCTTTAGGACTTAAAAAAATCCAGGTTATTCCTGCTTTCTATCACTTCTTTTCTCCCTAACTTCTTTGGATGTTACTTTCCCTGGAAATTGGCCAATATCTGTATTGTTCTAAGTTAATATGACCTGAAAAAGATTTTTCATAGTTTAAAACATAGCTCCTTTGAGTTACTGCCATTAAGTGAGTTGATGGGTGTGTCTGTGTGTGTGTGTGTGTGTGTGTGTGTGTGTGTGTGTGTGTGTGCGTGCGTGCGTGCGTGTGCAGGTATGGAAGATATCAGTTCAGGGGTCGTGCTACCTGAGTCTGCTGATGGTGGGGGCCGGTTTGTTGTGGGGACAAGCCCTGCATATTCGACCCACCCAGACTGTCTTCATTTCCACTTGTCTCTCCCTGTCCAGCACTCCACTAGTGTCCCGCTTCCTGGCAGGAGGGAGCAGAGGGGACAAAGAAGGTATGTAGGTGTGTCCGTGCACAGAAACGAACATAGATGTGCATCGTCCTTTCTGCTGAATCAAGGTTGTGACCGAAGCAGGTAAAGGTGAAACAAGTTGTGTAGTTTTCAGAGCAAGGGAAACAATCTTTTGAATGCTGCGTTGGTGATAAAGTGGCATGTATGTTTGTTCCCATTCTGTTTTACATTAGGGCATATTCTCAAAGCAGATCTAAACATTGTGAGAACTGCCTTGAATATTTCATTTGTATTCAGAATTAAAGATGGAGTGCAGGAATTTCAAGGGCAAGGACTTACATTCACGTCCTTGCCAAACGAGGTCACACAATGCCGATTAAGCCTATGACCACTTTGTAAATCTCTCTGTATTTCGCAGCATACCAGCGTTTTTAAATCTGGTGTCTGGCGGCATTCCTGCCCTGGTGCACCAATAGTTTATTAGTTAGTAGTGACCGAGTAGGCTATAGCAACTAGGAGTATGACGGAGCCTATGGCAGAAAACAACAAAGAAGTGTCCAAGAAAGGTGCCTGTTGCTCCAGATAAAAAAGAAAGTCACTGTTCAGAGGAAGGATTAGTCCAAAAAAAGAAAGCAAAGGATGGCGAGGACATACACGGACAACCATTGGTGTAGATTTTCCTCGTTTGAGAGCGCTGAGAGAAGGGGCTGGGGGCAGACACAGATGCGTTACTGCTATGTAGCTATTACATTTACTCTACCTAAATAATGGAATATTGTCCTCGAACTATGGAAATGTCTCTTGTGTTTTTGTAACTATTTCTGAACCTAGAGCTCACTGTACGCATACATCATAAGCGCATCGACAGTGTTTCTGTAATTACTCTCACTGCCAGAAGGGGGAGACGAAAGGTCTGCACTGCTAGTTTAATAATACATGACAAAGGGGCTTTTTTCTGACGTGGGGCTATTGGACACAGCTTTGTCAACTTATCTTGTTATTTTCGATCTTCTTTTGCTCAGCAGTCATCTGTGAAGGATTTGAAGAAGTGATTAAAATCTGTGAAAAAGTAGTTTCAGTCCTTGAATTAAAAGTACAGCAGAGCAGGTGGCATCCATAAAACCAAATGCTGTGACACTATAACTTCATACATTAGAAATATTCTATTCTGAGCAAATGTGTGTGTGTGTGTGTGTGTGTGAGACAGGTGATCTGGACTACAGCAGTGTTCTCCTCGGGATGTTGGTGATGCAAGACGTTCAGCTCGGTCTCTTCGTCGCCGTCATGCCGACTCTGATTCAGGCACAGAGTGGAGACTTGGACAGGTCAGTTGGTCATTTTGTTCTTGCATGTGTCCTCTCCCAACCAACCATAAACACACACACGCACACACACACACACACACACACACACACACACAGCTTATTTAAATGTGTCGTTCCCTTTGTGAAACACAGCTTCCTGTTGGGAAGTCTCCGCGTGTTGTACCTGCTGGCCCAGGTCCTGGTCTCTCTGGCTGCTGTGCTGCTGCTGTGTTTGTTGCTCAAATCATTCCTGATTGGCCCCTATTACAAGAAACTGCATGCCGAGAGCAAAGGCAACAAGGAGATCCTGGTGCTCGGGATGGCAGCGTTTGTCTTTTTCATGCTGACGGTACGCACTTTGCTTTTAATTGGTTATTCTGCGAATAAAAGAGCTGTCCCGTCTTTTTTTTGTTCAGCTTCTTCTGCTTTTAGTTTCCCTGCGTTTCTCTACAAAGGTCTGATATTTCTCTTCCATTTGCAGTATTATTTAACCTGCTGCAAAGAAGCTGTTGCTTTTTCTCCTGCTGACTGACACTGTAGGTGACAGAGATTTTGGGTGTTTCTATGGAGCTGGGCTGTTTCCTGGCCGGCGCGTTGCTGTCCACACAGGGTCACATGGTTACGACGGAGGTCATGGGATGCGTCGAGCCGATCAGAGATTTCCTCGCCATCATCTTCTTCGCTTCCATCGGTCAGATCCAACCTGGCAATTTATGACCGATCTCAGTGTTATTATCCCCTGTGGATGTTACCCTTTTGTACCATCCACAGGGGAGACTTTACTGGCCTTGTGTGCTTGTGTGACGCTGCAGGTCTCCACGTGTTCCCGACATTCGTGCTGTATGAACTCACCATTCTGCTGGTGCTAACCCTCTCGCTCGTCGTTATGAAGGTACAGCGCTGTTCTCTCTTCGGCACTTTTCCTTCTCCAGTTCACCTTTGCCACGCTCTCAGTCCGTCCTCTCTCCACTCTGCTCCTCATTTGTCTCCCAGTTCGTCATGGCCGTCCTCGTGCTGTCGGCGATCTTGCCTCCAGGCTCTCGACACATTCGGTGGATTGTCTCAGCTGGTCTGGCTCAGGTCAGCGAATTCTCCTTCGTCTTGAGCAGCCGTGCGCGTCGTGCTGGCATCATCTCCAGAGAGGTCAGTGTTGACTGAATATATAAGTTTTGACAGTTATTTTACTCCTTAGACAGAAAAGGCGCTCAGGTGCCACAGTCCATATTTATATTTACTACAGGAGTTTGTTTTATCTATTTTATTCTGGTCCAGATAATGTCTTTCTCATTTATCGTTGATGAATAATTTACTGCCTTGTGTGAAGCACTTTGTTATCTGAGTACTGAAATGTGCTCTGTTGATAAAGTAGGGAAAGTATATTTCCAGTATTGAATTTTTCATTGCTGTGAGCAGCACAAATCTCTTTCATATTGGAGAGGACACAGAAATCTCAGAAACGCGTATTTCAAAATGCGGGCTAATAAAACTAGAGCTATCTGTGTGGTCTAGATACCACTTGCAATTTGGGTGAATTGACCCTTTAAACTATTCTTTTAGTCTTTTTTCACTATGTGTAACTATGTCCATATACTTATGGGTTCAACTTGGAATAAAGAGGGTAAAAGTCATGATTTCTCTAAAACCTAAGTTTAAATAAAGTATTATGACCCTAGTAGACATTGTCAAAGAAAACAATATTAAAAACTATCTTCCACATATATAATATTGATACAGTGTAGGTGTCAGTGATTGTGCTCATTTGAAGTAGGAATGGTACATATACACTAGCAAATAGACTTATAATATCTTATAATAACAACCAATAATTAGATTTTCTCAGACTATATTTGTATGTCTCTCTCTCTCTGTTCAGGTGTACCTGCTGGTTCTCAGTGTCACCACCCTCAGTTTGCTACTGGCACCAGTGCTGTGGAGAGTCACCACACACAAATGGGTCCCCCGGGCCGAACGCAGAATAGTCACATGACCGATGTTCAGGGCCAAAAAGGTTCCCATGTAACTCTTACAAAGCCGGCAGCAACATCACGGGAAGCAGAAGTAAAGTCTTATTTGCCCGTTCAGAAAGGCTCTCACGTTAACGCACACAATCATATGAGACATGGCCTGTTGGACCAAATCTCCCTCTTCTTCCTCTTGATTTAAAGGACTCAGTTCACGGCTTTATGGGACGGGAGAAAATCATCATCAGCTACATTTTGACTTCTTTAAAAATGCCTCCTTCAGATTATTATAAAGGTCTTCTGCTTTGGTCTCATCCATTACATTCTCTCCATGTGAAGAGCGTGGACCTGGACCATCCATGCTCTTCACCAGTGTTACATGTAGGTACCGTTTTCCAGTACTGTATAAGGTTTTATTTTATAACACCTAGTGACATCTTTTCATCTAATAACTATGAAATTGCAACCTCCCTGAGCCGCTCTACTCTTGGCAAAAATCAACAGTCTTAAAGGCTTGACAGAGTCATTGATAGGAAGAACACCTGTTGACCGTTCAGTGAAGAAGCACATGTACTTGATATCTTTCCAGTTCGGATGCATTATGAAGAAAAACAGATATTTTCCCTCACTACAATCTGTTCAAATTATTTTCGTTTTCCATTGGAAGTTAATGAAGTTGCTCTTTCTTTGATCTTTATCAGTTGTTGCTGCACATTCAACCCCAAGTTTTTCTATATTCCTTGTAACAATCACAGGGACCAAATCTGAGAGTTAAACGTCATATTGTGTTTCTTTTTACAAGTATGAGTTAAATGTTTGGAGTTTTATTCAATATGGAAAACCTTTTGTGTAATTTAAAATGGTCTCCATTTTCCCTGTATTTGACCATCTCATATTACTATTTCTGACTTTTAGGTTATTGCAAATGGTAGATTTGTGTTCTTACTGAAGTGCAAACCTTTTTATTTGCCTTATTTAATAGATGGCACTTGCAGTTTATCTAATCCCTGTACTACTGTGAATTTACCTGTGACAACAGTTTTAGTGTTACCTAAAAAATACAAATATTCCTTTTACAAAGACTATAACCGTCTTATTCATTCCTTTTTTTAGGTTCTCCATCTTTGTCAAATGAATGTAAACTCTGGTATAATGCAGAAAAGATAGCAGCTCACATGAACAGAAAATGCTCATCAGAATTGATTTACTGGTGTTAAATTTAAAGAAAAAACCTGCACTTGTTACCATTGAATGTCAAACGTATGTGCCTGCTCAACACTGCTCTGCACCAAAAGCAAGACTTTGAGGAGTGTAACCTCTGTGGCATGTTGTAAACGTCCTTGTCTTATGTTTCATAATGTGCAATCTAAATGTATGTATGTATTAGCTACATACATGTTATATTCTGTTTCATGTTTAATATCCTCTTCTTTTCACATTTTTCTGGAGTATGTCAACACCGATGGGTAATTTTCTTTACTTTGTGTAGTGGATTAAGTTTACATACGTGTTGTTGGTGACCATGACTGACACTCCCAGGCACAAAGAAATGCTGTTTCCATCAAACTGTTCAAGTATTTTTGAATTGTTGAATTAATGAATTAATTTATTAAAAATAATATGACTAAGAAGTATTTACTTGGTTTTACTTTGTCTTTACTCTGTTCTTAGATTCGAGTACTTTCTTTGGAGAAACATGAAAATGAATTGTCTAATTGCAGTAAAACACATAAATATTAACAAGGGCAATCCCAACAATCTAGTACTGCTAAAGAACCAGATCTTCTAATAATAATACCGTCTTCTGTCTTTTAAATGTTGGATCCCTATTGTAAGATCCAACAACACGGACTTCCTTCTGATCACTGAATCATGGCTGACCGCTGGCAATGTTATTCCACTAAATGAAACCTGCCCACGCAAAGTTACATACATCAATCATGATGTACATCAATCGAGGATGTTATGACTAGGAGGTGGTTTAGCCGCTCTCTATAATGACATTTAGAAAAGTATTTATCAGCAATTTTATCACTTTTGAGATTCTAAGCTTTTTAATTCACAACCAGACCGCCAGTTTTTGTGTTTTGATTTACAGACCTCCTAAATTTAATCTTCATTTTATTCAGTAATTTTACTGTACCTGAACATGATAGAGTTTTAATCCTGGGTGATTTTAACTCTCCTGAGTCACTTGCTTTGCTCACTCATTTTGAACAAAGCAGTATGTTGACTCCATGAAATCCTCTTCCTGCTCTTTAGGGTTCATACACACTTGGTTTTTAAAATCTGTTTTTCACACCATTGGACCTAATATTCTTTCCATTATTAACAGTTCTCTCTCCGCTGGCATTTCCCGTCTCATTTTAAGTTGTCCAGCCTTTGCCATGAAAAATTACTGTTCTGTTTTAATCCTGTTTGATCGTTTGGAAAAATGGGTTGCTATCAACGACACAGCTCTTGATTGGTTTCACTCCTGCCTTTGTGACACGAGAATCACTGTTGGTCCTGTTGATGTCGCCCATGGGTCAATTGTAGGTCCTCTTTTACTTTCCATTAACATTAACTTTCCATCAGCTGTCTCAGCAAGAAATGGATGGCACAGAACGTTCTGCAGCTGAATCAATCAAAGTTCGGTTATTTGACCCACCTTCTCTGTTAGCTCCTCTACAATCCAAACTTGGAGTTGTTCCACTTGCTTTGTTACCTGAGGTGACCAGACCTTTTTCGGCCCATGCCCCTCAGCTTGGGTCAGTATCTGACGAATGGACAGGCTCATATGAGTGAATCCATGTGACCAACATATTGGTTGGTCATATACACTTATCACAGAGCACAATAATCTCTTTCAAAGAAATGTCCGGCCAACACGTGTGTGTTTGTTTGTGTGTGAGTGTGTGTGTGTGTGCTGGCGCTTGCATGCGAGCACACCTGTACTAAGCTGATAACCCACAAACTCTGCAGTCAGCACTTTTGCGAGAAACCTCATCACCTTCATCATCCTATTAGAGGTGGTAGATGGTAACCAGTTACAAATACTCTACAAACTGGACTTGAATAGATTTTTAGAGGTAAACTGCTTTTGCAACAGCTTTATAACTCATAGTTTTGGTTTTGTTGATGCAAACTAAAAATAAAAAACCTCTAAACATTGAGCTGTTAACTAAATTAGATACTCTCAAGACCAACCTATATTTGGAAAGAGTTTTTAAATAGAAAGGCTTTTTGAAGATACGTTAGCGACATTTGTCATGACGTTGAAAGAATATGTTCTGCAGTGTTTGTTTTTTTAAAATCCCAACTCCACCTCAAGAATCTAGTAGCTTCCCTCTGACATCCTCAGATCTTTGTGTTTACCTTCTTGAGTATGAAGAGAGGAGAGGAGGAGACATGCAGACAGAGGTTAAGTATTTAACCATGCACCGTGTTAAATAACAATAGATTGATTTATAGATTTTATTTTTTATGTCATGGTAAAACCTAAAAATCAGATGACAAAGAAGTTCATAAATCACTCAGCAAAGCATGATAAATCATGTTTATAAAAGCACCACCACACAGCACAGAGAATTACAAGTGGGCATACTGTTGGGTTAAGTTGAATACAAGTGGTTTTTAAAGGTTGTTAAATAATAGTCACTATTGATCTGTATTGATCTCAATCTGTGATACTGGCATGTCAGTTGTTACATGATTATGGGATATCTGAGGATCTTCGGTTCCGTTTCTCATTTCACTGCTTTGAGGTAGAAGATGACTTTTCCCTCGTAGGGGTCGTGGAAGTTTTCATAGCTGATCTTGTCGGAGACCACTCTGCACTGGATCTTGGCGTGCTTCTCTCCGACCAGACTGAACCGAACAGCCACCAACGGGTTGACATAAGTAGGCTGAGGATGGAGGCAATGCAGATTTAAAAAAATTATTTCTATTATTCTAGGACATGCTGATAAAACCTAAAGGAATCATTTCACATTATGGGAAATACGCTTATTGGCTTTCTTGCATAGAGTACGATGAGAAGATTGATACCACTCTCATATCCGTTAGTTAAATCTGAAGTCACTGCAAGCAGCCGCTTAGCTTAGCTTAGCATAAAGACTGGAAACACGGGGAAACAGCTCACAAATTAACACGTTATATCTTGTTTGTTTAATCCGTACAAAAGCTGATGTTTTTGTGGTTTTATGGGATGTGTCAGGTCTTGTCATCACGGTGATGTGACGTTGCCAAGCAACCAGTCGAGATTGCAGGAAATCACTGCATATTGTCATTTTTACAGTTGGGTTTTTGTAAGGATTAAACAAACGAGTTATAATGTTTCAATTTGTGAGTTTTAGAGATGCTGGTAGGCAGATTTTGTTATCTTTGGACAGAGCCAGGCTAGCTGTTTTCCCCTGTTTGCAGTCTTTATGCTAAGCTAAGCTAACCACCTGCTAGCTGCAAATACATATAACCGTACAGTCATGAGAAAGATATCGACTTTTTCATCTAACTCTCTGCATCTAACATTTTCCAAAATGTCGAACTGTTCTTTTAATTCCCAAATTAAATATTAATGACTTGAGAATTTTGATCCTTGGTGTGACACAAACATTTTCAACATGAATGCATTAACATCTGTTTGTTAAACTGGTAGTGAAACATGTCTTGACTTTTACAAGTGGTCAGATTAACCAGGGGTGAAAATGAGCTGTGGGGCTCTATTGGCCAACTGTTTGTGGTAATTTAGCTAAACAGGTTTATTTATGGATATGCAGCATTTATTTTTAACACAGGGCCCCTTGACAACAGTTGAAAATGTACTTGTGTATATTTTCAAACTTGCTATTTGTCATCATGGCACAAACCAAGTGACACACAATATGGGACTATTGCCCGCTTTGGACCGGTTGGTAATCCACCATTACTTTTACAGAGGGCATTTTAATGATGACAAATACAGTTCAGAGTGTTGCTCAGTGGTTGTATAATTTTCTTGCTCACCTGTGCCAGATTTCCATAGTAAGGGAAGTAAGAGAGATCCATAATTCCCCTGTCAGGGAAATACTCGATTTTGGCCACATTGTCCTGTTCTTCCTAATCACAAACAGACACAGAATTTCATCATTTAGTTTACTCATATTCAGTTTACTCTTCATATTAGTCTACTCGTTACATGTACTAGACAGCCTTTGAAAACAGTTAACGTCAAGTATAATTTCTCATGTGACCCTGGAGGAGCTTTGTCAAGTCGGAGAAAATAACCCCTCTGCAAGAAGACTTCAACTTTATGACAGAAAGTCTGTGTTACAAACTGGAGTTGTTGAGTGTTTACCAGGCAAGAAGGATCTAATGAAAGTTGCTTTATGGGAAATGTATGTATGTCGGAGTCCAGTGTTTTTGAAGCTTGGCCCATACTGGGACTGAAAGTCAGTATATCTCGGCCTCCACTGCATTGATTTTTCATTCTTCCTTTAAATTGTCTCTCGCAAGCCCTCCAACTTTATGAGAGTTCAATACTAAATCACTGGAGTACCCTTGAAAATATGTAAAACACCAGACAAATTTTCTTTAATGCATGCTGTTAAAATCAGTATATGCTGTTGTTGCTCACCAGTACAGTGCAGTTGACATATGGAGGAAAGTCAGTGTGATTAGAAGGAAGAAATTCGATGATCTGCAGAGACAAAACAGAACATTTACCTTTCATAATTTTTTATTTAATGTGATTTAATTGCTTTTTTTAATGTACTGCAAGATCTAGGTTTTCCAAAAGTGCTCAGAAGGATATTTCTGAATTAAACGTACCCTGTTCATCTTAATGATGACGCAAGGCATGGTGCCATTGTACCCAAAGGTTGGGTCCTCAAATCCTGAGCAGGCTCCCAGCATGCTTTGCGTGAAGGGACATGCCCACTTGGTGTGGTGAGGGGCAGAGAAGGTGTTCTGGATGAAGTACTTTCCCTTAGTGCAGTTATAGGTGTTGCATTCAAGCTGCTTGGTGTCATTGTAGGCTGAAGGGGAGAGAAAGAAGGATTTAGATGTCTTGTTTTGAAGTTTGACCTTGTTAAATATTAGGTACAACTGTCCAACCGGGTCGAGTGAGTGAATACTAACGCTCCAGGAACTTATTAAGGATGTTCTTCATCTTCATCCAGCTGGCTTTGTCTGATGTGTTGTAGGAGATTTCAACAACTTCTTCTCCGTAAGTGTCGGGCCACGCCATCACCCCTGAACAGACAAGTAAACACAGAGCTGGTTACGAGGCACGGAGCAAGTCGTCCTTGCCTTAAATCCTTGTTTTGTTCTTGTTGCTTTTGTGTTACCCGGAGATTTTAGCCGGTCTTGGTAGTCAGGGGCATACGGATCCAAGGTGTACATGAGTGTCCAGATGGCCAGAGAAAAGAGGGCTGTCATCACCACGTAAAAGGCCGCATAATACAGACTGATGTACACTGTGAAGGAGAGATTGTTACAGAGTTTTTTTTTATTAACACACACAGTCGGAGTTGCATGTTTATGGCTGCATCACCTCTCTGTCACAGTGCCCCTCTGATGTTGTCAAATTCTCCATTTTAAAGCTATTTTTGATAGTTGTTGTGGATGTTTTCAGACCTGAGCATGCAAAATAATGTACAGTAAAATAAAGAAGAAAGCCTTCATGGCTTTACAGTATACACTAGCAAGGCAGTTATGCTTCATGTGAAAACACTCATGACACAGAGGAGATCTTGGAGTGTGGTTATAAAGGTGTGCATCTACATTTGCAGAGGTCAAGGTGTCCTCTGTCGATGTGAGCTCAATTTAATCTGATTGTAAGATCAAACAAAAGGGGAGGGACTTTAAAAAAATTAAACCAAGCTTATCACAACAGCGGGCTTATCTCTCTCTCTGTCCTCATGCTGCAAACATACATCTCACTGTGATGGCATTAAAAGGACAGAAAAAGTCACACAGAATGGTACATACAAGTACACAGTGTGTTTGTCTTTTAGCACACACACAAACATACGCAGAGAGTTGCACGTACATGGTGCAGCATTTAGCAAAGTCCGTTATTTTGCAGTAAAATTTGTGATTCTGTTTCAAGAATTAATTTCAATATGCCACTTGAGTTAACTGGCTTAAAGGACAGGGTCCTTTAACTTAATACAACACAATGCTCACATGCTCATATTCAGCGGTGGGATCTAAAGTACTACATTTACTACATTTATTTTCCAGTTATAGTTCTAAGCTACTTTGCAGGTTTATATTTTATACACATATATACAAAATATCTTATAAGATATAAAGCACCGTTATAGATTAAACTGCCTAACAATATATAAAGTAGTTCAAAATACCTCCAGCTAAAACAATAAAATGCTGCTTGCCCTTTAAGGTTTTAGTAATAATAATTCACTAATATAATAAATAATGATATACACTGACGGGAGCCATTCTGCTGCATAATGTTTATGTTTAATGTTTACTTACATACTCTTACTTAGATAACATTATGAAAACACTACTTTTACTTGCAATATAATTTTATATTTATCTTGCTACTTCTTCCACCACTGGCCACAAGAACATTCACTTTAAGTATTCCATTGAACATTGGATATTTAAAAATTTACTCTCATTTGTTCCAGATGGACAAAATAATATAAACCAGACTGACAAAAATCACAATATTTGACATTTGTTGACATGTATTGATTCAACTTGAATGTCCTACTTGTGTTGAAAGTGGTTGTTAGGGACATATACCTGTTAAACTATTTCTCAGTCATTGCGGGTGAGATAGCCGTTAGCTGATAGCCTAAATGTTTGGTAGCATTGGTCACCAGCAATGTAAAAATGATGCAATATGGCAAAGATCATGAAAACATATGTCAAACCACAAACCATTGCACTGCAGGAACATTTGTTGCAAGCCGATCCACACCAGTAGTGAATGAGAGGAATATTTCCATAGCAGTGCTACAAACTACAGCCTCAGAAATGACTGAATGAGTTGAATAATACTTCAGCTAAACCTTGCCTAGGTTTATTTTATGTTGCATGAGAGCCTAATGAAGTTATTTTATTCCTACCCCATTTCTCTGGTGTCCTCCCCATTAATGTCCCATTGTCGGAGTTCCACACAAAACGCCCAAAGTCTTCACATCGCTGCCCACAAGTCCTCTTCTCCTTCAGGGTGGCCATGATGAAGCTCTGTGCTGACCAGAATCCACAGCAGACCTTTTCTTTCCTTTTCTCAACTCTTTTTACTTCTCTTCTTCCCTCCCTCACTCAAGATACAAACAGAAATATTTGTTTCTCCTCTCTCCTGTCCCTCCCCAAAGATTTTGAGGAACTTTTAGGTTTGCCTCGTCGCCTGTCTCATTCTCTTTTACAGTAAAAGTCACTCTCTGGTCCTCGCTCCAGAGTGTGATATATGTGTTATCTCTTATTCACTATTTATAAGGCCAAGATAAGGTGGGCATGCAGGGAAGCTGAGGTGGGCCAACGTAGAAACAAGTAAACTTTCTTCTTCAGCAACGACGTCCTTTACTCCTTGGAGAAACCTTAGGATCACCTTGAAGAGCCAGGCAGCTTGGTTGCTCATGGCAACAATCAAGGTGAACCACTGCATATGATTTGTTAAACTTTAAATGGGCAAATGATATGATGATCCAATTTGGACTGGAAACATTGTACTTTTCCTAAAGTAGTAAAAAAGAAGTTTTAACTTTATTGTTTTCTTTAGTACCTAAAGAGTAGAAGAGAAAGTGGAATGGAAAGAAAAGACTCAAGTAAAGTACAAGTACCTCAAATTTGTACTTGAGTAAATGTACATTCCACCACTGCGGACAGACCAACATTGCCATATCTAGAGCCGTTCCGCTAGTGTGGCTAAAAACTATAGTTTCCTCACAGTTTTAAAGAGAATTATTAGAGGAAAACACGATAAAGGTAACACTACTTGTATTTTAACAAAGTAAAACCTCTGCAGCCACCTTTGTTGTTAAAATCATTGCAGGTTTTGAGACTGAATGAAGGTTATGGAAAGAGATAGATTTCTAAAGTAAGCTCAAAAGAGTATAAGATCAGTACTCTGCAGAAGCACAATGTGAACTCTTTTCTTGCATTTTTCTCTGTGACAGCTCCTCTCTCTGAACTTCACTGCATTCTTGTCATTACCAGCCCACCACACACAGTACCACATTTATCCCTCCTCTCCCTCTCTCCGTCTCACTTTCCGTCTCTGTCATCTCCTCTCCAGCGTGTTTCCTGAGTATTTGTTTCACCTCTTTGTGTTCCCCTCTCTTCTTCTACAGCGTGCACATGGGTTAGCACAGGATAAAGCGTCCCAGAGTGGATAAATCCCTTTGAGGAAAGGTGATGAGTCAGGTAGATCTACATGTGTGTCTGCACGTGTGTGAGAGGAAGAGAAGGGACTCTCAGGTTTAGTGATTGAGAGAAAAACTGTGGCTGTCTGGAGCGAGCAGATGGTCAGATGTACCATATTCTCTGCTTCTGAAGCGCTGGAGGAAGAAGAAATCCACGTCACATCCTGCTCTTATTTGGGAATTAGTCATATATCATCTGCTTCTCTGCTACTATCCTCTTGTTTTTGCCACCTGGTCTTCTCTGCACTCATTTCCAGATTTTCAGCTCCACTTCTGCTTCCCTGTAACATCTTCTCTGTGTAGTTTTTTGCTGCATCTCACACATTCCCATCGTCCCTCCTCACTTTTTGACTGCGTCACCATGGATATTGGTGGCCTGATGACGGTGGTGGCCAACTCTGCCTACATTTCGGCCCGCGGGAGCTTTGATGGCACTGCCAACCCTGCATCCAACCGAGACAAGAAGTACCACTCCCGACTGAAGCTGCCTCACATCACAGTTTGTGAAGGCCTGCGAGAGACTTTGGACCTGGGCTTCCAGACAGTCTGTGTGGAGCAGCCCATTGGCAAACGTCTCTTCCAGGAGTTCCTAGACTCCAACACTGAGTATAAAGGCCCCTGCCGCCTGTGGAAGGATATTGATGAATACAACATGGCTGAGGATGAAGATCGAGTCAAGAAAGCGAGCAAGATCTTGTCCTGGTACATGGAGCCGGGTGCCAAGTATTTCTGCCCCTTCCTGCCCGAAAACAGCATCACAAAGGTCAAAGAGAAACACCAAGAGGCCGGGGATGATCTTTTCAATGAGACCATGGACAGCGTGATGGACTTTCTCGAGGAAGTGCCCTACACTTTCTTCCTGGAGAGTATGTATCTGAAAAGGTTTCTGCAGTGGAAGTGGTTGGAGATGCAGCCCATGGGAGAGGATTGGTTTTTGCATTTTCGCGTATTGGGGAAAGGGGGTTTTGGGGAAGTGTCTGCCTGTCAGATGAAGGCCACAGGGAAACTGTACGCCTGCAAAAAGCTCAACAAGAAGAGGCTGAAGAAGAGAAAAGGCAATGAGGTAAGGAATCAGCTCATGACGAGTCCTCATCATGCATCAGAGGAAGAGTGAAAATGCAACAAAAGATCTCAGTTAGCTAGATTACATTGCAGTAGTATTGGTGTGGTTTGTCTCTTGTTCTTGATGAAGATGCAGGGACTCAGTCAGTCCAGAGATAACCATCACCCTGTGTCCCTTAGTAGCAAAATCCCTCCTACTATGGCTCTGCCCGTCACCTGAGCGTGCGTGTGCGTGTGTGTGTGTGTGTGTGTGTGTGTGTGTGAGACTAGTCCCAGTATCTGTGATGCATGTGTGAATGTTGTGTCTGTAGTGTCAGATGTGTGTGTTTATCTCCTGTTTGCTGTGTCTTAACATCATGTTTGGTCTAGGTATGGGGTTAGTATACAGGCAGATTCATGTGCATGGAAGATTTTTAGTGCCTACACATATAAAACATTCAGGAAAGATTAATCAGATTAAATTATATTTTAAACTTCATCTTTAGGTTTTTCAAATGCAAATATGCAATTAAAGCACATCATTCGCCGGGCTTTTTATGTACAGTGTCTGTGTAATCCCCCCGTCTAAACAACAGTCAGTACTAGATGGAGCACCTTTGGCTTATATGATTAGTGTCCTCAGCATTAGAGCATTTTAATCTCCTTATAAAGTGCCAATCCTGCCATGTTTATAATTGGAGCAGCCCTTGAGTGGATTTCCTAATCTTCTGCTCAGACCCCAAAACAGAGACAATAAGATGCTTCAGTGGAAGGCTTCAATGCCTTTCACAATGTTGCAAAATGATCCAGTTTTCATTTGTTTACTCTGCCTCCACAGATAAAACAAAATGTTTAAAATGTTCTCTCTGTATAACTCTCTGTACAGTATTTTGTTACGCTGATATTGCTACACTGGGGTGATCAAAGGCAAAACAATACAATATGTCAATGATACTTATTGGCTATGGGAGAAGCACGCTTTGTTTAGATGTAATGGTGTATCTCACATGAAAATAGACTAGAAGTACAGTACTTCAGTACTACGGTACAGTAAATGTACTCTCTTACATTCCACCGCTGGAAACTACATGCCACACCTGTTTAAATGCACAAGCCAAAGCCTGACAATGTGACTCCTTGACCTTCAATAGTGAGGAAAGGAAAAGAAAGAGTTAATTAAGAGGAGATCTAACTGCCATGTAGTCCAGCTGAACTACTTTGTACAGGATGATTTCAAGGCTATTTTGATTATGGCGGCCCAGGTGAAGGCTCAGGTGGCCCTGAGCACGGCGTTACACATCCACAATACATCAACATACACGGCATCAGTGATGTCAGCTGAACGTAGACAACAAGCTCAGATGGACAGCTGGTGCCATGTTCCTATGTCAAGAACACCAACCCAAATACTGTAACATAATAATGATTTTGATTTCATCTCGGCAAACAACTTAGCTACAAATAAATGATGCAGATGTGCAGACAGTGATGTTTGTGTGTCATGAAATAAAGATAACAGTCACCTAGAGTTCTGTAAACACTGTAAATATCTACTCTGCTGTCCCTTCCTGTCCTGTAGGGCGCGATGGTGGAGAAGAGGATCCTGGCTCGAGTTCACAGCAGGTTCATTGTCTCTTTGGCTTACGCCTTCCAGACAAAAACAGAGTTGTGTCTGGTCATGACCATCATGAACGGAGGAGACCTGAGGTTAGATCTCACCCACTGACATGCTGACCACAACGTCTCCATATTTCAATTAGCGATGGGCAGAGAAGTTCTTTTCGGTGTACTGAATCAATGGAATCAGTTAATTTAAAACATTCGTTCACTTGACCGGATCACCGACTGCGTATCCCACTCACTGAACTGAAACACAGCTGAACATTCAGATCAGCTCGCAAACTAGTGTACTAAAAAAATAGTCGTTCGTGACGTGAAGGATAAACTGAGAATTTAATTAGATAAAGATAACTGCAAACTGATTGCTGCCATGACACAATCCTGCCCTATTATGTACAGCACTATATTTTCCTGGTCTTTAGGTTACAATCAATATTGGGGTGATAAGTTCATGTAGCCTAAAGCAGAAAAATTACCGTGTTGAGACTGGCTAGTGGTGTAATTCCAAGTTCTAGACTGCCTTGTGTTCTGAAAATACCCCATATTGTTAATGTTTTTTGTTTCTTATTTACAGATTAGCAGCCACAGACACACAAGCTCCTTTCGCTTAATGTATCCTTATAGCCTCTTCCTATATAAGGGAAGATATCTTTTCAAAATAGTAATGTTTTGTGTGTGTGCGTGCGTGTGTGTGTGTGTGTGTGTGTGTGAAGTGTGTACTGCAGTGTAGTGTACTGCGCGCAGTAACGTTAAATGTTAGCCTATGCATATAATATCAATCTAGATAATGTCATTGCAGTCCCAAGACCAATGTTATTGAATCATTTGCAGCTAAATGTTAGCAACCCGAATCAGCTGTGTATTTGCAGCCTTGAACACACCCCTCCTGCGAATGAATGACTTGAATCACTCACTCAGTGAATGAGTGTATCCCTGCACGTTTGCTCGCAACTGACTGAGAGCGCAACTGAACTGACTGAGAAATGGACGGATGGTTTCAGGAAGTGACTCAGTTCAGTTCGTTCCCCCAAAAGGGTCGTTCTTTTGCAAGAATCGTTTTTGCGAACGACATGACACTCATTTCAATCCCTCCCTATGATCCTACATCCTCTCTGGTTCTGCCAAAGGGATCTAATTTAGACACTTTTCAACCCAGTATTAAGAAGTCATATTTTAATATTGGGATTATGCATTGAAATTTAGATCCAATATTTATTTGGTTTTAGTGTGATGTCATGTAGCGTAAAAAATGGGATCAGGGAATCATGATGCCTGTGACCTGATGTTTGTCCACAATCCCATTCTCTTTTTTAAAGATTGTTTTGAATGCCATGTCATGTATGAAGTGTTTATTTCTTGGATAAACATGTGTACAGTACATGTAATCATAGTAGAATTACCATTTTGGAGCATAACAACAAATGTCTATTCACTCCTCATACACCCTCTCTCTTATGCCACTAGGTATCACATTTATAACGTGGATGAGGACAACCCGGGGTTTGACGAGCCGCGGGCCTGCTACTACGCGGCTCAGATCATCCAGGGCCTGGAGCACCTCCACCAGAAGAGGATCATCTACAGAGACCTCAAACCAGAAAATGTGCTGCTAGATAATGAAGGTCAGACCGCAAAAAAGAAACATGTTGTGTTTGGTCCTGAAGTCCTTTCTTTTCAAGAATTCAGTGTTCTCATAGTTGTTTGTAATCCATGTGACTGTCACACTGGCATAATGTAGCGCTACAGATGCAGCTTATTTCGCATGTAGAGGTAATTTATACATTCGTTTGCCTGGGAGTTCAACGGTGAATTATTTCCCAAAATGTCAAACTTTTCCTTTAAAACAATTACATTTAAACCTCCACCCACTTGTAAAGACTACAACAGACATAATTATTTGTGCTTTTACTGTGATGAAATTGTAGCCTCTCACCTTGACTTTAAAAATATGTCCCATTGTTGGCCTCTTGAGGTCAAAACACACACACACATACATGCTGGTCTGTATAAACACACTGAAACACTCACATACGTTTCACACCTGCAGTACATACTGTGTCTTACTCATAACACAAGGACGTCTTTCAGTTATCACGCTACTGCAGGTTAACGAGTCAGAGACGTAGTGTGCAGGTCAACATTCATATCTGTGACGTGCACAGCTCTTGACATTACCCTGGTGTTTGTTCTCACAGGTAACGTCCGTATCTCTGACCTTGGTCTGGCTGTGGAGCTGGCTGAGGATCAGTTCAAAATCAAGGGCTACGCCGGGACTCCAGGTATAGTAGAAAAAATAACTACCAATGTCAGCTGTCTTTGCCCTGCCTCTTGTCTCTTATGCTACGACCAAAACTGACATTTACATGGTTGTAGCTGCTCTCACAGCAGCATCTGTGAACAAGACACACCTACAAAACCCACAGCTCTACAGTATTTATCTTTCTCGCTCTGTAATTAATATATGACATTTACCCTGTCCCATGTAATACCACACACTGCACTATATACAGACATTAGCTCTCCAGCCAGTGTTAACTGAATTACTGGGCTCAAACAATCCAATGTGCAATGTATTTAAGCACAATGATTAAATACAGCAGATATCTGCCCTAAAATATAATCCACGCTTCTATCAGCGTGAATAGATAATATAAACACAGCATATATACATGAGTGCTGTATCTGGTATTGTCGTTTAAATTATAAAAAAAAAAAAAAAACACTATATTGTTACTATCTCATTTTGCAGATGGTATTGATTATTTGGACTGATTTGCAAATATTGCACACCAAATACATATTCATTATATTTCATGCTGTATTTATCATTATTCTTTATACTATATTATACCCCTATTATACTTTATTATATTTATTTATACTATACTGTATATTATGTTATACTATATAACTACATTTAATCTTATATTATGTTTTATATCCCAAACTATACTATATTGTTGTAATGTGTTATACTGTTTTATTACATAATGTAAGTTATCTAAGTGTAAGTGTAATTAATTAATCATATTATATACTATTCTGGTGTACGCTCATATAGTGGATAGTATCATATTTCATGTACTATACTTTGCTGACTTTGTTGCTACTAATCGCACCTCTATGTCACTTTGCTTGAGACACTACCGGACTACTGGTTGTGGGTACTATGTGTATGTGAACTGCTTGCCTGGTAATTTTGAGTTGAATTGGTCTTGTAATAGTTTCTATTTTTATTTCTATTCTCATTTTATATACATCTAATTATTTATCACTTATTTCTGGTCCATGTGCTGCTGAAACACCTGACGTTCCCCAATGGGGATCAATAAAGGCTTATCTTTTCTTATTTGTTTGGGGTGTCAAAGGCTAATTGTGATATATATTTTTTGTTACATTAAAATGTTTTCAAATCTGCCAACATTTGGATTGGAAATCGACCCTTTTCGAAAGGTCATGCCCTCTTTTCTCTCACCTGCAGGTTTTATGGCTCCAGAGCTGCTGAAAGGAGAGGCGTATGACTACTCTGTAGATTACTTCACTCTGGGGGTCACTCTGTATGAGTTTATGGCTGCCAAGGGACCCTACAGGACCCGAGGAGAGAAGGTAGATGTACTGTGTATGATCCTGTCTGTTTTTCCTAATCTCAGTCCTCGTTTTGAGCTGTTTTGAAATGTACTGTGCGCTTTAAAATTGTTTTTGTTTGTTCTTTTGGCAAAAAGAACTACCATTTTCTATGCCTCTTTCCTCACAGTCTTCTTAGCTCTTACTTCTTTCTGTCATGTGACGTTTAAAACGCTTTAAAACTAAACCTGTGTGACAATACAGTAACAATTTTTTAAGCTTTGACAGCTCAGATTTGCCCACTTGTGGCCTGATGCTGCAGCACCACTCTGTAAAAATACTTTGTTACAAGTAAAAGTCCTACATTCAAGATTTTATTTAAGTAAAAGTACAAAAGTATTATTAGTACAATGTACTTAAAGTATCAAAAGTAGAAAGTACTCACAGGGCACTACTAATTAACTACTTTGTATACTGTTGAGGAGTTTAATCTATAACACTGCATCATATTTTATAAATGAATCATATACAGTATTTTGTTTGTAAAATTTTAATCTACAAAGTAACTAGTAACTACACTAGTACTAGTGGTGTACAAGTATAAAATAGCATACCTACCTCAAAATTGAGTAAATACACTTAGTTACTTTTCACCTCTGCATTTAACTTTAAAGTGAACTGTCAGAACTGACACATTTTACTACATATTTACACATTAAGCATGCCGTTTATGTACATCAATATAGATATTTACTTTTTAGAGGATTAACAATGGTTTTGTTTAGGATATTTGGAGGACTGTGCATGTTCGTAAACCTGAATGACCTGCAGATGAATAATAAGTTAGAGCTGTGCAAGTAAATTCCTGAATTTGCTATTCTCTTTAAGTATTTCATTTCTGGTGCAGTCACAAGACTTTAAAAAAGAAAAGGGGGAAATATGTGTTAATGTTGAACTAATGTGAAGGGTAGATTTTTAAATGAGAGGTAGAAAACCACCTCTACTGTTCTTTGTGCTGCTTCAAGGTGGAGAATAAGGTGTTAAAGAAGCGGATTCTGAATGATCCAGTAACTTATCCAGAGAAGTTCAGTGAGAGCGCCCGGTGCATCTGTGAGGGGCTGCTGCTCCAAGAGGTCGACATGAGGCTCGGCTTCAGGAACGGCTCATGTGACGAGCTCAGGGCGCACCCCTTCTTCAGCGAGATCAACTGGAGGAAACTCAACGCAGGTCTGTTTCAGACAGAAACAAATGTGGTATCTTAGAGTTTCCCAATCGTCACCAGTCACTTTTTTGTCTGTATCAAATTGCACTACTACACACATCTGTGTCTGCAGTTTTAGTTCCTTTTATTCTCACTAATTTGAAAGTATGATAATATTTTGTACTGCCTTCGTATGAATGCTTTAATATTGTTCAGTGTTGCTACAGTACATACATACAGTATATTTAATCTTCAATATCTACTTATGGCTGTACACCATAACTGCAGTTCTTCTGAATTTCATGTTTAATCTTGAAGAATTTTACGGTTCTTTTTTTAGTTGATAAGATTCACTTGTAGAAACAGTGTGCTGTCGCTGCTTCACAATTCAACCATCTCGTCTTGTGCTGAAACCTGTAGGTTGAATGAAGAGCAGACTCTTCCAGGAAGTCAGTTAGTCTTGATTTTTTACTTCACAGTTGACAGAGTTTAAAATAAAGTTCAGCAAGCTAAATGTCCATTTAACACTTTCCTAATTCTTTCTGATTAACTCAAACATATTACAGTGATGGTGGGAAGCTGTTTGGGTCTCAGTTGACTGAGACTCTTACCATCCAACTGGGCCAGATTTGTCTGTCTGTTTGTCGTACTGAAAGGCAGAAAAAAGAAAGGAAAATAGGAACAATCCCAGAACACCGTGCTTGACATCCACATCTTCCTGTGTTGTGTCTCCTCAGGGATCCTTACACCCCCTTTCGTGCCGGACTCCAAGACCGTTTATGCCAAGGACATCGACGACGTCGGGGCCTTCTCCACGGTTAAAGGCGTGCAGGTGAAAGATGAGGACAAGGACTTTTTTGATGAGTTTGCCTCGGGGAACATCTCCATCCCGTGGCAGGAGGAGATGATCGAGACGGGGATCTACAGTGAGCTCACAGTCTGGGGACCCGGCGGCACTTTGCCCAACGACCTACAATGTGAATCCATCCTGGAACAGCCGCCCAAGTCCTCCACCTGCACGGTGTCGTAAGAGGCTACGATGGCCTCAGTGCACCACAACAAAACACCTGCTGTTACTGGATGATTTTACATGAACTGTTTGTGTACCACTATATCAAACTTTGATTCTTACGCACATTGTGTACAAGATTTCAGTACAGGGTAGTGTTGGATTTGAATGGGAATCAAACATTATTAAGCAGCAGTGCAGATCTAATATATACTGAGATACTTCCAATATTACCCACAGTCTGTGTGGTATGTCTACTGTCCATTTTTATTTTGTTTTTGCTACAACACTAGCCAAGGTTCCACAGTGCAGTTATTCAATGTTCCAGTGTCTGATGAAAGCTTTAACAGTCCTTAACTGTAAAGTCACATTGAGTTTATGTGGACTGATGCAGTTTTTTTCCTGCATTATCTATTTGTCTCTTTCTAACTTTGTACTGCAGTTGGATTTTTTTTTTGAGGTAGTGGAATGAATGATCAATTATTACGTGTTGATCAGTGTGAATGAAGTGCAAGTAAAATAGAGCATTTCTGTTTCCTACCATTCATGACAAGCCCAGATTGTGCAGATCTCTTGTTTTATTTGGTTGCCATTTGAGCTGACAGCTGCTCTCTTTCTTCTTAATGTGTTTTCTCAGATATGTTTTATATGACAAATACATTTAAGTGACATGACACACACACACACACACACACACGTACATTTTGTACACATGTGCTGCACCTGTTTTTGTCTGTTTCCACTTTTCCACGAAGAACTTTATACAATATATGCTAGCCTTTCATAAGATATGAAAAATAACTTGCAAATAATTAATGTTTGGTCTAGACAATGTCACAAAATGGTGAAAACTCCATAGTGAAAACCCAAATAATATAGATATCTTTTTTTTTTATATGTCTTTTCCTTAAAACTTCTCACCATCATAGATGTACTGACTGAGAAACATGCTGTACATTTAACTTCATTCAAACCGTTACAAACACCCCAGATGCTTTCACGAGCCTAGAGCTGGGCTTGTTTTTCAGGTGCTGGCCGACAGAGGGCGCTGTAAACTCATATTGCAGATTGTCTGCCGCATCAACGCTGCAGCATCATGACCAGTCAGGGATGCAGCCCGTAGGCTTTAAAACCCACCAAAATCTCACTCTTTACCTGCCTTTTTTATTATATAGTATAGAGTTTAACCACAGGCTGTAAGTATCTTCAACATGAATCCAAAATATAAGCTGTATTAAACTTATGTAAGCTAAATCATTTAATAATTTATCACCGAGGTGAATACAGAGAGCTGATTGGTCCCCCCCCCAGTGTGTCTTTCTCTCTCTCTTTCAAAGGCTTCAAGAAAAGTTGAACACCCGTCTGAGAGTCAGAGTCAGCTGTGGCGAAATTTATATGAGATCACACTCTTATTTATCAAAAATATGATTGAACCATAACCCCCTCAAAAAAGGCATCTTACTCGCAGCTTGTTGCCTGTTGGCCGCGCTCCAGCGGAGGATGAGGACTCTGTTTTGAATCAACAGGGACAAAAAATACACCGGAGTCGATCCAAACACTTAAAAGCGTCGGTTCAGCTGCCTGATCTGCTTTTTCATTTTTTATTTATTTCTTTATTTTTTATTTTTTTAGAGCTAATTCATCCGGACTGAGTCAAAATGCAGCAGCCTGAAACCCAGCAGGCAACTCAGCAAACTGCGACAGAAATTCTGGATCCAGCAGGTACAATTATGTCAAGTTTCACTCTGAGATCTTCTAACCCGACTCCGTTGCAGCAGCATCTTCATTTTCATTAACAGGAAATCATTTCTAGCATCACTTTGAATTCCCTGTTGCTCCATTTAGATTCAATGCATAGGAAACGTTTCTGTGTGCACACATTTGCCGGCAAAAAGTCCTCCAATGCAACAATTACTTGTGTTTAAGCTTTTGTTTGAAATACTTAGAAATCTCCCACAGGTCATCTGCAGAGGTGGAAAGTACATTTACTCAAGTAGCGTACTTATTAAGCATATTCCTGAGGTAGGCTACTTGTGCTTTACTTGAGTATTTGCCTTTTATGCTGTTTTCCACGACCTTCCAGAGAGAAATATTGTACTTTTTATATTCATCTTGCAGCCATAGTTACTTTGCTGATTAGGATTTTAAAAAGTATAATTACCACAAATTCCTTGCACAATAGGAAGCCTTAGCCTATTTATTGGTGCTTCGAAACAAAAAAACTATGACATAAACAACAGTCCTACATACTGTTGATGACAAAAACCTACAATAAGCATAAAATATGATGCCTCGTTATACAGTAAATCACACAACAGCATATAAAACAGCTAGAATCAGTTCTACTATAGTGGCCATGTTAACACATATGAGTCTGATACTGTATATAATAAAGTACCTGCATAATGAATACTTTTACTTCTGATCCTTTGAGTACATTTTGTTTGCAAGATTTTGAATTTGATTTTGAATGCAGGACGTTTACTTGTAATAGAGCATTTTCTTTACATTGTTGTAGCTACTAATATTATAAAGATTACACTCTAGACCTGCTCTATAGGAAATGAGATAACTTGTGTTATGAATTGGCGCTATATAAATAAAATGGAATTGAATTTAATTGAATACTCGTTGTACTTTTACTCAAGTAAATGATCTGAATACGTCTTCCACCCCTGCTCATCTGTCAGGATAGAAATTACAGGAGAAGTCAGTAATTTTCTACCGCTTGTTCCCGTTAGGGGTCGCGGGTGACTGGAGCCTATCCCAGTGGCTTTGGGCCTTAGGCGGGGTACACCCTGGACAGTGGCCAACTCGTCGCAGGGCTGACACAGAGACAGACAGACAGACAAACAACCATTCACCCTCTCATTTACAAGAGAAGTGAATGTCAAATTATTTCATCATGTGCATGTTGTCGTCAGCAAAAAGGAGGTTGGTTAGTACAAGGGGAATTAATGGTAAAGAATGTAAAGAGGTCCTCCTTTCACCCAGTTCCTAACTCCCATTCGTCCTCAGTTCAGTACCTGCGTCGGAGGAAGACGACTCTGTGGGTGACCGTGTCTCTGCTGGCTCTGGCTCTCGTGGTGCTGACTGTGGGTCTGATCTCTGCCACTCGCACCAACAACGTGCCCGTTGCTGGATATTACCCCGGCATCACCGTGAGTGGCAGTCATCTCCCATCATTGACACACAATCACTCTACAATTGTGACATAGTGTGTTGCTAATGTTATCTCCTCCTTCTCTGAAGTGTCTTCCACTTTGATCTCTTTGTACCTCCAGCTGAGTTTTGGAGCATTTCTGGGTATTGTTGGCATCCACCTGGTGGAAAACCGCAGACCCATGGTGAGTCCACTCCTCTGACTCTCATGTCACTTTTGCAACACTTTTAAAATCACATTATAATGATGTTGTTTTTTTTATTCCATCCATTTCACACCTTTCTGGTCTTCATTTAGACCCCTTAACGATTTAACATTTGGACGTCAGACTTCGAGAAATGCCTCATTGTTGCATGCATATGGTTGGTATTTAATATATTAGCAGGTGATACATTTATTTTGCTAAATAAGAAAGTGATAACTTTTAAAATGACAGCTAGTAGCTTTTATAGGACAGCATAGACGAAACACTGCCTGGTACAGAGGTAAATGAAGCTGGATAAGCCAATTCCTGTAGGGGGTCTTGATATATGCAGGGCAGTAATTCTAATTTCCTGAGTGTATATACTCACCTTGACTCTAAATATCTTGTCAATAGCCCAATGTGCTGATAAATAAAACTGATGTTAATAAGTGTACGATGTCCCTCAGCCTCATGTAGTTCCACACATTGACAGTTGGTGGCGGTAATGTGATGTAACCATAAATATGGCTGTAACACACGCAACGCAAACAAAACAGGAGAAAAAGAACAAGCAATGACCTCATCAACCGCTTCAACTTCGTTACCAGCCAGAGCAGTCAGCAAAAAAAGCTCTACCTGCTTAGAACCAAACAAGTTAGCGACCAGCTGGCGAAGAAAGTGGCGCATTTAGCAGATGAACACGTAGATATTTTCCCACACGAGTTGGCAGACACCAAAACAGAGCTACAAGGAGAGTGACTACATTCGCCCAATGGGCAGAAAAACAAATCCAAATGAATGCTAATGTTGCTGGATGTGTAAATAGGCAACTCTTTGCTAACAAGTTCACCATATCATGTTTTTAAAGATGGCAATATGTAAGTTTTTTGCTTCCAGCTTGTTCTGCTGCACCCAAGTGGCCAAAAAAAGAATTTGCAGATGTTTAATGAGTTTTTAGGAAATGCATTCAACATGATTGTTGGCCCCTTTTTCTCAGTTTACGATGACAGATCGACTTGTACAACGTCACATTCACATTCCGGACAATGCTGGAGGTTGGAAGTTGGAAATTTCAGCTGGGAAATTCCAAGTGTTCCAGGTGCACGACATCAACAGTCGGAACTTGAAAATGTCCGACCTCCTACTAGAGAAAGTACAATGGAACGCCACTCAAAGTTGGAGTTCCTACTTGTGAACTCGGGGCAAATTCATGTACCCCGACTTCATGAAGAAGCCGTTGTCTGACGGCACACAACAATGGCAGCAAGCATGGCAGTGCACAATAGGCTACATTTCAATCAGCTGGGGGGGGGGGGTAGGCTGTACAGGATTTATGGACTACAGTTTTGTATTAGGCTAGTGAATGGAATATTAACATGTGTTTCTGTTCATGCGTCATCGTTTCCTCCTCTGTTTTGTTTATGTATGCAAGGAGGCTGCACTGCTGAGAGTTTAAAATTGTTCGTACACTTACCAAAGAAACATCAGTATGTCACGATCAGGCCATGTTTTTTGTTTTTACATTTCATGCCGAGCACCTGAAACGCTTAGAAGTTGGAAGTCGGAAATTTCAACTGGGAAATTCTGACCTCCGACATTGTCTGGAACGCAACATTAGCCTTCTTGTTTGTTCCCTCTCAAGGTGACTTCTGTCAGCTTTTTTGAGCTTCATAGCATTCATCTTCTAAAAATGAGGCATTGTTCCTGGAAAACGAGACATATAAACACCAGAAATTAGAGGATTATGTTACAGACTTTGCAAGTTCACTAAACTGTTTTACGGGAACATTTTTCTATTATGAGCAAGAAGCAAATCCAATTAGGCCTACTCAATGGCGGAGTAATGTGTTCTTGGTCCTTGTGCCCGGGTCAGTGCATGTGACTGGTGTTGTGGTCGGGGGAAGTGAACGTGATTGGCTCTGGATTTCAATGCCATGAGGGGGGAATTGTATTAGCATTGGTCGGTTGCTGACAGAGCTCCTTTATTTGAGACAGAGACACAGATATAATATCATCAAAGTGCCTTTCTGTACCACAGGGGGTTCAAAAGATTATCATGTCAGTGACTGCAGAGACGCCTACAGATAGACCGAACACCTGTCTGAAAAGATTATGGACTTCTCTTAAAATGTAATTGAAGAGAGTGAAGCGTCTGATCAGGGTAGCCAGTCCAGCCAGTTAAAAATCCTCCATTTTCTAATTTATGGTGAATAAAGTAAAAACCCTAGTTTAAGAGCTTCAGAGTCCTCTAAAATAAATAAAACAAAAATTAAATAAGAGGAACGCAATCTGCATGAGTGGCGGACAAATGCAAATACTTTTCAAAGGCCAGCGGCAACCAGAAGCTGAAACTGCTCCTCTGTCATTTAAGTAATATGGTCAGTATCACATTCGCAGTACATGAAACCCAGCATGAGATTAACTGTGTTAAGTCCCTTCAAGGACTGAAGAGGACACCAGTGACACAGAAACAGTACCAAAGAGAGAGTTCTTGCCTTTCACCTCTGAATTTGTCCTAATTGTTGTGTTGTACACATCTAATTTTGCTTAGTGTTAGAAAAAGTTATATATCATATATTCTTCTCAGTTTATTGTCAGTACAGTACTATAGGAATATTTGATTTTTCATTTCAATGTAAAGACTTGACCCTCTAGTTCCCATTAGCATTAATCATGGACTGCACACTACTTAAAATATCGGGGGGGAAAAGAGAGGGATAAAGAGTATAGAGAAGAAACCAAAGAGAGATTTCGTTAAGGTTTCAGTTACGCTAGGACATAACAGGGCCGTAACAAGGAACTTAAATATACACTTACACACATCACCTCTCCCTCAGAAAACTCTGACCAGATCAGATTCCAAAAATAAAATCTCTAAAATGTTTTAATTATTTGGATTTTGTAATGTTTTATTTATTCAGTTAGCTGTTGAATTATATTTTCAGTATTTACTTGAAGGGCTAAATTTGTTGGGCGGCTGTGGCTTGGTGGAAGAGCGGGTCGTCCTCCGATCAGAAAGTCGGCGGTTCGATCCCGGCTTCCGCCGGCCCATGTCGCAGTGTCCTTGAGCAAGACACCGAACCCCCGAGTTGCTCCCGATGTGCAGGCCAGCGCCTTGCATGGCAGCTCCGCCGCCAGTGGTGTGTGAATGTGAATGTGAGTGTGAATGGGTGAATGAGAGGCAACCTGTAAAGAGCTTTGTCCGCTAAGGTCGAAAAAAGCGCTATATGAATGCATTCCATTTCCCATTTCCCATTGTTTCTATGCCTTCTCCACACTACCAGGAATAACATTCGGGTGAGCAAATACCAAATTCTCCAGTCTTCTGTTGACCTACAAGTAGTGCCATTGACCGAATGTAGCCTAATATTAGTTGCTCTGTCCTGCTTGGTTAGATTTGGGAAAGTTTACAACCCAGCCAAAGCGTTGCGTTCGCCAAACACATCGGTTAGTCCTCATCCTGAAAGCCTGTTCTCTTGTAACTTTCAAAGTAAAACATGTTTAAAAATACGAACAATAAAGCATAAATCTAACCTTTTCCCTATCCAGGTGTGTGTATTTTTCTTCATCATACTTATAACACTAGGAATAACTAGCTCTGCAGTACAGAGTACAACCCCATACTTTTAGCAAAATATCATGTATGTAGCCAACAATATTCAAGACTCCTTTAACAAGTTTCTTGTTTTAAAATGAGTCAGCCAGAGACAGCGTCTTTAAGCATCTCATGGAGGTAACGTTAGCTTAATTACCTAGCTAGCTATGGTTGATAGATCCATCTTTTTAGCAGACAAAATTAACGGTGGCCAGCTAGAAACGAGAAGCCTGCTGTTTAGCAATGCGTCTTCGCAAATGAGTCGGAGCACGAATTTAAATTGCAGAAAAAGAAAAAAGGATGACAATAAGGATGCTGAAACAAATTACACTTGAACAGAGCAGGCATGTGTTTTGTTTCATATCATATCATACAAATTAAATTGAAATATACTATATGTGTCTGTATAGAGTTGTGTGTCATTTATTAACCATACTATTTCATTAGTAAGGCGTTATTTTTCTGGTACAACTAGTTGGCCTTGACAATATTTCGATGTACTGCAGATGAAGACTCAGTAGGCAGTGACCAGCAGAAATGGCACTAAATGGAGAGCCGTCTGGGAGCCGAAAGAGCCAGCTCCTTTCAAAGAGCCATAATTCCCATCACTGCTGCTTTTGGCTACCTCTGTCTTAAATCAAGGATCCATTGTTTAAAAAATAATAATTAATACTGAGAATTTTGAGTGGTAAATCTGCCACGGTTATCATTGCATGATGTGACATGGAAGAACGGAAAAGCTTGACAGGCGTAGCAACAGTAAAGGGAGGCTTAGCTAACGGTCAATTTAAATATATTAAGCCTTGAAATAGGCTACTATACAATCAGACTATAAAATAGCCACTGTGTGTGAGTTTATTTGAACTATAATGCTTACAAATTACTTAGGACATGACCTCAGGGTCCTGAATGGCACTAATGCTGGGCGCTGCTCAATATGTTATGGGGACAAAAAGCTTAAAGGCATCAGAAATGAAGCCCAGCAACATTAGTTTTCTTCTGAAATGACATTACAGACATTTTAGAGACATTTAGAGACACTTTACTGGCTTGATACAGTACAGAGAAATAGAAAAATTGTCTTGGTGTGATAGAGATGTAAACACGTTCCCTCTGCCTGTCACCATGACTGTGGTATATCAGTGTTGGTTGTGAATTTTTCATGTGGCATCCAGGGTGTCGTTGTCTTACGTTACGCTACAGTGTACCGTATCTACCCGGTGCGGTCTACACAGATACCCTTCCTTGAGCTGTTCACACATGTGGAGAGATGCAGCGCCTGTGTGTCATTTAACAAACATCAAGACAGGTTTTTATGTGTAGGAAGTCTAATATTTCCTGTAGGCTCTCACAACCTTCTGAGTCCTTGCTGTTGTTTCACTTCGCACATTGTGTGGCTGTAATTGGGTGAACACAGAGGGAAAGACATTAACTGCCTGCTGTATCTGTCTGCCTCTCCGGCATCGCGCCCAGTTCTATGCTTTAAACTTTAATGGTGTGATCGCTGCCACACTAGCGCTGGTCTACAGTGTCTTTTATGAGGCACATGTGGCACGATGTTCCGCTCACACAGGTGTCTTCTTCCCTCCTGCGTCCGAGGCTCGTACTGTAACACGAGAGCCGGCTGGCAGAAAGCGAGGCCACTCATTAAAGAACAACTAACCGTACCACAATGCCACAGACATCTGAGAGCTCTGAAGCTTCTCTTACTTCCTGGATCTCACAGCCCTTTGCTCCTCTGTCCTCATGAAGCACCGATGGAGTGTTTGAACTGTAAACCGTCAGAGATGTTACGAGTTCATTTGCTGCTGCCAGATAGAGACGTTTTCCGGTTTGTATCAAATTCTGCCTGTAAAAGAAAGAAATAATGGAAGCTCCCTTCCTATCTGCACTTACCCCGGAGCCCCTAAATCAGGCTTCACTGCCCTGATACACCGTTAAGATTTCGTTATGACTAAATGCTTCATGCAGTTCATGTTCTGTGCTCCAGCAGCCTCTTACTGCCTGCATTTCTCGTCCTTTTAGTCACCTTGCAGAGCAGAACAGTGAACCTTTAAAGGGCCGTAATTTACCGAACAAGTTCTTATTACCTGTGTGTCCAGCGGTGGTCATGACTGGTCACTGGACCACTGAGCAGGGGAAAAAGCACAGTCTGGCAAAAAGACCTTGCGGTCAGCGGCTTTAGTTGCATAACCTGATGGGTATCTTTACTGACCCCTATAAAATTCCTGATCACTGATCTGTCTTCTTCTCTAAAACTTTTATCATGTGTGTCTTTGTCTTTTAGTGGTATTTCTCAGTTTTTCACTACTTAAAGTGGCTATAATCGATTGTTTTTATAATAAAAATGTATCAAATGACTGTGAAAACAATGTGAAAGGGGTCGCTCGGAGATATGAACCGAACAGAGAATTTTCACCCAAATCTGCAGCTCCCCTCGTCTTCATGTAACGTTAGAGTGAGTTTCTGCTTACTGTTTAGCTGTCCGGCTGCAACGTTACGGTTTTGGTTCACTCTCACAGCGTCGGTTTCAGACACACGAGGCGGCTGTTTTCACTGAAAAAGCTCTATAAACCCTTGGCCCACTACCTGCTCAGCACCAAACAGCAGACAAAAACAGTTAGCAACTAAATGGTGACCATAGTGGAGCATTTAGCAGCTCAAGAGCCAGAGCTGGTGGAGACCAAAAACAGAGCTAACAAGACTCCAAATGAAAGCTTATGTTGCTCTGTAACTGCTGGGATGTGGAAATAAGCAACTGTTTGCTAGCAAGCTGGCCATATCAACTTACACAGTGATGATGTGTCAAGTGCTGTGTTCAGAATCAGAATCAGAATCAGAAATACTTTATTAATCCCCGAGGGGAAACTCTTTGTAACAGCAGCTCACTATCACGTCAGTGCACACAAGAAATGAAGTACTAAGCAAAAAGCAATAATATAATACACTATAATACAGGTAACTACAAAGTGGGTATAAGTATAAATTTAAAATTAAATAAGTGTAATGTAGAAAAAGTGGGTTAACCGGTTGAGGTTAATATTACAGTATAAAGTAATAGTGCATGAACTGTCAAGTTACGTGTAGCTTATTAACAAACTTTAGCACTATTCACAACTTGTTTCCCCAAAGTGGCCATAAAAAAATATCAGTTATTGCAGGTTTAAGTGAAAGTATCAAGACCTTAATGTAACAATTCTTCATGAAAGTCTTCAAGTGAAAGTCCTTCATTTGAAATCCCGCTGATGTAAAAGTACAGAAGTAAAATCAGCAGAATGTACTTAAAGTATCACAAAGAAGCATTTTCCCTTGTAGCCGATCTTTTACAATGTATTGTATTTTATGTCATTTTTAAATGTAAAATTTGAAAAGGTACCTGTAAACCTAGCTGTCACATAAATGCAGTCGAATAAAAAGTACAATATACGTCCCCCCTAAATGTAGTGTGGTCGAAGTATAAAGTAGCATAAAATGGAAATGAATTACTTGAGTAAATGTTATTTTCCACCACTGCTGTCTTTTTAATGTATCCTTTCTGACTTGACTCCTGGGAGCAGAAAACTATCTACAGTGTCTCTTTAATCTTTTACAGTATTTGATTTTTCTCTCTGCTTCAGTTGTATCAGGGGAGATTCGGGGGTTTGGGCGACCGAGTGTGTGTTGAGGTGTTTTATGTGCCGGCAGCTGGTGCTAAGGTAATGTGAAGTGATGCAGTTGTCAGGCTCTATTGTCTCTGCTGCTGGCCTCATCTCCCACTTGCAGCCCATAAAAGCAGAGTCATTTAAACGGCTAATGAAGTGGAGAGTCTGGGCCAGTGGCAGATAAAACCCACACAGGAAAAAAGCCTATTTTCTCAGCCCGGCTCTTATTTCACTTTGTTAAGGGAAATTCATTTTAAAATTCCGTTGTTTCAATATCCATTTCAGCACGCCTTGTGTTACTCTCCCATGTTCAGGTAGGTGTTGGTATATAACACTTGGCCACTATAGGTTAACTAAAAATTAGCCCGAATTGACTTGTCAATAAATATGATCAATTTTGGACACTTACAGCACTATATTATTGAACAGGCATGTTTATTTCTGAGCCACAACCTATGGAACAAAAAAACAAATTTAAGGGCCCTACAAACCAATGGTCCACCCACTCAGGTGTTTTCACTAAATTTGAGTACAGACTGGGCTTGGGCTTGATTAAAAGTTACCTCACACATTTTTAGCTTTGTTTCACCTCTTAAGCGTCAGGCAACTTACACCTTTTTCAAGACTGGATCAGCAAGTGGGCAAAGCGTCAAAGTGCCCCAGAGCCCCAGACCCCTAGGGGTACCTATTTTCACTCTGTTTCAATTGTTTTTGTTAATTTCTTTGTGTGGAAATTTGCTGCACTAATGTACAATATCAACTAATGCAGGTCTAACAATAATTTTGTGGCTCTGTCTTGTAGAGGGCCACAAATCACTAACTTCTTCTTCCTTTCTATCTCTTTTCATAAAAAAAAAAAAAAAAAAACAGCTTTGTATGCTGTTCTGCGCTTTAACAGACTACTTTTTGATGCACTTATGCTTTTTGTTACATTGTGTTGTTGTAATTGCTTCCATTTTCTTTCTCATAATTAAGTCGCTTTGGATAAAAGTGTCTGCTAAATGACTAAATGTAAATGTAAATGTAGAGGGGCCATGTTTCAAAATCTACTTTTAAGACCTTCACTTTAGTTTATATTGTGCTCACACATTGTACATTTGTTTTGTGCAGCAGGTATTAGGGCTATTATTCCAGTGTTTCATTTATTTATATTATTTGAACATAAATGTTGTCATTTGGTGTATTATACCAGAGTTAGTGAAAAAGCTCCTTTTCATAGCACTGGTTCGTCTCTAGATGATATAATGATGATGCCATGTGCACTACTATATACACAATTGGTTTTTGACATGGTAGGTGCACAATGGTACATACACCCCCGAACTACCTTCCACACAGAGTGGAAGTAGAGTGGAAAAAAAAGAAGCATTTCATGAAATATAAAGTAAAGATGATAAAAATGAAACACCAAAGTATTGTTTACATTTTATATCAACTTGTCATTTGCAAGTGCCTTCATCATTTCAAGTGTTAATTATAAAAAAAAAAAAGAAATTTGTGGAAGGTAGTTCGGGGGTCAGTATAGAGTCCAACAGCAGCTTTCTGCTCCAAACTGGTTAACCAGGTCATGCCGAAACCCAACCGCCGGTTTGTGCCACAGCACAGACTAATACAAACACATTTCAAAGGGCCGATATTGGCTGAATCCCTATTAGTCTCTGGCAACACTAAAAAGCTGTTTAAAGATTAAATTCATGTTTACTACAGCATCTCCACTCCCTGCTGCCGCTTGATTATCAGCTGATGGCGGTTCAACCTCATACCTGCTGCCTCACACGCAGCCGGCTCGCCTTTTAAGCAGGTTTCTCCGCCCTTGCCGCTACAAAACAAGCGGTACCCAGACATGACCCAATTAAGTGCCGCCTATGTTACATGTTAATTGATGAGCTCACATTATTTCCAGCACAGCTCCACCCAACTTCAACATGAGCAGAGGGCTATTCAGCCAGAATGTGTGAAAGCACCTGTGCAGGTGTGCAGGGCCTTTAATAAATCCTCCTGCTCACGTTGGTCACATTGGTTAGCCTGATCTCACAGCAAATTGGTAATTATTTGAAAGATGATTTATTATTCTTGCATTGAAAACCCTGTCTTTATCCTAAAAGAACAAAATGTAACAGGCCTTTTTCCCAGCAGGAATTTTGACTTTTCAGAGGCATTATTAATACCAATAAAGATGCAGCCAACGGGAATTCAGCCATCATTCATTTTATTATTTACACCTCTGATTTTCTGACTGTGACATATCACAACATAAGCAAAGTTGGAGAATTTATGACTTCTGATTGATTAAAGCATCTGTTTTGAGTGTCAGAAGCCATCACGGGCGGATTCTTAAGATCGATACTTCCCATAGAGAAATTTGTTCTGGACTACTTCAGGATCATCAGCTGTAAATGATTAAAATATTCCAACCAGAACGTTGTTCTGGATGCAATAAATTTAGTCACACACGCTCAAGAAAAACTGAAGATCTTAAATGGCATCAGGAATCAAGGAAAGGAAAAGAAAAGTCTCCCATGAATCAAATAAGTCACTCATGTCAGTGCAAACTCAGAATACTGCTGATTGTAAAAATCCACACTATCTTTCTACTTCTTTTGCTCAATCTTTTGGGGACAAACTGCTGTATCCCACCTACCATTTTAGATAAACAGATACAGTAGATGGGGGGGGGGGGGGGGGGGGGGGGGTCATTATCTCTCCGCGGTGCGGCGAGGCGCGGCCGCAGGCGGAGGGGGGGAAGCCCCCACGCCTTTTCTCGATGGCAAAACAGAGCATTGATGTGCGTATTCCCGGGCTTTTGTCATAATATTTCACAATAAAAGCTCTCTCTCCCCCTCTCTTTCTCCCTCTGTTAACCGAGTGATCAGTGCTGCATTAGTGTCAGTATTACGGCATCACATTTCATTCAAAACAACACAAATTTCAACCACTGGGGGCAGC
>CM022485.1:12709143-12780316 GCA_011952105.1 Coreoperca whiteheadi
TAAACAGATACAGTAGATGGGGGGGGGGGGGGGGTTTAATCTCCTGCTTCAGTACAGGAGCTTTGGTCCTGGAGGAGCGATTGAACAGACAGTAAACGATGCTCAGTGATAAAGTTCATGATCAGACATCTGTGATCATCCAGCTGGGTCTGCGTGTGTGTGTGTGTGTGTGTGTGTGTGTGTGTGTGATATTAGACAATGACTTTGACTTACAGTAAAACAGGCGTGTCCCACATTGTTCAGATAGAAATGAAGAATTCTTTGAAAAGCAAAGATTTGAGGTTATTGATTAGTGATCAGATTCTTGGCCTTAATTTACAGGATTGTGCGAATGTGTGAGAAAAGCAACAATGTGGCTTTGCTCTGTGTGTGTGTGTGTGTGTGTGTGTGTGAGATTGGGAGAATTAGATTGACCTTGCTGGTACAAAAGGCCGTCCTTCTTTCCTGTACTTGCCTCTTTGCCCATAAATTACCGCTGCGTTGGCAGAGCAAGAAGCCGTACATTTCCTTTATCGTTCTGCAGCCCAGCTGCAGGACGATCAGTGTGTGTCCAATCAGGACACACACGAGCAGAAACACCACCCTTACATACGCGAGTGTGTAAGAAATATTAAACACTCGGGAAAATGAAATTATGATACTGTGTGAATAAAAATAAATGTATGTGTGGCAATAAATGATCAAATGATTTTATCAATTTAGAATGTTCACCCCAGGTCTCTGTAAACTGTTGAAAAATATTATTTTTATAAATAGATTCAAGTTTGCTGCGTATTCAAGAATAACAACATCAGATTCCCAATTTATTTGTGGATTTATTTCCTGATATATTTTTACAAGATTTATTTTACAACTTCTGTGCGTATGCATATGTATATGTATGTATGCTGATAATCTCATAAAGTGCTACTCTGATGATACTCACTGGTACTTTTCTCTTTGTTCCAAAACAATCTCTCGTGACTTTACCCCTCTGTGTTTCCTCCTCTACGCTCTCTGCATCTCCTTCCACCTTCCTTTCAGCTCGTGGCAGCGATCATATTCATCAGCATCGGAGTCATCGCGTCTTTCTTCTGTGCCATTGTGGACGGGATCATCGCTTCAGAGTTCATTGTAAGTATCACATGTATTTACACGCCTGCACTGAAAAGAAAGAAATACAAATGAATTCACCTGTTTTTGTCTGGACAAACCCCAGATACTTTAATCAAGCGCGTGCTAAGGTCGACAGAGATGTGGGGGTTTCGCTACAGACATATTAGACATTAGTGAGATCAGGAACTTTGTAGATGGAATGAGACAGAACTGGCTGTAACATCACGACACCAGACAGGTAGACCAGACCAACTAACCTCAGTGCCCGAACTGCAGAGAGCTGCTGGGTCACCTGAAGAGCTGGGGAAACGTTCAGCATAAGAGGGCTGATTAAATGTGTCCAAAAGTTTTGTTACTTTTTCTAAGTCACTGAAAACTCCTGTATGACAATGCACACAAATTAAAACGCAAAATATGCAACTAGTGATGATGGATAGATCTATAAAAATACATCTTTAACTCTGTTTCAACTGAGAATTGATTTTCCAGGAAACGTCCTCGCAACGGTCTGTTGGAATTTGATGTATACATGTTGCCAATCTTTTTTTTTTTTTTTTACTGAAAGAGAAATTAACACATAAGAACAATTGAATTCCCCAAATACTTTTGTGTCTCTCTCGTTTTCCTTCCAACCACAAACATGTTCACTGTTACATAATGTTCTTTTTAATTCTTTGTTTCCATAGGAAGAAGCCGCATTTACTCTAAAACATTTTCATAATGAGTCAGTTTAACACGTCAGTTTTTCATTTGTCCCCATCATGGCATCGGTCAGAGGACAATTTCAAACGCTCTAGATTTTTATAACTCCCAGACTAATTTCATATGTGTGAAATCCAATTTGTGCAAATACCTGAGTTTGTTCATAGGCGAATGAACAGAAAATGCAGAGAGGTCAATTAAGGTCATTTTTGCTTCCTTACTGGATATCTGAGATGTCCTCAGTGTTTCAATACATGGACACGAACACCTCAGTTTTTCACCTCGGCCTAATGAATTTTAATGAGTATCTTAATGAGTATGGACCAGCGAGAGTTTATAAAGCTGGACCTCTCAGCTCCTGGCACCGAGTCACTCATATTGATCAACAGTGCTATCAAACCTCTGCAGATATATTTATTTTGTGCTTGCGGGACAGTAAAAGTCTTATTTATTGCACCTTCGAGCTTTGGACAATCATATTATATTTCACATTACATAAAGGCCAGTGAGGTTTAATGCTGTGGGTTTGTATTTGTGTTTGAGCAGGCGCATGCTGTAAACCTTCAGTGCTGCACTGACAGAGAAACAGGAGAAGGATGGACAGAATAACACAAGCCAGGGTTCAAATTCACACAGATGATAACTTAACAGGATACACAAGTACAAAAAGTGCATCACTGAAACCCGTAAATCATAGATATTTACTCTAAAAAAAAAAAAAAAGAAACTGATGCGCAGAGAAACAATTTAGATCACGGTTGTGGTGTACAACAAGTCGATTAACTTGATATTAATTTAACAGATTTAACAAATCAGTCCCTTCTCTCTCTTGCTAATCTGTCTAACACACCCGCAGGACACAAGGCCCTTGCAGGAGGACATGTGTGACTTTTACACCAGTGGATCGGGCTACGCCTACGACAGCTACTACACTGAGGTGATTCTCATATGTACATGTACTGTACACATGCTTAATATATCACCAGCCATTGTCTGTAATGCAGAGTCATATAGCAAATATATTCTCAAAAATTAGAATAATGACGAAGACCTAACGTAACCTAGCCTAATGTATGGTTTCCATTTACTTATAGATCACCTTTAGCTCTAATCTCCCTCTTGCTACACGCTGCTTTACATTTGTGTCTCAGTATTTGTCTTTTAAATGGTGTAAATGATGCTTGAAATACATTTTAGGTTAATACAGGATTATAGCCTGTGTGCTTGCAGCCTTAGTTGAAAATCACAGTGTTTGGTGACATCTAGTGGTCAAATAATGTTACTGCATTGAAAGAAATAACTGCATCTAGCTCCCATTTCAAATCCAATGACAAGCAAATAGTTCTTGAAATGATGTGTTGACATGCAGACAGTATTTATTTGTCCAGCTCCTGCTTATGTGGCTGTTGTATCAGTTTTCATGAGGTTGAAAAAAAAACCTTTTGTACAAATGATTAAGAACCTCGTCTCCGACACTGCAGGTGACCTGCCGGTCATTCGACAAAGCATGCAAGCTGAAACTGAGGAGCAACACCTGCTACTGCTGCTACCTGTACAACTGTGAGAGGTGAGGCGCAAAACAACACAAGCCGCTGGTGGTCAGATGTGAGCAACATCCAAATACATGTGTGTGCACCTTATTGCGGCATGCTTTAACCCATTTACTTGCAATTTGCATGTACCACGTGTTTGAGATTACAACAACAACTGGACCCCATTCATTTCAGTACACCATATCTTAGGCTAACCAAAATAATAAAGTGATTGACCAGCGTGCAGGATTCTTCATTTTTATTTCCTACCTGGAAGGTTTGAAAAAACAACCAAAAAAACAATGATAAGCAGTTGAAAGTGGTTGCCATACGACAGGCCTTTTTCATGGCAGACATTTTGACATGTCATAGCAGGAGGTGTTATAAATAAGAATAATAAGAGCCGCACTCTATTTAGCATCACCTGTTTTATTTTTGTCTTGACCCCCCTGCTGTCTTCCTCTTCCAGCACAGAGTACCACACACAGTACTATGAGTTCACCGGGGTCAGCAGCTGCTGGGATGTGATCCACCTGCACCGTCTGCTGTGGGCCTCAGTGGTGCTCAACGTGATTGGCTTGTTCCTGGGCATCATCACCGCCGCCATCCTCGGAGCGTACAAGGATATGGTGAGCAGGAGTCCAAAAGAGAGAGACATTGGAGTGCGCCTGTACTTGACTAGCCAAGAAGTTAAAAAGGACTCTTTGGAGTGAAGGGCCACAGAAAATGCAAAGAAAGGAGATTTAACGGAGTCCTGGGGGGAAAAAAAAGCTTGCAATATTACGTGGCTGACAGATGTTTCGGCAAAAGCCTTCAACACCTTGACGAAGAACATTTTTTTATTATACTCATGACTTCAAACTAGTTACCTTTCCTCATTGCCTAAAGGCCACATACAGTATCTGAGAATGTAAAATCCCTAACATCCGTTTCTGGCCTGTGTGTGATATATAGGATCCTGATCTCCAGGATGTGTGTCACTAGATGACGTTATTTTAATGGCAACTCAACACCATCTCTCACTAGAGCTTGTTTCAAAGCTTCCAAAAGGTAACAGTTTATCACTGAAAGTGGAAGCGTGCCAAGCTCGCGCTGCCTGCATCTGATCAACACAGTTCCTGAATTACCAAAGGGGTCGCTCATGAGATTGATAAAAAAAAATAATGCATTAACTGAATACTGTTCTGCATACTGGAATATTTAATGGGTTTTCTTTTTGTATTTGAATCTTTCTTTTTTGCTCTGTTACTTTACCAAAGCTTTGCTTGAAACATAGCTTTGATTTATGTGTGTGCAGATATCTTTTGGTTTCACTGCCTCACTACATTTTCAGAAATTTACAACTCACACATGAGAGCACCAAAAACTCAATAAAATGCGATTTCTCTGGCATGAATGGTAAGTCTGATAAGCTGTTTTAGTGACATGAAAACCTCTGATTTTATTTTTTTAATCTTAATCGTCCCGATTTTACGATTATTGTTCCTACAGTACATTAGGCAGCAATCATACCTCATTACCTCTTGTATAGTGAAGTGTGTGTTTCATGTGTAACTGGTGCATACTTTCTCACATTTGCCTCCCAGCTTCTTTTGATGATTTCCCATCTTATCCGAATCCATTTTTTGCTGTTTTCCTGCAGCAGAAGCCGACTCCTCAGATGGCTCCCAGCCCCACACCGCCACCCCACATCCTGTACAACCCGACCCAGCACATGCTGAGCTACGCTGGCTTCTGTCCTTCAGGACAGACTCTACCTGCCTACTCCAACTATCCAATAGCCATGCAGGTAGGGGCCCAGACCAAAAGCAAAAAAGAACCATTAATAGGCGCCTTTTTCATGGAAGACATTTACATTTAGTCATTTAGCAGACGCTTTTATCCAAAGCGACTTACATATGAGGAAGACACCTATAAATACAACTATTTAAATTATAACAAAACACATATACAGAACACTGATTAGGGTGCCAAAACTACTGAAACATTTAAGCATTTAAACGTCTTGCAGGACAACAGCACACATGTAGTGACCTTAAAAAGGGTGATATTATTGCTTTGGTGTGTTTCCACAAAGAAGGGAAGAACTGTCCATGACAAAGAACTATAACACTGAAAGAAAAGCACACATGTAAATAAAAAAATTAGTGATGACTGAATTCAATTGAACTGCTTCAGTTTCAGCGTCCTGCTATTGTTCATGCTGCCTCACTGTCACACTGCTTACTGGGACACTTGAATGGAACAGAGCCAGCGTTAATGTTATTAGTTACACGTGTGCTTTGCTTCTGCTGTGAAAAAGGCCAATCTTCCATTCCAGTGTATTAGCTTGGCAACCAGATGAGCAGCACTGGATCACATTTATTCTTGCTGCAGTAGCACAGCTGTTTCACCCCAACATCAAAGCACTTGACGAGAAAGAAAACTACTAATCTGCACTGCTGCCGCGTCACATTACGTTTTTACATTTTGCCATCATAACGGTATATATACTACGAGCTTCTGCTGTGAATCTATTCTGTGCACACGACATCTATTGCATGTCTGTCTGTCCTGGGAGAGGGAGCCCTCCTCTCCCTGAGGGTTGGGCAGGGAGGGGGTTCCTTATTTAAATCGAGGGTCTAAGGACAGAGGGTGCCCTATGTTGAATTTATTGTAAAGCCCCTTGAGGCAAATTGTGATTTGTCATATTGGGCTATATTAATAAAACAAAATTTTAAAATTGAATTGAATTACTGAAGTGAAAACTTGACTAAAACCAATCTATTACATGTCTACTGAGGGATAAACTGTTTTTTCATATTACATAAAGACGACTTTTAGACACAGTAGTGATGTGGCTCTGGGGATGGCAATGTCAGGATTGCTCAGGATTAATTGCAATCGCTTTGTTGATCCCTTAGCTTTTCATCGAGCGCCATCATCAGGTCTTTGTCTGTACTTTGTGTTTATGGCTAAGTAGTAAATATTAGCAAACTAACACAATAAACTAAGGTGGTGAACATGGTAAACATTACACCTGCTAAACATCAGCATGTAAGCATTTGACGTTAAATACAGCTTCACAGAGCTAGCATGGCTGTAGATTCTTCTACTGGTCTTGTTTCATGTAACAGGGATCATTTATTGTGATGGTTGCCATCCAAGGACCTGCTGAAGACAGGAATGTCTGATTGATGCTTTATGAACTGGTGCCATAAAGCAAACCGTGACATGAGCTGTAGTTCTTAAACAAGCCAAACGCTTCAAATAAGCAGATTGTTTTATGTATATATCATGACTTTGTCTGAAATTTGTAATATGTCTCACAGATGTATTTTGGATGATGGCTGATCTTTGCTGATATTTCTGTGGCTGCTTCCAGAGAACCAAACTATGCAAAACAATAGAATAAAAACCACACCTCACATAAAAATGTCAGAAATTATTTCAGGCATCTCTGGCTCTACTCCACATGCAACCTACCACTCCCTGTCTCTCCTGCTCTCCCACAGCATAACGGCAGCTATCAGCCACCTGCTACTCCCCAGATGATCCCTGAGGGAGGCCTTGCCTCCAACTCCTGCCTGTCTGAGGACAACCAGGGCCAGCAGCCCTCTCAGACTCCCACCCAGCCACAGACTCAGGGAGCCCCACAGGAACCGGGGGGCTACATGCTGACACCCAACGCGCCTGTCCTCTACGGATCCTCCTACAGCCCCTTTGAGAAACCTCCACCCTACGCCTGCTGAGCCCTCAGACAAACATATGGGGCATGTTGGAGAAAAAATATCTTAAACTGGTCAGACTGAATGTAGCACAAGACATTTCGTAGGTGACCTTGTAGACGGTTAGACACTGATATAAATGCTACGTTTCGTGTAGTTGACTGAAGAGAGAAACCGATTTCTAGCTATGTAGTGTGATTATATAGACATGATTAAGCTATTTCACGTGTATTCATTAAGGGAAATGGTTTTGGGAAATATGCTTATTCAAATCTTGCAGAGAGTTTGATGAGAAGTTTGATACCACTCTCATTTCTATAGCTTAATATAAAGCTACAAGAACCAGCAGCCGGCTAACTTAGCTTAGCACGAGACTGCAAACAGCTAGCTTGGCCCTGTACAAAGGACACACAATCCACCTACCAGCGTCTCTAAAGCTCACTTATTAACACGTTTGTTTAATCTGTGCAAAAACCGAGGTGTAAAAACTAGAAATCGACTCCAGGAAGTTACTGCTCATCCCACTCTCAGCAAATAAAGGTATTTCCCAAAATGACAAACGTCTTTCAGCCTAAAGCTCGCCTTCAGATGCTTACATATTACATATGAATAAGTGTACACAGTAGTAGCAACCTTGACTGTGATCTGATGGTTGTTTCTGTTATAACTTGTGTAGATTGGATCACAGATCTTCCTGTGTTTTGTCGCACTATAGACTAACTACCGTACGAGCAATTAAAAGGGCTTTCTTGAGATGTTAACTGGAGAGTAAATGATGCTGATATTGCTGTTATTTAATTATGTTTGTGTGAATCATTTAAGGTGCACTTTAAAGTCAATATACTGTATATATTATTGATGATGCATGTTAACTGCTGTGGGATGGGATTCTGTAGCTGCCGGCTGCTATGAAATGCATTATATAAGAAATGCATACAGTCACTGAGGCATACAAATACATGTGTAGTAAGGGCTTCATCAAAACCTTACATTTAAAGGAAGGGTTCGACATTTTGGGAAATAGGCTTATTTGCTTGTTTGCCGAGAGTAGAATGAGAAGATCGATACCGCGCTCGTGTTCATGTTAATGCTACATGTATGATGTATGAAGCTACTGCCAGCAGCCGCTTAAGGTTATCTTAGCGTAGAGACAGAAAATGGGGAAATAGCTAGCCTGGGTCTGTCTAAAGGTAACAGAATCTGCCTTCCAGCACCTCAAAAGCTCACTTCTCATCTCTGGGCAAGAATGCCATGCAGATGTTTATTTCCCAAAATGTCAAACCTTTCTTAAAAATGTAAACAATTATTTAACCAGTACCACCAGTACTATTTTCACTACCAGTATCAGGTGTTTCCACTGTAACGTTATTTTTTCACCTTAAAGTGAGACTATATATGTAACAAATCACACATTCTTCCTCTTATAGAAATAAAAAGTTGAATTCATAAGCAATAAAACGCTTTTGCTCAACTCAATACAGTATACTACTACTGCCTTACTTAGTCTGCTATGACCAGCAGTGTATGGGGCTAATGTTAGCAAATTAGTTATTGATGTACAATTCTCATTACGGACTCAGTCCATCATTAGCAATGAGCATGGAGGTTCACTCCTGACCTTGACGATAAAATATGATGAACTTAAAGGTTCATTTAAGTTATATCAGGGCTTTTGCTCAAATCTCGCCGCCTTTTTCAGCAAATGGAACTTGCTCAGTCTTCATCATGTGTTAAATGTATGAGACTTCTGTTAAGTGAGAACAGGTGTATGGAGGGTAGATCGTAACCACTCAACTCACCTTTGTCAACCACCTTACAACATTAAAGGTAAAATATTTAAGATTTTTATGAAATCAAAGCCCGTTTTTTAGCTCATTATTATTAGTATTATCTTACTAATATCAGCCTCACTGTTTACAATTTGATCTCTTTACGCCATGTCAGAGCTGTATTAAGTTAATGCGACCCCCCCCGGCATTCACGTGTTTTTCAAGTGACTGATGTTTTGTAGTTATACCACCTGAGCAAGTTCTATAGGCTGAAGAAGGGTCTGAAATACAGTCGAAGATGTACAGTCACACATGGAGCTGGACATGAAAAGTTTATCTTTAAGTAACCACAAGGAATACAAATGCATTTTTTTTTTTTTGAAAATACAATTTTACTCTATGATGTTCATACAACTGCTTTTATTTTTGTTTTTAAATAGGATTTTCACTGCTGAGGGAAGTTAAAACTCAAAAGGCAGACTTCTCTCAGCATTGTACACATACTGGCAGTTAAAGTGAAAAATAAAAACTAAAGACAAAGTTCAATATACAACACATGATAAAAAATAAACAATAACTCGTCAAGCTCTATATTCTGGCATTCATTCCTCAGAAAACTAGAAAATTATACATTACAGAGGGAAGTAAAAGAACACTGGAGCCCTTTTGGCATTCTCAATCACAATGCTCCTCTGACATTCTTTGTTTTAATTGTGTTTTGATTTGCTCAGCACCTATAAAATCAAATTAAAAAAAGATTTGTATTCGTCGCTCAAACTTTTATTTGGAAGCAGATGAACTTGAGAGACTCGGATTACTGTTTTTGACTTTGGATCAACTTAAATGTGCAGAAAACCCCAGTGAACATAAGGTAGTGTTTGTTTTCTGTCTTCTATAAAGCATTGTACAGTCACGTTATTTACATATTCAGTATATTACAGCGCACTCTTTTTACTCTCAGTAGCTTTTGTGGTGCGTTCAATGCAGTGCTCACTCTCTCTCCTTCATGGAGAGGGCCCCTCCCTGTCTCCCTGTGCTTCTGTGACTAATCTATCATCCTCAGATCGTAATATGGCAGGTATTCAGTGTGAATGGGTGATTCTGTGGGTAAGAAGGGGCCTTTGAGACGAAGCTAGTGATTGAAGATTATTGAGAATCCAGGTGTCAGTCAGTTTTTTTGAAAGACTGTAATACTCCAAAATGCACAGGTGGGAATGCATAGTGTATTAACTGTAATGAGTACATTTCAATAGGAGACGTGTTAGCTCTGTTTGTGTGTGTTACAGTACTGCACCTTTGTGAAATTATTCACCTGTTGTGAAGGGAAGCTGTTGTGAAGTTTGGGTTGGTTGTTCTTGGTAGGCACATGGTTGAATTTTAAGGTTGCAGGGAGACATGGAGTGCTGCTTTAGTTGAGAGGAAATCAAGAAAATGGCTTCACACGCTGTCCATTTCTACCTGCAACAATGTGCAAGGTTTTCTACAGAACACAAAGTTGTGCCTAATACCATGCCTCCCTGCTGTGTTGAAGGAGGGGATTCAGCTTGTTAGGGGCAAATAAGATTGATTTAGTCCCCAATCAACCCCTAAGTCAATATGCACCAAACACTCGTGAAGATCTGAGCACCTATTCACACATTTTCTCTGAGTAGGGTAGCTGATGTAGGACGATTTATATCTGGTCCCCATTTTTTAAATTTCAACGGATTCTACATTAGCACTTGATTATTTCAAGCTTTGCGAATGTGGGCCGTAGCTGAACTGGATGTAAGCAACATGACCACAGCTCTATCAGCTGAGTTGCTGCAGCGGAGAGTCACTTTGCCTACACAGTTCCAGTCAGGTCTGCATATAAGCCAGGATGCCAGGCGTGGCAGGGTGACCCAGGACCAACCATTTGACATTGATCTAGATAAGGCCCTGTGTGTTCTTGTGGGCTCACAAGGCTGTGATACATGGGCAGTTTTTGAGGCAATGTTGTGTAGCATTTATTCCCCTATTTTGGGAATACGGGTGTTGCTCATTGGCTGACTAACTGCCTTACTGGGTCATAGTACTGAGAAAATACGGTGAAATTCCCTGCAAATGCCTCTAGGCAGCAATGTCATCACAGTAAAAGGACAGGGTGATCCTGGGCTAAGGCTCCGGCTGCACCACGATACCTGGTCCATTTTTGTTGGGGTTTTTTTGTTGTTTTACATTCCAATCTAAAACATCTCCCCACTGGTCAAAGCTTTTATAAATATATTGGAAATCATCCCCATTGCCTGAATGAACTGCTTATGGATCAGTTTTGGCAGACTGATGCGCTGGTCACTGATGAGAGTCCAGCAGGGGGCAGGAGTGTGAGCGGATGTCGTTGTGTTTGTGGATGGCCTGGTCCAAGTCCAGAGGCTGTCCGTTAACACTGACCTCCATACAGCCGCTGTAGGGCGCCGACACCGGCGTGGACACCAGAGAAACATCTGAGGGAAGAAATGACAACATGTGATCCAGCAAATAACAAGATGGACTGTGTGGGAGCCCTAACTGTGACCTAACCACAAGTATGCAAACAGCATTACTCAGTGTGTTGAATCTGCCAGACTCAGCAAACACATTAACCAACACTTAGACCTTTTATCATGTATACATAACAATTCTCATCAAAGCGTTGACTAACAAATTTGTAGATAAGACAAAATACTTATTAATGTTTTCATTACAGTTTGGGAAAAGTTGGAGCACTTTCTGGCTGGGATCCTGAACTGTTTACTTAGTGACAACTTTGCATCCTTATTATGGTTTGCTGTATACCAAAAAAACAAAGTGAGCCACTCATGAATGGTAGGAATTTTGCATAATCACCTCTTCTCATCATTGCCTCGGTAAGATAATATATTGTTGACGTGTGTTCGATGTTTTGGAGACTGTACGAGAACATAGGAAGGTGTGGCGAGTGTACAAAGACAGATTGGGCAGAAAAACCTGATCTTTAGGTTATTCAATTGATCAGCTCAAGAAAACTGGATATAACAAGGCGTGTGAGGCTTTGCAATGTAAAAATCTACATGTTTGTTTTTTTCATGTTCTAGACCACAAATGTTTCCTTACTAAAGTAAAAGGCATGAACAGCCCACAATAATGTGTGTGTATATCTTTTACTGAAAAGAGAAAATGTCTGACTTTCATTTTTATATTTTTAATGTGCCAATTATGAATCCTTTTTTTCCACCTGAGTATAAAATAATGTCTGGCAGCTTTAGATGGGTTTACTGTTACTACTGATCATTTATGACACCTCCCCCCAAGGTACTTAGCATCACCACTAACATAAACATAAAACCCAACATATTGTATGAATAACCTCCTGCAAAATGTGTATGTAAATGTGTGTGTCCTCACCAGGGAGGCCTCCTATAAAGGTGCTGGACTGTGACAAGAGGTCAAAAGGAACTTCGCTGTCTTCACTACGTCCAGACTGGCCATCCACCAGCAGCAGGGTTTGGTTGCCTGAGATCGTCACCTGGATTTCATGATTCTCGCCATCACACAGGGGGGCAGGAGAGCTGGCGATGATGATATCGCCTACAGATACCAGAACAAACTGAAGACACACACAAAAGGTCAGTTCTGAGATCAAACATACAGTAGCAAACTCATTTTACAAACATACGCAGGTTGAGCATTACAGTACTCACATCTCGCCATTCATCAGTGCCGGGATGATAGTCGGCCAGCGCGATGGAGAGAGGGACTCTGTCCTGGTGAACGAGTGCAAACAACACTCCGATCGCAGAAGTTGGACGCAGGGTCAACAGGACGCTCAGGTTCTGTGATTCTGAAGTGATGAGAAGAGGAAGTGAGAGAACAGCAGGTCATGAACTTTATCGAAAGGCAAACTGTTGACAAAAGAGTGGACAATGGTGGAGGCCAACTAACATTCACCGTAACAAATTAGGCACTGACGAACTACTTCAGGAAGAAGCAATTAGGCTCAGATATGCAAACCCCTCACGCTATGTATCTCACACACACACACACACACACGCGCGCCCGCGCACACACACGCACACACTGCACCATAGCTGATGTTGAAGAGAGCGAAGCCTGTGCCGGGGTAATATGCTCCAGGATCCTCGGCGCTGAAACACTGCATGTTGTCGTTGGACCGAATGGTTTCTTGTATGGACGTATCTTCACCCGTCAACCATCTCCACTCCTTCATACAGCCGTCGAGGCGGGGGTTCACCTACGTAACAATCACAGCAGTTAAGAAACATCTCTTCTTGGTACATATTCAAGAAGCTACGCAAGCACAGAAAAACAAACACCTGATTGACGAGGCCCTCTTCTCTGAAAGGGACTCCTCCCACAGTGAGGTTGAGTTCATGCATTCCCTTCTTTAGCGTAAACAGATCACCGTTCACTGCGATCTTCATGACGGCCTCCCTGTCAATCTTAATCACTAGACTCCGCCCCTGCTCCTCCACCGAGATCTAAGAAGAAAACGAGACATTTAAGGAGCTTTCAATCAGCTAATGAAGCTAATGTAGACAGTGTGTTACTGTTCATGACAGAAACCTCCAACCTTTCTCCACTGGCCGTCATTGACAACGGGGCCGCTGCTGGTGACCCTGCTGACGGTGCCGTACTTCAGCTGCAACTCCAGCTTCCCATGGTGCATTGCCAGCACGATCCAGGAGCTGTTTAGGTGACCTCCAGCAAAGAAGATCACCCCCTCAGGGTCGTAGGTGCGGAAGTCAAACTCTGCTGAAAAGCTGGGATGAACGAGTGTGCATTTGAATAAGTAAGTTAGTATGACAAAGATAACTGAGAATAAATAATAAAAGGAAATAAGAACGGACAGGAAGAGATTTCAGAAGAGAAACAATTCATTTTGTGGCCAAAATAATTTAATCTGCTATCCACTTGGCACTCAAACGAAGTGGGTGGTATTTTCCCAGCTAATATTAGAAATTATTTTTAGAATTAGCTGATACAATTTCACAAAGTGACTATGTATGGTAAAAAAACACTTTTCCCCTTTCAGACATCAAACCAATTCAATCTCGCGGTTGGATTTACACTTTCAGGGACTGTATCACTTTAACACAAATGCCCATTAAAAACTAAAATTTGAACAAGAATTTATAGCAGGATCTGATTAAAGCCAAAAGCTTAAATTATTCTTGGTCACTCAACACCACAGACATCAAGTGATACTTAACATGTCTTTAAACAAGTCTTGCAAAAGACTTAAAATTATTTCTGAAATAAAAAAAACAAACACTTCTGCTCACTTCTCTGCTCAAGCGAAACTAAAACAGTCAACTACAATTAAGGTATAAATGTAGGTGTAATGTGTTTGTTAGCAGACAACTGTTGAGAGTATTGAGTATCTAAACATAACTTTCTCACCCAGTCTGAATTCTCCTGCGGAAACGCAGCCTCACAACTGGCACACCGCTGAACATGCGGCCCAGGTAGAGGGAGCGAGAGTTCCTCTTCAGAGACGGCGACATGCAGGGAGTTAAAGCCTGTGAAAACAAAGCTGGAGATAATACATGCTGCTACTTCAGGAGAACCATTTGTGTATTTAAGTGTGACTTGACTCAAGAAAGTAGTTTATAGAACTATTGAAATTGCTGGTTAATGTTTGCCACAGTTGATGTATTTCACCTTACAGCTCCTGAGGTCCTGGCCCAGCTTCATGCCCTGACGACCATCACAGAAGCAACGGAAACTCCCTGGAGTGTTCAGACACTCGTCTGCACAAACACCCGACTCGCACTCATCTACATCTGACAAGTGACAGAGCAGGTTGAAGCGATAAAAGAGAAGGAGAGATTAAAGTCGTGAGTGGGGTATAAAGGGCTACAGAGAATCAGAGAGTTCAAAAAGTCCCATAAGTGGAGGAATTACTCAACACATGAACTTTCGAGGATCTAAAAAAACATCAGTTCCCCAAGCATGAAAAAAATAAATGACAGATGTCTTTCCTGTCAACATATCAGGGACATGTTGTTTGCAGGAATGCAAACAACACTTCAGTCAAGTGAACTTTGACGTTGACTGGGTGGTGTCTGCCCGCTCCATATACAGCCTTACATGGCCATGAGAAGGTTGGCTTTAATAAACGTTAATTCTCAGAGGAGGGACACTGAGGTTATGAAAAGTCTGGTTTCCACTGCAGAGCAAAAACAGAGCAAACGAGTGATTAATGACTTTTGTTTCAGTCTGTGAATTCTTATTCAATGTTTTTACCAACAGACCTTAGGTTATCTTATTAAATAAAAAGATAGGAGTTGTTTGGCTTTAGACATCCTTCCATTACTTGAGTGTAAAAGTGTATGTTGAGCAATTAGCTAATGCCTCTTGCTACAAATGTATGAGAAAACATGAGATTAAACATCCAGTATACACTGTTTATTATGGTCCCTTGGCTTGGTGATGCTGCTGTGATTGTACAGATAGCTGATATAGTGTTTTGAACTCATTGCATGTTAAAAGCATCATCTGGTGTGCTTAAGATGACTCTGAAAAGTAGCAAACACTTCTCTAACCTGTAAACCTATGGCATGTCTTCTGTGTTTGTGAATTCTGACTACTGCCTTTTAGCTTTATCTCATCATTTTTGCTTTCATAACTATTTCTGTCCTGACCAAATCTGAAATCAAATCTGTGTATTTTACGCCTGAACTGAACTTTTCTAAAAGGCACGGAGATGGTGACCTGTTACCTACTTAGATAGAATTTCTTCAAAATGTCTTTGCATTCCTTTCCTGACCCCACAACACAGCTGCATCGAGTCCTGCTGAGGCTGAAACTGCTCCTCGGTCAGTTCTCTTTAAACTATGCGTGCTTGTGTGTGCGTGTCTCTCTTTTATTGTGTGTATACACACTTACCAACACAGGCCTTGGTTTCATTGTCGTAGACATAGCCGATATCACACAAGCAATCATAGCTGCCCTCCTTATTCTCACACCGTGCTGTTCCATACACACCTGGGTCCTCACACTCATCCACATCTGAAAGACACAAAATGTGGTCAGCTGGACAGGTCCAAGTCTGGTGGGAATTCAACGGTACCAAGACGATACGGTCAACTCCTCAGCTCGATGTGATCGGAGGAGGTTATTTGTACCTTTGCTCATTAGTGTCAGGGGAAAAAACATGTCAGAAAAAGACACCAGACACCTAAACTGAATTAGGAGTGGGAAAATAAAATAAAACCAGCCACAAGAGAGATGCTAGTAAATTCTGGTCCTGATTGGTTAACTGGAATCAAAACGACCCCAATATTAAATTTACCCGAGAGCAGCTTTCAAATGTTTCACTTTTCCCAACATCGTATATACAGTACATACTCTATCTGCTTGTTCTGGCACGTCACTGAAACTACGTCAGACTTACGTTGAAATAAATATTTACACCAAAAGCAATGTTTTTAGAGGCTGTACCATTAAATCAAAAGATGTCTTTATCGTGATTTTATGCATATTTCTATATTTCTATTATCTATAGAAACTTTAAATAATCTTCTGTGGGTTTAAAAAATGTTGGACCTGGCAAATTGTGTTTTTGCCTAACCTCTTAACAAAACCATGTATTCTTTATGGACTTTCAGTAATAAGTATGTAACAACACAGAACAACACTGCCATTGGATTACTATTGGGACCTCAACCACAAAAACTCTCACAATGAAAACCCTTGCAAATTAATTACGAATACTTATACAATGATAACTGCAGAAGCAATTAGATTCTCGTAGTTTGAAGTGGATTCAAAATTGTTAAAATGCAGAGTCATGACATGATTCCAGTTGTTAGACGATGTGCATCTATGGTTTGTGGCTTACCATTACACATGTGGCGTCCTACCAACATGTAGCCTTGGTGACAGGAGCAGCGGTAACTGCCCATAGTGTTGTTGCACCCGTGGTCACACCCTCCGTTTCTCTTGCTGCACTCGTCAACATCTGCAAATAGGATGGTAGTACAGTCAACACGAGCACAGGAAAAATATCATCATGGGCTGTGTACAGCATTAGGTTGTTTGGCTGGTGCTGAGATTTCCCATAGCAATTTAGGATCAGGTTGTATTTAACATAACCTATTTGAAAGCTAAGTTTTTAAATTCTGAATAGGCGTGCGCAGCTTGATACAGTCTGAAAAGCTCACTTAAATGTCCAACGCATTTGTACTTTGTTAGACGCCTTACAAATAACTGACACACTATGTCATTGTGGCCAAGTGTTGCAGCTGAGTGTTTAGGAGGAGCGCGGTCGTCAAGTGGAAAAGACTCAAACTTTTGGTTTCCTCTCACAGTAAGGTGGCAGGATGAGTCACAGTGGAAATGTGTGGAATGGAGGCAGTGCCATAATTTAGAGAAACACGTTTCCCTCTCCCTCATAGTGTGCGTGTATGAATTATGTGCGCTTTCCAGTTCCTGCTTATACACTTAATATTTGTTACATTTTACTCCTAAAAGTGGAATCCCAGGTCCAACGTTCACGTTTTTCAGAGGAGATGCAAGCCTCCCGCCATATCTATACACAGTAACTAGCCCTGACCTCCAAAGAGACACATAGATTCTCGTTCATGCAGTTCATGTTGAGCTGATACACCATTCACACATCACATTAAAAACAGCAGCGGCAGGAACAGTTGGATATTAAAGAGACAGGTCAACAACAACAACAGTTGCAACTTTAAAGATAAAAGTGAAACAGAAACCCTAAGAGGACAGTTTTGCGAGGTGAGAATAAAAAAAAATAAAAAATACACATTCACATTCACACGATGAGAAACAATGAAAATATTTGACAAATAAATGACTAATGATGGGAAGCAAGAGCTTTCTATGAGTGGACGGGACAGGAGTTTGTCTGCCAGAACCAAGGTCACAGTGACTATGACATCCATCCACAGAAGCTGGATATGACACTGAGTGACGGTGCACAAATTCAACCTCTGCTGAGCTCTAGCACATAGGGTCTAGATACTCTCCCATTTTCCATAGTGATGACAGTACCTCTCTCACATCTGGCTCCGGCCCAGCCTGTGAAACAGTGACAGAGGAAGTCGCCTTTTTTGTCCTCGCAGCGCACCGTACCTCTGGCATTACAGGGAGAAGGAGAGCACTGGTCTGGAATATCTTCAAGTTTGAGAAAAACAAAGACAGACAGAGAGAAAGAAGAGTTATTATTGCTTTAACATTGAGTCTGTACAGACCGGACGCACACAGTGAGTGTAACTGTATACTGAAACCAGACAGAGGAAGGGTATCGCTTATGTTCTGCATATCAGGAGTTAAATATAAATAGCCTAATGCTGGCTAAGCTCTCCTGCCGGAGATGCCCTAAATCCATCCTTCCCAGCATACCTGACCTCTAGCTCACAAAAAACAAGATCAGATGGAAATTCAGCAGTTTTTGTTTGTCCTATCTGTCTATTAAATAAGTAAACGTGAGCCCTCTCTTTCACTCCAAGAGTGTTTAAGTGAGCACATGTGCAAAACCTGTCTCTACCCTTGAAGTTTCCTTTTCCTAGCAGTGGAGTTTGACTGCCCGACAAGTCTGGGCATGTTAGCTGGAGATCAGAGAGAGAGGAGGACAGTGTCTGGAGAAAATGAGGGGAACAGGATTGAGATAAGCTCACATGTGAAACTCAAAGGCATAACTTTCAAATCAGGCCATTTTTCACTGAATGGTGTACAATGCTGTACATGTAAATATCTTTATAGTGAAACATCCACTGTTTTAAGTGATTGAAGTTAATATCAACATATCACACATAATCTTTCAGAGCTTTGGCATATTGACAGCAGCCTCACCATGGCACTAAATCTAAACTACACATGGGTGCTACACATATAGTGGTAAAATCAAATCCGTATCAATAACATGCTCAAGCTGTGAGAAGCTTAAGTTTTAGAGAGAAATTCTGATTGCCAGTGGATACGCACAACAAACAATTGTCAAGACAGACAAACAAAGTAAAATGAAGGGCTTCCATCAAAGTGATGATCCCAGTTTTTCATCAATTTATCAACAAAATCTTACAACACGGTACCTGTAATCTTCAGACAACTGGGTTCTGAGCTACTACAATAGTAGAAATTCATTTAAGTCAGTCCTTAAACGAATCAAACCAAATAGACCGCCTAGATCCTGGTTAGTAATATGTCGGTGTCTATGAGCAAGCAAGGGTAACCACAGGAGCCTCACTTGTTTCCTCTGTTAAAAATTTTAGAGGTCCCTTAACAGCGCGTCAACATTTCATTTCATTTAATAAAGCACAGACTGTGGGCTACCAGGATTTGGATAAATCTTCCATTGTTTACAGAGCGGCAACATTTAATGTCACAGAGTACAGAAAATGTGTTTTTAATGCACAGTGCAGACTAAGGGAACAGAAACAGGCAGGAGTGGGAGAATACACACTGTCTGCTGTGCTTACACTGAAATCAGCTGTTGGTATGTGCAAATATGAAGCCCAAACTATATCTTTCCATAACATGCCATGTTTCCAACATTGAATGTCTGTGATATTTCATAAATGGAATTAGTGGAATGTCATGATCTGTTTCGATACTGGTATATCACCCACCACTAGTCTGCACTGAGACAGATGGGCAGAGATTTGCAGCGGGATAGAGAGAGAAGTGGTGAGAGAGATAAGGGGGGGGGGTGCTGACAGATTGATAAAAAGGAAAGAAAAAAAGAGCTTCCCTGTTTCGATGCTGCAGCTGAATCATGGAACCCCCCCCCCGAGGTTCCTCAGCCAATAACAGTAAAGCCGGGTTGGTCCAGTGTCTCTTGTGTCCTGATGCAGCAGAAATCCTGTGCTCCACCCACGTCAGACTTTTGTTCCACGTCACTCCTCTGCTGAGGAAGGACCTGGTGCAGTCACTCAGAGAGTGAGTGAGTGTGTGACGACTAAAGGGGTGTGTTACTCATTCACCAACCTGCAGCATCACTGTAGCAAATTGCTGCAATGTTACTCATAGATACCTGGTCTCACGCACATATAGCACACTCGGCCTACTTCAGAGTGACAGATTCAGTTAGGTGTGTCACGCTGCAAAAGCAGACCTGGAGTTGCCATGGAAATTCAGCACTTTTTCATCATCTTTACATCTATTTCCTTTTCCACTAAGAGAGTGTTTGCCTGGGTGTGATGCAGAGCAGCGATACTGCAGTGCAGCCCAACCCCACACTACAACTAGGTGCCTCTCTCCAGATGTAATAATACTTACACAGTGAAAAGAAAGACAGTTTCATCCACAGTATCCATCAACCTGTCCACAGTTCTGCCATCGAGCTCTAAACTTAAGTCGGTAGACAGATAAGAGGGCAAAATACTTACTGTGGACGCATGTAACCAGATCCTGTTTCTTCTTTTCAGCATCTCCAAACTTCTCCATACAGGCTAGACAGAAACAACAATTAAAATAAAACAAAGAGATTACAAACACATAATTAGGCAAGCTGTTATGAGTAAAGATGAAGCGTTTTAGTCAGAATGATGACTTACCTAAATACTTGGGATAGAAGTAGTCCTAAATCAGAGAGGAGAGATGGAAAGAGACAGGGATAAAGTTACGTAGGCGTATAAACAAAAATCTAAACAGAACAAGATAATCTAAATAATTGCTTACAATTAGTACTACAATTAATACTTAATACAAAATCCAGGATTTGGTTTCGTGTCATTCCTGATCTCTGTGCTCATACTCATGGGAGTGAAAAGCAACTCATAAACAACAATTCATTTTAACTGCGACATTTGTCTGTGTGTGTTTAGTTTCCAGATAGAGATTACATTTACTGATAATACCTGATTAAACATATGATTATTCTGTAATCTGTGTGTGTGTGTGTGTGTGTGTGTGTGTGTGCTCTCGCTAATGGGTGCGGCCCTTTGCCAAAGGCTTCCTGAGAATTCTCCGCATTCCTGATAGTAGTAGCATCCCTCCCGCCTCCTGGCTGCAGTACTCCTCCACATGTTAAGTCAAAATTTGGGGAGCTCTACCAATGGAAAGACTGGCTCTGGACGCACAGAGACTTCTGCTGCAGTAGCAGCCAGATGCAGCAAGCTGAGGTGAAAGACGGCTGTTGTAAGAATCAGACAAAAGCCTGCTAAAGCTAGGAACATATTACACAACACAAAGCCTGATTACACCCCTGAATTGATGCGACAACTGATTGCAAAGATCCGTCACATTTGGTTAAGATGTAGTGTGGTCCCAGAAATAGTTTGGTGCTATTACTAAACTTGACCCTAACATAATAGTCAGTTGTGGCGTACTTTTTAAATCAGCTACCCTGAAAGGTCACCTAACAAGTAAGAGAGCAGAAACTTGGGGTGATCGCGTGTGTGGCCGGGAACAGCCCTCTCTCTGCAGAGCCAGAAAGCTGCAGCGGAAGAAAATGCAGAGTCAGAGATGGGCACTTTCAGAATGAATAATGCAGCTATGAATGAGACTGCAGCTTCGTGGCACGACATGGTAGGAAACTACAGGCACGCAAGCGCTATTCCGCCGGTGATGTGCGACCAGCTGATTCAAACTCTAGTGGAAGGAACGTCACCTGACTTCACCTCTTCCTCTGAACCCAGCTCAACTTTGTTTTAATCCCCCCCCACCCAGCCTCCATGTCCCTCGACTTGGCTAATCTTACAAGTAATCTCTGAGTCATCGATTGCCTCATTCACTCCCTCTCCGCTACAATTCACGGCAGCAAAACTTCAAGAGTAGGAGCGACCGTTGAAGAGGACAGCATCGCCAGTGCAATGCTAACAAACAGGTACAGTTGAAACTTCATCTGAATCTCTGACCTACAAAGCAAGCAGCTAAACGGACAACATACAAAAACACTGAGCAATGTCAGGATATACCTGCTGCTGACATTTCTTGAAAGCTAACATTTTTAAAGGGGTTTGGGCAAGAAAGTCCGCCCTATAAATGGCACACACTACAACGTATCTTGCTGAGCAACATTCACACACACACTAAAACGTGCAACACACTGCAAACAGAAAAAGTCTGCAGTCTCTCAGCCAATGAATGAATACACTCTTGGCCCGTGAGCCCATGTTTTCTGACACATGACGCTATTTATATCTCTGGGTGCTTGTTTGCATATTCAGCACATACATATTCAACAGGCTATTCACATGGATGGGAAGGCTAATCTGCACATTCATTAATGCAGAATGGAAACTAACCTGCAGTTAATATTCCCGAGCGCACACACACGGTGTGATGGATTTTGTTTGTTGGTAAAGTTCAAACAGAAAAAGAGGGTGGGAGCACGTATGCAGATTAGTGAGGCAATTTGCGTTACTGTGTCGATTGAAACACATTTCTCACCCAACAGCTAATTAGCTCCAAAGAGATTATTTGCATCATTCCCATGCATTTGTGAGCAAGGGCTATGTAAGAGTAGGCATGTGTAGGCATACAGCAACACGGATGGTGAGAAGAGAGAAAAGACATCCAGGTGTTTCCCATATTTGCAACCTAAGCCAAGCAGATCTCCAGTAGAGAGTTCCAAATTTGATCAAATGGAATACATGTAAGCCAAAAAGAAGACACACAAGTGACTGTGTGTGTGTCTCTGGGTGCATACAAGTACGAAGAGGAGTGTCGGGATAGCAGTGTCTTCACTGAAACAGTCCTTCATAAACTAAAGCTTAGTCACGCTGACTCAATTTCTGTCACAGAAACAAACAATAAAGAGAACAAAACATGCCAAGTCTTTGATATGGGAATACTATGTACGCTGACAGCTATCAGCACTCTGGACTTATTGGAGCATGAACAGCAGCAATCCAGACAATGAATCATTAGTCTAGTGTTACATTACCGTCATCAATTTGCAGCCAATATGTACATGATGTAAACGACCATCCTTGTGGCTGCATGTTTCCTGACACATACCAGGTGGCAAAAACCTTTGGGCCCATGTAACAGTAGGATTTCAATTGGTAATAGTGTTTTGATTTGCTAACAGTCTTCCCTGAGTTTTTACTGAATACCTCAGTACCTCAGTGCAGAAGAAGCCAGACGAAGGTGTGGTGTTGTGGTTGTGTTTTGGTGGGGGCGGAAACATGCATGCAACCTTGACTGAAAACCACAGCTTTAGTGGTGGTTTGGTGCCATAATATATGTCATATACTCACCGTCTCTGGGTCGTTTTCAAACACTTCTCTGGCCTCCTCTTTGGTGCACTTTTCCTCCACACACTCCCTCTCCAAGTGTCCTTGCTTTGTCTCCTCGAAAACTTGATTTGCTCTCCTGGGTCTGCTCAGAAACTGGTTCGCCTCATGTGGAGACAATGAAACTGAAACACAATAAATCAGTTAAGACATCCCCAAATCACATTAATTAACCTACAAGAACAAGAGAAGGTCAAGCAAGTCTGGAGTTAGGCAAGCTCATGGCTCCCAAAAAGGAAAAACATGTCACAAAGGTTGCGAAACATCTGTTGTTAAAGCACCATTAATGACGTTAATAACTAAGCCATGTATAATCAGCAGTCACAACACAAATGTCAAAGGGGACTTAGCGAGCTAGCTAGCCACCTAGCATGTAACTGTTTACTTACTGCTGTCGGACCAGCGGACAACCAGCAGGATTAGCAGGGCTGCCGATGAGAGGGACTTTGTCGGGGTCAGCCGCATTGTTTAACCGACGTGTGTCTGCGCACGGCTTGAGAAACTTTCTCCTGTCCCGTCTTGTAGTCTCTTTAACGTGACCCCCCCACACACACACACACACAAACTCTCTCCGTCTCCCAATGTCAATGCTGTTTGCACCGAGCCGCGGCTAACGTCAGTGCGAAACACTGCAGGTATTCAGGTAGCTCCGACCGTTGGCCGTTAACGTTTTCGCTGTGAAATCACCGCCGCGCGATGCGTCGCAAGCTGAACCGTCGTGTGCTTCTCCCCCGCATATCGTTCATAACACAGCAAACAATTGAAGCGGCCGTCCTCTTTTCTCTGCGGTTCAGCTCGTCCCCATTGCGGTCTCTACTTTATTTTTTGACCCTCCTCTCTCTCTCTCTCTCTCTCTCGCTCTCTCTCGCTCTCTCTCTCTCTCTCTCTGGCCGGACCGAGTCCCCGCTCTCTGCTCGCCCGCTGCTGCTCCAGGAGGGGGAGTAGCCCTGAAAAGTGCCAGAGTTTGATGCAGCCCTCCGGATACCTCTTCCTCATCCCTCCCCTGTGTGTGTGTGCGCCCACTACAGCGGTGGGAAGTAACTAAGTACATTTACTCAAGTACTGTAGGCTACTTAAGTGCAATTTTGAGGTATTGACTGTCAGGTTACAATTCTCCACACCCTTCCTGTCCAGTGAAAACCACGTATCTCCAGATTTGGTGATTTTGAATTGGAATTTGTTTTTTTTGTGGATATATTTCCTCTTACCCTTTATGTGTTGAGGAACTGTGTTGCAGTAAAATGCAACATGCACATTATTGCAGCAGTGATATTAATCCAGAAACATCAGTAAAACACTGACATGGACCATTTTTCTGCAGAATTAGTACTTTTGGTACTTTAAGTGCATTTTGCCGATAATACTTAAGGTTTTGAATGCAGGACTTTTAGTTGTGGTGGAGTATTTTCAAAGTGTGGTATTGATAATTTTACTTAAGTGAAGGATCTAAATACTTCTTTCACCACTGGGTATGAGGGTGCCGTTTTGTATTTCTCCTTTTATACTTAAAGTATATTATGCCAATAATACTTACAGATTTTTACTCGAGTACAATTTTTTATGCAGGACTGTTACTTGTAATGGAGTATTTTATTTCTACTTTAACTTAAGTAAAGGATCTGAGAGCGTCTTCCTTCACTTTAGTGGTGGAATCAGAGCAGTCATTACAGCTTTAAAAAACTTCCAGGGCAGTTTATTTTTAGACCCACACCTTCTTTTCCCAAGTAGCCTTTCTTTCTGTTTTGTTTTCCCTGAATCTCTCGTGTGATTGAAAAGTTCAGCTCTAAGTGCCCGTTCCTGTTTTCGCTCTCATCATTTCTCAATAGTTCAGCCCACAACAGTCTCCTCTGCTCTTCATGTTTGACCTGCTTTTCCTCAGTGTTACCATTTCTGCATCTAGGCCATTAGGTTATAGTGTGTCACGTGTTTTAGCATATACGGGGTCATGATAAAATTGCATTTGCTAGTTTTGTTCAAGTGCTCCTTAACACACACTATGAAATCTTAAATTAGTAGTGGTAAGAGATATTGATATAAGGTTGCAGCATTATGTTTTATTGTTTCTGTAAATGTAACAATAAAACATGGTTTTACAAAGCCATTTTACAAAAAATATCAAAACTAATGTTTTGCAAGCTATATTGATGTCTGTTGCCTTTATGGACCCACAGTATAAAATTGATTGATTTATTGACTGACTGACTGATTATTCACTAAATTGAGGGGGTATTATGAATCAAAGTATCGCAGAGATCTCCCAGAAATTCACGGGTGTGATGATGCTAACAATAACAGGTTTCACCAATATACTATGTGTAGTATAAGCTAAAATTGAATGAAAATATGATTTTGACAACCTAGTTTAAAATGGACTGATGGTGGCAGAATGGAGCATGACGGCGCAGTGCCACGCATCCATCCGTCCCTACAGAAATCTCTAGATGAAGGAGGAATCACTTGATGTGAAAGGAAAAACACACCTGGGTCAAACAGTGTTTTGTATATAAGTGCTTTACGAGTTTGTTGTGCCACCAAACGCTTAGGACACAAGCAGTGCTGCAAAGACGACCACAGGAATGAATCAGGACATGTTGTGTTTAAGATATACCTGGCGCTAAATTAATTGTCATGTCATTCTGATCAAGCTACTGCCTTCAGCTACAGCACTGTCACTGAATGAGAAACAGACCTTGTGGACTCACATATTGTTTGTTTTGTTACGTTCGAATATGCAGCGTTATCATTTCCCAAACCTCCGTATTTAAAGACTACTAGAAACTAATTTTGGCTACCTCTAAGAAAATATTTCCTGTGTGTCTTTGTCTCTGGCTATGGCAAGATTGCAAATAAATGCAAACGTTGCTTTGACCAAATTTATTTAAAAAAAAAAAAAAAGAAAACAACATAAAACCAACATTGAACAACTACATTTAAGTTATATATTAAAAATGGCCTGTTTTATATACAAGGTGAATGCTGATCACTGGACAACCGGGAGAACCCTAAAGATGAGGACAGAAATAAAAGAACAGAAGTTGTAGACAGCCTTGCAAGAGCAGCCGTAATGAGAGGTGCATACATCTGGCGACAACCATGTTGGGCTCTGGGAACAATAAAATGATAAGCCATGTTTCTAAACGTTACTAAACCAATGCAACACATCCGGAAGGCGAAGCTCCAATAAAGGATGGTGATTTAAACAAGGAAATGCGGCATAACTGGATCAAAAGCCAGGAGGCTTCTCTTCTGTGGTTTTTACGGCCACAACCAACAACCACAAGTCCAGACGTCTGCCTCCACAATTGAATTTAAAGATAGTACCATGATTCAACAACAGGGACAAAGATGCAGATGGTCTCAAAGCCTGGTCAACAGTGACCGTTTGTTTATTTTTCTACACAAACATAACCATCTCTTGCTCAAATCATGGTATGCGTGCTACAGAGCTCAGCTCTTTTCAAACGTTTTTTGGAAAGCATTTAATTCGGTCAATTCCACAAACTGCTGCAACAAAGTCATACAGCCATCCAGCTTCCGACTAGCTCACTGGCAAGCCAGCTTTCGTTTAACCCCCCCCCCCCAAAACAAAATACTTGTTGGATGAAAACCGTAAGACAAAGCTTAAAATAAACCCATCAGAGAAAGTCGACAAAAATGACTACAACCGTCTACCTATATCTCCTCTTCTTGTCACTTCTTTCTCATCCCCTCTCCTCTTCTAAATGTGTCTTTCCAAAATATCCCAAGAAGTGGCCGCTGTGGGATGCTGCCCAATTTGAGGGCTTTTTAAATGTGACCCAGTTGTTAATTAGGGTCACTTTCTGTTCGGGCGGGCTCATCAGGGTGACTCTCAGGGGCAGACGCAGGAGGACAGGAATGGGACTTAATGCTGTTGTGTTTGCTGAGAGCTTCGTCAAAGTCCAGCTGCTGGCTGTTGATTGTGATGTCCATGCAGCCGTGATAGAAGGCCGTCACAGGGGTGGCAGGCAACGGGACATCGTCTGAAAGAGAGAGAGTGGGAATGACAATGAGAGCGGTGGTAAACATCACCCTTTTTAAAACCAAGGTTATAACATGCTACACATTTTAAAAACAACCAAACAGCATAAACACATTAACAGGTAAAATACAACATTAAAGTAAAGAGCAATTATTGAATCTTGTCTCCAGATAGCAGCCTTTCATGAGATGTCATAAGACATTTCACGCTGGTATAGATGGAGAAAGCAATTCTTTTTGGGGGCTTTTTGACTTTATTTGACAGGACCAGCTAAAGAGACAGGAAACGTGTGTGTGTGTGGGGGGGGGGGGACGCAGCAAAGAGTTATGGGTTGGGCTTGAACCCAGGCCGCTGGGGTAAGGACTCAGCCTTGTACATGTGGTGTGTTCTACCAGGTGAGCTACCAGGGCGCTCTGGACAGCAATTCTAAAATACATGTAGGGGCTTAACCTCGGCCTTCTGAAGCGCACTGGAAGCCAGTGAAGAGAGGTGAGAACTGCGTTAATGTAGTTCATTTTTAGTCAAAATATGGACCATCACTTTTTCGGACAGGATGGAGATGTGTCACAACTTCTTGACTGAAATTAAAAATGATGGTGCAATCTGACAATGTAAACTTAAATATTTCAGCCTACACCAAGAGAGACTGACTTTACTGAATTCATTTTAGTCACACAATCTGTCAGTGTTGTTTGTTCAGAGGGAGGAAAAATAACAAAGTTTTCTTGGGATGGCAGTGTCGGTCTGTCCACCTTTTTGGTGCAGACTGAAATATCTTAAAACCATTGCATGGATTGCCATGAGCTGTTGTACACACATTCATGCTTCCCAGAAAACGTCTTCTACTGACTCCCCTGACTTTTCCCTCAAGCTCCACCGTGAGGTTGACATTTGGGTTTTAGGGAAATTTCTCAACAACTACTGGATGGATTGGATCATGTCCCTCTCAGCATGAACTGTAATCACTTTGGTGGTCCCTAAACCTTTCATCTTGCGCCACCATCTGGTTAAAATTGTAAACTGTCCAATATTTATCCTCAGGTGTACTTTTGTGTTTAGTGGTAATTAGCATATGCTAACACACTAAACTAAGATGTGACAATGGTAAACATTAAAATTACATTTTCACTGTGAGCATGAAGACATCAGCATTTAGCTCAAAGCAGCCTACAGTTATGCTGTAAAGAGAGAATATTCCCTTTAGGTTTGCTTTGCTTTTCCAACATAAAGAAATCTCTGAAAAAGCTTTCGTATTTATAGAGGACTGGTTGGTATTCATATTGAAATGATTATAGCTAGCCCCTTTCATGATGAGCATATATAGCTAATAAATTAAGCTCATATTTATCTTCAAAAGAGTTACTTTTGTACTTTTTTTCTACTTTAACAAACCTGGTATCCCACCAATATATGTACTGATGGGGTTCTGCATGCTGGTGTTGAGGCGCTGCAGGGCCTCCCGCAGGGCATCAGAATTCATGTAGGTAACAGAGGAGGAGATGGCTGAGATCTGGATTTCTGTGGGAGTCACATTCAGGTGCACTGTCAGCCGGTCGGGGTAGCACAACATGAGTGAGTCCAGCGTTGCCACGGTGACGCCGTGCAAGAACACCTGCAGGTTCTGGAGCATGGAGGGCAATAACATTGCAAGGTTTAATCATGTGTGTTTGTGTTTGTATATTGTGTGTGTGAAGACATGCAGAGGTACACATGTGCTTATTTCCAACAAAAGTGTGAATGAACTCACAGCCTCATCTTCTCCCTGCGTTACCACAGCAACCGACAGGGGGACTGTGTTGACATAGACAAGAGCGAATAGGACACCTGTGCTGCTGGAGGGACGTATATTCATCTTGATATCCACATACCAGCTCCCAGAATTACCTAGTTACACACACCCATGTACATAGGGAAACACAAATATATTTCTTTTGTTAGGTTGGAAATTTAGGAACTTTGGCCATTTCCAAGTTTTTACCTGAATTGAGGAATGCCTTGGTTCTCGGTTTACTCAACTCTGACCCTGAAATGTTCTGTCATGATATGGAATATATTGAACATAATTCATGCAACAGCTACAGTGGAACCTACCATATATGTCGACTTTGTACCTGTGCTGGTCTATATTACTACATAAAATAGGTCTTTGTTCGAAACCCACCAGGGCCAACTTGGGTCTTTCTGTGTGGAATTTTATTCTCCCTTTAGGCATGTGTTTCCTCCATGTGCTTCACTTTCCTCTCACGAAAGAACACATGCATGTTTAGTAACACTCCTGTCGCTGCCTTTAAGCCAAGGCACCGTGCTCAAAACTACATTTGCTCCTGTGGCACTGTGCTGGGACTACTCAGTGCTCCGAAATATTTAGGATGGATTCAAATTTCCCCTGTAGGGATTAATAAAGTACAACTTAACTTACTCACTGTAGTCAATGTTGAAGCGTGCCAGTCCTGCCCCAGTGAAGAAAGATCCTCGTTCCACAAACACAAAGCAATGTTTACTCTTCTTCTCCTGGATGACCTCCTTTACACCAGATGCCCCCTGGTTCATCAAGTTCCAGCCCCGGATGCAGCCATCAAGTCGAGGGTTGATCTAATGGATGGATGGATACAAACACTGAATACAACGCTGAACTGGCGCCGGTCCAATGTAAATCCTCGTCTATTCATTTCACAATGTTATGAAGTTTATTAGATGTGGTCACGTGGGGAAAAAAATCCATGTGTCCTGGGTAATTCATTGTGTGTGCCTGCTTTCAGGTGAGCTGCTTACAGGTTTGATGACGTTGTCAGTGCGGTTGGGCAGACCAGCGATGTAGATCTTGGTCTCCAGTTTGCCATTAACTGAAGTAAAGAGACTCTCTGGGCTGTTGATGCTCATCACAGCTTCCTTGCTGATCTTCACACTGATGCTGCCCTCCAGTTCATCCACAGAGATCTGCATGTTACACAAATATTATCATCCTAACTCTTTCTCACTGTGCTATAACTCAAAGCAGTTTAGCACCAGAGCACACAGTTACCACAACACAACCCACTTCCCATCAATTCAGTCTATCTACCGTTATGTTAGCCATAGGGGAACAAGTTGAGTATGTGTAGGGAATTACTGGACTACAGCTCTGTCTTACCACGTGCCACTGTCCATCATTGATGGCTTTTCCTCCGCTGGTGACCTTGAATGTGTGCTGGTTTTTGAACTGGACTTCAATGCGACCGCCTCTTAGCCCCAACATGAACCACGAGTCCTGGGAGGACTCTGCGTATAGCACGACTCCCTCTGGGTCGAATGTACGAAAGTCAAACTCTGCTGCAAACCTAACAGCCAGAAACAGAAATATGAGTTTATAAAGTAATCTAACAGTAACTATATTCATATGTAATTGCATTGTCCATACCAATGTTTTAGCCCAATCACTAAATATCATGTAGACTTCACACCCATTAAGATTCACTAACATCCATTAAACAATTTATTGATTTGTGGTTGCGCTTTTCCAGGCATTGACAGATTTAATCCATATCAGTTTGGTATGAAAATCAATTTCTAGAAGCCCAGAACTTGACTGAGATAGGTAGGAGTGAAAATCATGCCTCCGTTTGTTATTGTCAAAATGACTCTAAGGTACATCTTACGGTTTGTGATAGACCCTCACTTTGTGTTCTCTGGCAGACGGAAGAGCAGATAGATGACAGGAAGGCCTGCAAACTGCTCCCCCAGGTACAGCATCTCAGAGTGTTTGTAGTCATGCAGGTCCACACAAACAGGGATTCTTTCACAGTATCGCTTATCGTCCGCCAAATGGAGACCCTGACGACCATCGCAGTGGCACGCATAGCTGCCCACTGTGTTTATACATGTCCCGTCGCACACATTCCACTCACACTCATTTACATCTGCAACAATAGGAAAAGAAAAATTTACAGGCAGTGGCATTTGGCTTTTTTAAAATCTCATGTAATGTACTCCGTTTTGTCACCTGTCAAGACTACATGACTCGTGGTGGTAAAACGGGAACAATAAATTGAAGTCTCACCATTGCATGTCTTGGAAGTGAAGTTATATTTGAAACCCAGGGGGCACCGGCACTCATACATGCCTGGCGTGTTGACACATTTAGCCGGTTCTTCACAGATACTGGGGTACATTAGGCATTCATTGATATCTGGAAAACAGTACATGAACAGTGACAAAGGGCTTGGTCTTGTGAGAAGTTGTAATATGAACAAGTCCTGATTTTTAAAAAATGGGTTGGCTGCCAGTGAAATTACAATAACTGCAACCTCTTACATTTTCATTTTTCAAATAATTTCATACTGTAGATTGTCATATGGCTTACGTTTCACACAGCTTTTAGACACCTTCATTTTTTGGGTAAAAGTTACACAATCATTATGCCATAATGTAGTGCAGTGGTTCGAGGACTCAAGGAAGAAGTCAGCCGCTGAAAAACATTGCCTTTATGAGATATGTTCAAATTAAACCTAGCAGACAAACTATAAGCAAACTTGGATGTTGTGAAAACAATACGGTTCAGGTTCAGCTGCCATCTTTGAAATCTTATGTAAGTCTCCTTCAGTGTGGTGCAGAAACAAAATAAGCAATTGAAAGATATCAGTTTGGGCTTGGGGACAATGTGATGGTAATTTTTCAAAATGTTCTGACATTTTACGGAATAAGAAAAAAAATTCATTGAAGAATATTTAACTGATTAACTGAAAATAATTATTAATTGCAGCTCCAACAAGAAGGTGTTAAAACAGTGTTTGCGTACAACTTATGGTATGCTTTGGAAAATGTCAAGATCAGTCACTCAACATTAATGTATAATTTGGGATATTGGTATTGACGGGCTACGTGCAAAACCATCTGTATGGTCTTCTAAATTTCCACAGCTCATCAAAAAAAAACCCCCAAAAAAACAAGGACTAAGCAAATTTACCAAACTGACTCAGTTCATGTTTGTGAAGACTTTGTACTCAACAGCATTCAACACACTCAAAGATCAACACTGAGTGAACTGCCTACACAAAATAGGTCAGATAGAAATAAGCGGAAATGAGACAACAAGCATCTACAAACTATAAGCAGGTTCGAACAGCTCAGAGATATGAAACCGGTGGTCTGTTTACAGCAAAAAGGATGGGCCATCTTTTCAGATATTAAAAGCATTTCACATTCTGTTACATAAGAGGTTACCCCTAGAAATATCAAACGGTCTGGGTCCTGAGGACAACAGCTGGATAACAGAGTTATTGTTATGAAGTGTGTAGGGTTCCACCATCCATAAGAATAAATGAAAAGGAAGTTATCAAAAAGAATAATACTCCGCGTAGAATCATGTGTGCTTGCTCAGCTGCTTAGTAGCAATATATGTTCCTCTTCCATGGGGACAGTAAAACAGCTGGATGTCTTCACATATGGGACATAAGCCCAATGGCTTATACACACAAACACTCACACACAGAAAGTACATGGAACTGTACCTTTCTGTCCTTTGGTGTAACTGAAATGAATTCAACTTTAAATGATTCATAGCATTATTGCAGTGTAGCCCCACAACTCCCAACTGAAATGAATGAAGTCTTACCCACGCAGTTGATTTTGTCATTGATGAAGTAGCCATCTTCACACATGCAGTTGAAACTGCCGGGGAAGTTGTAACATTTTTGGTTACATCCCGCTGGAAATTCAGGATCTGAACACTCATCGATGTCTGCCCAGACAACACATATCACACAACAACATCTGTCAGCAGCCAGTTCAATCATTTCAAAAGGTTCAACTGATCGGTTTTGAGTTGAATTAAGTCTATGCATGTTAGACTTAACGCACAGAGTGTACATGTGTGCCTATTTAAAAGCTGAACTCAAACAAAATCCCAAAGGACGCATCAGAACTCACCGTCCTCACAGCGCGGCCCCTTCCAGCCGGGTTTGCACACACACGTGAAGGAGGCCTGGCCGTCCACACAGCGCTCTGTACCCTCCTTGTAGCATGGAGGCGGCGTGCACTGGTTACTGATGTCTGTCACGCAACAAACAGTTGTGGACACACACAGGTTGAAAGCAGAGGAAAGCCTCGATAAAGGCATTTCACAGGTGAGGCTAACCTTTCTTAGCCTTACATGAAAATGCAAACGTTTTCTACTAGAAAGCCCCTCACCCATCACGCAGGTGCGAAGGTTCGATGGGATGCCAGAATTCGGGTTCTGGTTGTTGATGCCGACACGGTATGAACCCAGACACGCTGCAGCAAAGAGTGTTCTGTGTCAGTATAGGCTAGTGAAGGCAAAACAACACTCATGTCACAATATATTAAGAAACACAATCAATTCTGCAAACTTACCAACATATTTGGGGTAGAAGTATTCCTGGAAAAAACACAACAGGCAAGACATTTTTTAGAACTCACATTTGACAACAAAGAAAGTAAGAAAGCAGAAGGGTGAGACTGCAGCCAGCTGTGCTCTGAATACGAAAACAGAAACTTGACGTCTGGATAATTCCACTTTGCATGTTTCAAATTTCTAAATTACACTGGAAGGAAGCTGAAATGTTTAGTCAACAAACCTACTAGTCAATCGAAAGAAAATTATATTCGATATTGATATAAATCTATAAAGTTTTAGCAAAAGTGCAAACGATTGTGAATGTTTGCGGTTTTTCTCCTCTGTGACCGTAAATGGAATGTATCTGGATTTTGGACTGTTCGTGGGAAAAAATAAGACATTTGAAGACGTCAACTTGAGTTCGAAAGGCTTTTTTTGTTGCTGTTTTCTCACATTTTATTGATCAGATATGCTTAGTCAAGAAAATAATCGGCACATTCATCAAAAATGAAAAAAATCTTCAGTTGCAGCCATAGTCTAATTTATCGCCTGCATTTTCTTTCCCTTTCACTGCTTAATTCATCTCCGAATCCCCCACCCCCTTGGCCTGAAAATCAGCAATTGCCATTGCGTTTCACTTCATTCCCCATTTGAATTGCTGCTAAAATCAGAGACGTGGTTAAGCGATTCAGAGGTCTGGAACCAGGCCGCCTCGCTAAGCAGTGAGAGCAGGGGGCCACAGCTCCTCTTACCGTCTCTGGGTCGTTCTCAAAGATCTCCCTGGCCTCCTCCTTGTTGCACAGCTCCTCGATGCACTCCCTCTCCAGGTTGCCCTTCTTGCTCTCCTCAAACAGAGAGTTGGCTCTCCTGTGCCTGCTCAGGAACTGGGAGGCCGTGTTCTGGCTCAGGACTGGCAGAGACACAAACGCACACTCATTCAAATATATTGTGTCAAGATATCTTTCCATTGTCAGTGTTGGTGTTTGCATGCCCTGCTGCTACAACAATCAGAGGCGAACCAGGCCTCTTACGGTGCTGGTTACCATGGAGTGACACTCTCACATGTGTGATTAATACAACCAGGCACATGCAGCCACATTATAATAACACATGACTGATCCCAGCAGGAATTTAGGTCCTCATGACGGAAGGCTGATGTGGCTGGTGCCTGCATGGACAAAGTGGACAACCTAATTACTCCTCTGTGAATTAGCCAGAAAGAAGGAAAATTGCGAAACCGTTATTTCCCAGAAATCACCTCTACGTTAGTTGTTGTAACAAGCAGCCCATGTTGACCAAGCATTGTTTCACGGTGTAGAAGGAAGTCGTGACCCCTCACGCTTTCTGTTCTCTGTTTGCTGCTCTCATGTTTAAAAAAAAAAAAAAAAAAAAGAAGTCCTGAAGCCGTCCCCAGCTGCTCATATCCAGGCTGAAAGGCTGCTTTCAGTCTGAGGCGCGGAGACTAAACATACCGTAACAGGCTATTCCGCGAAACACTTTACAACGTGGGGCTCAACATGTCAACCGCAAAAACCAAACACGTTGCGTACTTACATCGATAAGCATCGACGAGCGTCACGAGAAACACGAGACAAGCCAAGGATTCCCCAAGTGCCCGTTTCTGTCTCCACATAGTCGAGCCGTTATTCCTGCTAGGCCACGGTTTGGCTCCGAGTAAAGACTGGCTGAGCACAGGTCCGCGTGAGGGGGGGGGGGGACTTTATTCTTCCCGAAAGTGTTTTCGTAGAGTCAGGGGGAGCGGGGGGGTGTATGAGAGGAAGCAGCCAGGGAGCGCTGCTGACACGCTCACGCGCACTGCCATTGTTTACGCAGCTACGCGCGTGGACGGCGACAATCCACAAGCTACCAAACAGTATATAAAGTTATGTACAGACTGCCCCGTTGTATTACTGTTTTATATATATATATAAAAGAAGCTGCTGTACAGGCTACATGTTAATTCTCAGTGGGTTCAGCACTACTATTATAACTATTATTATTACTACTATTGTTTTTGGCACAAAATCCTGGCTCCATGTTAGGGTTTGCTTAAATAGCGTTGTCATTTGAATCCCATTATGCCATTTGGGATTCTGCTACCAAGACACTTGCAAACAGTGTTTGGCAATTTGATTCCACAAGACATCCATTTGAAGTCGTTAAAGGGCAAACATCTGATGATTCCCTGCACATGATAGTGTACAAATGAGAAGGCCAGTGGACCACACCGGGAAATAGACATCATTTAGAAGGCATTTGTCTGAAGCGGATTTGTTTTTGACAGCAGATGTTTGAGTTTTCATGAAAGGAAAAGCACAGGTGGAAGTAATAACGCTAATTGCAGCTCTGTGCCATTTGTCCCAATAAGCCATACCAGGAAAGTGCACATTCATTTATGTCATTAATAACACCTGTGCTTTTCCTACTGTCAGCTCTACGTGTACAAAAGTGCTGTACAGTGAAGTTTGGAGGCAGACTGAACTGTTTAAAAAATAACACGGACACCACGTTTGCATTAATATTGGTTTCATTGAGTTATTCAGGAAAACATACACATCACATTTTCACCATTCATTCAACAGTTTTATGTACACATATAACAGGCTTATTTTAATACTTTTTGAAAATATTTATACAAAATACACTGTTCTCCCTTTATAGTAAGTGTGTGTCGGAAGAGGCATTTCACTGCGAAAGGTCAGCAGATGTGCGTTGTTACTTTGTGATCATTTGATGGGGTGTGTTAATATTATTGCATGCTGAAACACCATTATTGCATAAGTCATTCCTTTGTGGGTTTCGGGGTTGCCATTACTGTAACTGCCATTAGCCCACCAACTCAGCCGATGTTTCTGGGAAGGTTTTGCTGAAAATGATAATAAATATGATTACCAACTTAGGGATAAGAGACAGAGATGCTTGGTGGTTTATACTTCAGTCCGAGTCTCCTCGGTCTTGGCAAAGAAAAACGCTGAGTTTCATAAACCTGAGGAGAGTTAGTAACTGGTGGAAACAAAAACTCACCAAAGTTTAGAGATTAAAGCAACGCCACTCTCTTAAAGTTTAATCAATGTTATTACTGTGTTGCATACATAAAATGCTTGGGGAGAATATATTGGCAACGGTTCCTTGAAATGGAACAGTGGTTCTATACAAGAGGAAAGAGGAGATACACTAGATCAGGGCCAGAGTAGAGTAACAGTGTTTCCACAGTCTTTAGTATAATTACCGGCAGTGATTTTTCTCTTTTTTAACAAGTGGGACTCTGCCTTTCCTGACCTATAACACTGGGTTAATTCAATTGGCAATACAACCCGTCATGTCAGTCACTCATGCACATATTGACAAACGCACACACTCACAAACACGCACATACGCACACACACCTCAGTCATTCAACTCATACACACAGCGAGGTTTCTGTATGACAAGACAAAGATAGAAAACGGGGTCAAATTGTTGAGAAACCTTCCATAGCTCAACATATTCCACAAAGAAAAAGATGTCATCGGAAAAATTGCATGTCTGTTTTAAAAACAGTATAGGTTTTGAGATATAAAAAAACATATCCAAACAATGATTATTTTTTTTTGGTTTTGTTTTGTTTTTGTTTTTCAAAAAGAGAATTTTATAAAAGTGATGACTGGCACTGTTTGGGATCCTGTAATCACGGGAACACCCATGAGGCTACATAACCAGGTACTTCATTTTGGAAAATACAAAAATGTGTCGTGGTTTGTAGCCACCTGGTCGCACAGAAGTGACTGTGGAGGCTACCGTCGCTGTGACTCCAGCTATACTTCACATGCACTGGTTCGGTGAGAGTGAGTGCTGATGAATACGAATGCTAATGAGAGTGGCTGCCGCTGGGAAGCATAGAACAACACAACTGGTTAACAACAATAAATCCTGTACCTTCAACCGATTCTGGGGTGCTGACCGGAAAGATTCACAGCAGGCCGTTGCTCAGAGGAATGCATATAAATAACTTTTAAACTACAGAGGGGCAGCTTTTCCAAAGTAAGACCGAGCTAAACTCACAAAACAGAAGAGCAACATCATTAGGCAACCAACAGGGCAACACAACCAGTAACACGCTATCCATTTCACAATCGTAACTTTAGACAAGACTGGTTAAAATTTAGTATAACAATGAATAAAAAGTTAAGCTAAAAAAACATCCTCGTGAATGAGCTGTGCTAACACATCGTTTCTGCTTTGTGAAGGGAGAGGTGAGAGTGTGGCTTTAACTACTTTCTCTACTTACACAGAGAAGCAAGCAAACCTTTATTATGTCTGCATGCAGTTTGAGGGTATTTTGAATGGTGATCTTAGCCTAGCTGAGCTCAATTACTGGATGTCGGGAACAAGTATCAGCACCTCTTGAAAGAAGCAAAATACACTGTTTTCCATGCATATCAACCTGCAACAGTTACATTATGGTTAAAGCTACTTATTTGGAATTACCAATATTTATCCACCATGGGTGTGTGTGCATGTCAACCAAGGCTGGACTACCAACTGTGCAAAGGCTGCAACTGGCCAAGGCTTTAGGTTCTGGCCAAGGCTTTAATTGAATTAATCTCAAATGTGTTGTATTGATTCTGCACACTATATACCCTATACATGCAGAGGCCCATTTATTAGGTACACCTGTACAATCTAATGCAATCCAATATAGCCTTTCTGTCATAAGGTCAGCTTTTATGATGCCTATAACGTTCAGATTTTTTGACACTGTCATAGACGAGTTAATCAAATGTTAGGTCATAATTAGGTGTGGTGTTGTACTGGACTGCTTATATTCATAGGTATTTCTAATATTCTGAGACACTCATTTATGCAGGAAAAAAAGAAAAGAAAAAAAGAGACACCTCTCAATATAATGTAGTCCAGAACAACATCACATTTAACTATGACCTCAGTTATAAAGATGAAACTGAATTTACACATTTACGACAATGTCACCAAAAACGGAACATTATTAACCCTAGCGGGTTAATCGGGCCCTGATATCAACAGAAAGTGGTTTTGAATTTGGACATAATGTAACTTCTTTGTACAGAGATGGCGATCAAGATGGAGTTCAACTAATCAGCCATCCAGTGTATTTTGTGTAACTTAAGAGAGAGGCTGAAACTTGCCATCCATAAACTCAGGCATGCTATGCAAACTGTTCAACATACGTTCAAACGGCATACAAAGATACAAAAAAGGCATCCATGGGTTTGTCTGACTCAGTGTAATCAGAAAAGAAAGAAAAACTATCCTTTAACTCAGGTAATGCTTAAATAAGGGCACGATATCCTACCACAATAGAACAAGGCTTTAAATGAAATGTGAACACTTGAACCTATACATCTGTTAGCACATTGATGATAAGGATTAAAAATGAGGGATAAAATTGTCCGTGGAGTGCTTTTTGATAGCTAACATCAAGCTGCTCTTGGCTGTGCTTGGGCCCGACAATCCCTTCGTGTGTGCCCTCGACCTTCACAGCCTTCCTGAGGAGGTTGGGGACAAAACAAAACAAAAAAAAAAACAGGTACATGCGGACACCACCACCGAAAAAGGGAAAAATCACAGTCCTTCCTTCTAGAGTGAAACACAATGGAACATTTCAAAAACCATTAAAATAACCGAATACAAATCAAACAGATAAAATAAGCTTTTTGAAAGTGTGCTGCAAGGCTTGTTCATCCATAGATTTGGAGGCCATTAAAGTGCGTGTTGGTCACTGTGAAAACTGTCCAGTGAAAACGTTTGTTTTTTTCTCTCGTCACATCACAGAAAGGAGACCCAAATAGATGTATGGTATGATTATATATTCATTCGTATCCCTCCTTCCCTCCACAACTGTTCCTCTTTTTTTCCTTGCCAATCTGAGGTCTGTTCTCCAAATTTGGAGTGATGCACCTTGAGACACTGCAAAAAAAGTCCATCTACACGGCTCATTCAGTCTGGTATTGACTCTTAAAACTCTTATTTTCCTGAAAACTGAACAAAAAAGCCAGTCAGGTGAAACTTGTTACCAGCATCACCTGCTTCTAGAAATATCTTTAAAAAACAGACTCTTCAAGCATGGATACATTGCATTGGAAATAAGTGAAATGATGATTTTTATCTTGTTTTAAGGAAACATAAAGATTTTAAACTCAGTACTAGACACAGAGCATTGTTAAGATGGATTTCTTTGCAGTAAAGAAAAATATGCTGGTTCTGGGCATCATAGAAACAGTACACAGGGTCGTGGCTAGATGGAGTAGGTGGAGGTCTCAGACTGCTGGCGGATGTAGCACTGAAAACTCTTGTCCCCAATCGGATGCTCCCTGAGGAAACAAAGAGAAAGATGATGTTTATTTGTTGGCAGGCCGTTACAGAATGGTCTTTGGAGAAAAGAATTTAACATCAATAAGAAATGTTTCTGTCAAGATAATAAGGTGATGACCAGAGCTGGAGGCCAAAATATCCACAAAGGTCCAAACCAAACTCTAATGTGACTGGGCGGAAGGGAAAATCCTGGAAACAGCTCACAGTACTGGTTAAAGTTATGATGTCGGAGTTATGCTACATTTAATCTCCAACATACTTTGCACATGTTAAATTACTGACAGGCAATTGTGGACTGTACAACTGCACCACCTGCTGGCCCAAAAAAGGCAGTCGCTCAGTATTAAACTAGATTTTACATTTTGAAATCTACCATTTTTCCCGCAATTCTCAGCCTCTATTGCATTACATAGAACTGCAGTTATAAAACTGTTATAGAACTGAGCTACAAGCATCAATAAACCACAAACCACATACTGGCTGCCTATCTTTGTCTTCTTGAACTTGTCACGTTTGTACTTGGTGTGCTGCTGCTCCAAGGTCTGCACGGCTGAAACAATCAGTTTCAGGGTTTTGTAGGTCTCCTGGGGGTCATCGATGACAAAGCTGGAGTACTCCTCCTGTTCGGGCCCGTCGTACACAGACTTACTGCCACAGGCCTCTGCAGGGGAAGACAGGCAGCAGAGTGAGAGACAGAACAAAAATGGACAATGTAAAAATAAACATGGACAATATGCAATCATATACACACGCATGCTCACAAACACTTAAAAAAAAGCTCTTGTCAGTGTCTGACCTTGCATCTTGATCAGTTTGGTCATGTATGTGCTGAACAGGGAATAAATCCTCTCAGTCTCTCTGTCTCCATCTACGTCCAGCTGGATGTTTGCTGGGAGACCGCTGAAGATGCACACAGGGGAATGAGGGCGTGGAAACAAAGGAAAGGAACCTGATGCTGGATAGATTTTGAAAACTTTACGTACCCAGTGCAGGGCGTACAGCCAGAGGCTGTGTCTGCTGAGAGCTTGCAGCAGAGCCAGTGGCCGTTGAGGTAGGCTGAAGGATGGTAGGTGCTCAGGCGTTTGCGGTTGCACTGGCTGACTTTGGTCAGGATATCGATCCAGTCGCGTGCTTCGACGCAGTTGTTGGCCTGGATGTAGAGGGCCCGCTCTGGCTGAATAACCTGGAACATCTGGAGGAGGGAAAATGGGATGAATCTAAATACTTGTAGGAGTGATTTCGGTCAAATGCTCAGCGCTCCAGAGATTTCAAAGGGGTTGCTGTGTGGGGTCCTTACATTTTTCATCTTGAAAGACTCCTCCTCTAGCCTCTCTACAGCCAGGATGTTCTCTATGGGGATGCTGCACAGAGCACCCTCACCTGGAGGTAAAAGGAAACACATCAGATATGAGAAATGACAAAAAAGTAAAGGATGGAGGAATGTGTAAAATGATAGTAGCATTTATGAACTTGAGTTAATAAAAATGTATTCCATGTTAGTCTGCTATTAGAGTCTATAGCTGTATCCCAATTCCGTACTACATCCTAAGTGTATAGTGCAGGGGTTTTCAAAGTCTGACACTTTGGTCCCCCTCAGACAAAACTGAGACAATCCTCTTTGCAGTGTACCCATGGATGTACAGACAACTGTCACTGGATTACTTTGATAGTGAAGACGACTTAAAAATGTGATGATTGTCAGGCAAGTTCTAAAGTTAGAAGGAGTGACTTTTTTCTATGATTTCTAAGCAGATTTATGGATGTTTATTCATGATGATTTAGAGAACCAATAAATGTTAAGTGACAATGGGCCAATTTATGACCCTCACTAATCCCCCCTCGGGGTGATATCTTGACTTCATAAATAAAGGGAACAAGGAATGCAATTAATGCCCACTGGGTTGAGCTTAAATGCACATTCAGCAGATTCTCTTCCTCCTGCTGAGTCTTACACAAGCACACGCGATGATAATAAACAGACAAGGAAACAACACAACTGCGGAACCTCGGACCTCACCTTTCGTTTTGTGGTAGGTAAACTCGTGGTTGGTGAGGCGAAACCATCTCTTCTTGAAGTTCTTCATTCCAAACCGGTTCCTCCCTTGTGCTCTCTTAATCATAAATCTGAGGACAAATGGGTGAGAGAAGATCCACTGAAAACCTTGACAGATGAGCTCACGTTTCACAGAAGTGTTTAAATATAACACAATATTTTTTTTCCTCTGGCACTATGCATATAAGGGATGCACTATGCATCCCTTACAGTGCTAAAATAGTGTAGCGCCTAAATATATAAGAGCATAAATGTCGGCTGCTGAACAACAATCCTTTTTTAAAGCAAGAAATTAGAGCTGACACAAATAGATTAATTGATTAGTTGTTCAACAGAAAGATAATCAGCAACTATTTTGATAATATAGCAATTGTTCAGGTCATTTTTTTAAGCAAAAATGCCAAACATTGTCTGGTTCCGGCTTCTCTCCAATGTGAGGATTTGCTGCTGTTCTGTGTTTTAAAACACTGTAAACTGAATTTCTTTGGGTTTTCAACTGTTGGTCATACAAAACAACACTTTTAAAGACGTCACACTGGACTCTGGGAAAGTTGCAGCCCTACAGGAAATTCACTTTAAACTTTTAGCAAGGATGTTACCTTACTTTTTAAATTCTGGGTTTGATTTCTGTGAACATCCAAAAGCTCATGAGTGCAGTGCTTCCCAGCTCGCAACTTATTTACCAATAAATAGTTAAATACATGCAGAAGTCCACTATGATGGATTAGCAATCTCAAGGAAGTTTCCAATCTCTGTAAATTCATTTTCACTCTGTAATAAAATAAATGGAACCAGCCTGGAACTTGAAATCAATCCAAAAAAATATTGTATGCTTTGGAAAATGTTTGACGGTGATGAGAGGTATACACTATTTGTTATTAATGGACTAAACATGTAAAACCACCGGTATGGTCCTTTAAGGGAGAGTTAACACCAGGTTGTATTTTCTTTAGAGTTTGAGGGCCAAAGGTTACAAGGGATATGAAGCACCAGGGTTATAAACACCAACGTTACTACTCTCCTACAAGAAAAGCCAAGAACGTGCTGGTTTCACATCTGCCATAACATCTGGAGCTGTGCTGGAAACTCTAATGTGTATGATGGTGATATGGTCACAGTCTGGACAAAGGGTATAGAGGGTCAGGGTGCGGGCAGATATGAGATCCCAGAAATGTTTGTACAGTAACCAACCCCTGCTGTCACTGTCACACCAAGCATGTCTGGCATGGCGAAGAACAAGAAGGGCTATCAGCACTAGTGACGCCTACATGTAGGTAAGCGGGCTTAAAGGTTAACACTTTACTTTATACCATTACAGTCATTGTACTCATCAGTCTACTGCCATGTAAATGCAGAAAGACTCCAATCCATCTCACAGTGTCAGACAGTGTAACAGTCGCTTGATAGGTTGCTTATAAAGGCCAGATATAAAGTAAAGTGCAGCAGCATCTACCGTAGCACATGATGTTGGTAGGAGAGAAAATGGCCATCTTGTTTTGTGGGGGTTAAAGTGCACACACAGGAGAGGGGGTGGGGGGTGGGGGGGGGGGGTCACAAGGGCAAAGCCTTTATACAGAGAAGCGCTTACCTGCCCTTCGTGCCTTTTGACCCCTTCCCATCAACCCTTTTTATAGTAAGTTTTACACTCCTACGCACGGTAGCAGAAACAAAAGAGGGTGGGGATGTTGATGAGCAGGCGCCGGCACAACTACTGTCAACTGGAAACTCTCCTCCCCTTTGGAGCCATCAAAACAACAGCCCATGTGTTGTTAGTAAGAGCTCAGTTTAAGGCCTAGTTTGACAATTTTGGAAATGCACTTATTCGCTTTCTGGCAGAGAGTTGGATGAAAAGATTGATACCACTTTCGTGTCTGTATTATAAATATGAAGCTACAGCCAGCAGCCGGTTAGCTTAGCATCAAAACTGGAAACAGCTAGTGTGGCTCTGTCCAGCACTAACAAGATCCGGCTGCCAGCACCTCCAAGGCTCACTAATGGACATGTTATATTTGTTTAATTCATACAGAAACTGACGTGTAAAAGTGAAAATTCGCTGTTTCACAGGAGGTTGTATGCCCGACAATTTTTTGGCCTCTGAGCAGTTGCCCGGCAACCAGCGGAGACTGCAGGAAGTTACTGGTTTCACGCCAGCCAAGAAATAGCCTGGCGTGAAACCCCTTGTAAAACAGAGAATAACTGCTCTTACACTTCAGTTTTACGAAGTATGCGAGACACGTGTTCATTAGTGAGCTTTAGGGGTGCTGGCAGGCGGATTATGTAACCCTTCTACAGAGCCAGGCTAGCTGTTATCCAGTTATGCTAACCAGCGTGGTCTCAGTCTTCTCATCTATTCAACTCTCCGCCAGAAAGCGAATATGTCCCAAAATGTTGAAGTATTCCATTAAGTTATTACTCTAAATCTGGACAGTTGAACATTAATAGTCAACCCAAATGTCTTGTCTAAAGCTAGAAACAAGTGCCAAGAGAAGGTGGCGAAATGACAAACACTGAAGCTGCTAGATTAGCAGTGAAAAGAAGACTGACGTTATGGAAACAGCGACAGTACACAGACAGTTTTACTACGAGTACAAAATCTCAAATTACCATTCCATAAAATCTCTAAATTAATCTAATATCACATATGTAGGACTTCTTAGCTGTGGTATTGGGAGAGCTGTTTATAGGCATATATTTAAACATTTTGGTGGGGTTCTCTCAATGAATATCAGTTTAGCTGTAAGTTGGCTCCTTACCCCTCTTTGAGCATGATTGGTGTTTCAATACTCTTCTGATCCCATTTGCCAGAGGTGGAGATCAGGTCCAGAAACTGTGGAGGGAAGAAAAGGATGTCATATATCAACATATTTACTCTTGTTCACTCAAACCACGCTTTGACATCCCTCTATCCACTCCACTTTTTCAGTCTTTTTCAAATGTCTCCACTCTTGTTCAAAAAACACATTTTAGTACCAATTTATCTGAGTTTATCTTTATCTGGCGTACAAGCCAAAAACGATATTTGATCACGAGTCTACAAACTGACAGAGATTTTCTGCGCGTAACAAGCAAAGAAGCCAAACACTCACATTCTTCACAGCGTCCGCATATTTCTGCTCATTGAAGTAGTCATAAAATGCAGCCATGTAAGACTCTTTGAAATTGGCCTGGAAAGGAATAGACGTATGTAGAGACAGAGAGAGAAAGATCAGCAAGTTGTGTCTGAATTTAACTTTTTAGACTGACTACAAATTAAGTCTAGTTTAGTGACAGGAATGAAAATAGAAAAATCTGCTTTAATCAGAGAAACTCACAGATTTAGACTTGGCGAGACTTCCCAGGGTCTGGATCGTCTTGGAGATGAGGGTGAGGGTTCGAGAGGTGGCGGGATCCTAGGGAGACAAAAAGACATGAAATCAAATCAGCTATCAGACTTGACTACATCTTAAAAGCACTGTATTAGTAATATGAAATACATTCTTAACCTGGACCTGGTTGGGCCATATAAACCAAATAATTTATGAACTTTGAACTTCAGCTTTTACGCCAACAGGCACAAGAAGTCCTTAATGTAAAAAAAAAAAACAACAACAACATAAATTTGAACATAAAACATTTCAGGACAACTAAACAAAATCTGCAGAGGAAAATCATGTGATCAAAATCTAAAATTAATTATTCACCCTTAATATTTTTTTTACATTTTTAGCTAAACATTTCCCGCAGCACTTATTTTCAGAGGGTATTTGTGCATATTTTACGTTTGTTTTAAAAATCAGACTCACTGGATGGTGCGGCCGTAGATGGAACAAGTTGGGGGAGAGGATGGCTGGAGCGAAGAAACGCAGGAAAATGAAACTGCTCACTGCTGTGTATCGGACATCTTGGTCAACTAGAGAGCAGGAAAAAAACAACAAAAACAGGGATTTATCACACACACTATACTTGCTTAAATTACATCTAAGACATTACATATACGGCCAGTCTGGAGGAAGAAAAGCAGATTTGTTTAATATGCTGTCTGATTAATATAGGAGATTAGTTCCATTTTGTTTTCTACTGTCATTTTAACTGGGAACTGCGTAATACTTTGTTTAGTAAGATATAAACAGTTATTGATCATGTAAATATGGATGATGTACAAAGAGTGAGTTGGCTGTTTACATATGAAAATCAGGAGAAACTGTATGCTTGAAGCAGTTATTTTAGGCGTACAGCTGGCATTTTCACATTTGAAAGCCTATAGAAGTACTTATATTACCAAAAGATGTTTTGTAAAGCCATGTGGGATGGGCCCGATGTTTGGCATGACACAGAAATATGTTTTATCATGTGTAACAGCTTAATTATCCTGTGACTGCAATGCCCTGTAACGGCCAACAGGAGGTGGCACAGTACATGACACTGGGTGTACATACTCAATACTCCACACATAACCATAATGAGTGCGTGGGAGGCTTAAGTGTTTTCAGGTTCGACACAAATAGCAGAGCACAAAAGGAAGCAAGTGTCCTTGGACATCTTGTACATCCTGTTCTTTATTGTCTATTTCATGTTCCCTATTAGCAGCTTTCTTTCTTTGTTTCTTTCTTCCATCTCTTGTAAGTCATTCAGGGGGTGAGTTACCTTGGAAACGTGTGGCGGCAGACTCTCTCAAAGAGAAGAAGATATCACACATGACCGTGGGACAGCGAACGCCAGAGGTAGTGATGACGTTGAAGATACGGTCCACATAATGAAGAAGGTTTTCCTAAGGAGGGGGGAGCCAGGGCAGATATGTCAGATGACACAGCGGCCACACAAACAAACAAACAAACAAACAAACAAACGCAGTCATCTTCTTACCCTGTTCGTGTCCAGGTTCTCCGACTCTTTGAGCTTGACCGGGTCGATTTCACAGGGTTTGTGTTCTGTGCAGATCTGTGACGATTTTTAAAAGTATTGAAATGGCCATTCATAACTGATTTAGCAACAGACAAAGACATGTGACATGAATGAAATCAGACGAGTATAAAGGAAAACAAACATGGAAGCATAGCAGTGCCTTACCTCATCTATGATGGGTTTGAGTGTGACTTGCAGATAGTGCATTCCTGCCAGCTTCATGGTCTCATCAATGCACTTGGATGTCAGTGAGTTTCCCCGGAAAATGGTGTTAGGATCCCTACACAGACGAGGCAGGGTGCGTTCTTTGAGTACAAATCAAAACTTTAAGGTTTTTAAGAGTCATTTAATTTCCAAAATAAATTACATTACCGCGGCTGCCTGTCAAATCAAAATGCTAAGCTAGTTGATACATCCGCATACAACCTGATGACCTAATTACTACATTCTCGTTGATTTATAATCTCCAAAAAACTAACTATGGTTATTCACGACTAAATCTGCACCTAATTTAGTAGAGAAATCCATTCCAAATCCCAAATATACAACATTTGGCACGTTTATGTTGAAGAAATGTACTTGTATTATTGCTAACAAAGCTAATAAAGCTACAGTATATATCTACCAAGACACAACAAAGTTATTTTCTAAATATTGAAATTCTCCAACATCTGATGTGTCTTTCTCTGCTCTCATAAATACACTTTCAAGGATTTCCACACAATGGGAGATGAATTTATGCAACATCTGGACTCTTAGGTACAACTGTAAAACTGAATTGTGACACACTATTAGTTGTCGGTCTTTGGTTTCTGGTGTTATTAAAAAGGGAAAAGAGGGGACGAGACACTCACTGTGTGCGGTTGACTTCAGCGTGAGCGATGGCGCTGATGAAAGGCACAATCTTGCCATAGTGGAGAAACAGGCGCACAAGGGGAATGGCGGCTTCTTGTTTCTCTCGACACACCTCCCCCAGAATGTGAGCTGTGGACGCCGACACAGGCTGAACAGAGAGGAGTGAACATGCAGCATTCAAACGGTGAAGTGTCAAGCAGTTAACAGTATAGGATGCGGAGCTGATCGGAGACACATTCATATACACATACCCCTACGTTAGCAGAGTGCAGCAGTAGATCTCTGAGGGGAGTGTAGTGTTCGGAGGGGAAGACGTGGTCCTCGGTGTAAACGATGTTCAGGCGCAGAGAGCCGAGCTCTTCTACCTTCACTGACTTCCCTCCGTTCTCCCTGGGCTGGAGAAAGTACCTGAAGAAGAAATAAGTATGTAAGATTTGGCGCCGATCTGCCTAAAATTGTTTAAAGGTGCACTGATCAATATTCTATATTAATAATAATAAAATGACTACGATGTGAATGGTGTTGCTAGTAGGGACAAACCAGCAGAGAAATATCACATGACTCTGCAGTTCCAGTCAGCTCTAACGGGGCTTTCCAGCGTCTTTTAGCTTATTGTTTTGGTTCACTCTCACTGCTCTCATCAACCTCATTTCCAGCCACTGTTTTCAGTAAAAAAACGCTCTAAAAACTGACTGTACACTACCTGCTCAGCACCAAAACAGACAGACAGACACAGTTAGAGACTAGCTTGAGAACACAGTGGAACACTTAGCAGGGCTAGATATTTCCCTCAGGAGTTGGTGGAGACCAAAACAGAGCTACAAACAGAGTGAATATTGGACTCACATACCTTGGGTGGCCACAAACATGCCTCCACATGAAAGTTAATGTTGCTCTGTGTCTACTTGATGTGTAAATAAGCAACTTTATTCGCCAACACGTTTGCTTTATCAACTTTATAAGATCGTAATATGTTTATGTTGTGTTTACAGCTTTGCTGCGGGCCCCCAACCGAAAAAATTAATTCAGTTAATGAAGGTTTAACCGTCTCATCAAAATATAGAAAATTGTATTTCTGAATGCACTCCAATTTCTCATCATTCATGGAGATGAAGCGTTTCGTACGAGGCAAAATACATAAACAGGCTCTGTTGGGTTCAGCGATGCTGGAAAAGAGCATCCGTGCTTAGTGAAATCTACCATGGTTAAATAAAAACTTTGAAGACGGTCTATAAGCTCAATGTTGATACTTGTTGCTATGGCGCTGCTGTTGCTACGGCAACACATACTCAGAATGTCATTGGACAATGATAATAGTGTTTTTCTGCTTTATTTGATTAGTTAAGGTAGAGGGAGAGACAGGAAAGGGAGGGGAGAGAGAGGGGATGACACGCAGCAAAGGGCCAGACTGGAACCCAGGCTGCTGCGGTATGGACTTAGCATTGATATGTGGTGCGAGCTCTACCAGGTGAGCTGCCGGGTGCCCCCCGGACAATGACAATGAAATCCAACCCACCCAGCCCCAGCCGGAGTACAGCACAGTTCATGTTCAGTGTGAAAACCATCAACAGACCCGAAATGATGTGATGTGTGAGTGATGTTCCTCTCACCATGCGTCATGGACCCCACCCTGACCCAAGACCCGGAGAGGAACACGCACGCCTCCCAGGAACTCGTCCCCGAACTTCAGGTTGCTGGCGTTCCACAGATCCACCCTGAACACAAACCACGGGTTACAGTTCAAACATGGGAGAAGCTTTAAACGTTAAAAGTTCAGCACTGATACTGACACACTGTCTTCTAAGACAACTAATGGCTCACCTCAGTGCCAGCTTGTCAACATCCTCTTCTTCAACATCAAAGTGCCGCTTTGTATAGCTTAATGGCCGCGTCACCTAGAAATGGAGATGGAGTAAACATTTAGCATAAACCATGTAGGCGTCAGTATTTCCTCCTGGTAAGTTGCATCGTCATCTACATCCTGAAAAACGGGCTCATGGAAGTAGAGCCAGAATATTCAGACTAGAGCTGAAACAATCAGTTGAATTGATCTACACAATATTCGTCTCCGACAATTTTGATCTGTGATGGTAATTTTAATATCTTTGGGTTTTTTGACTGTTGGCTGAATAAAACAAGCAATTTATCGAGAAAAATAATCAGCAGATTTATTAATAATAAAAATAATCGTAAGTTGCATCCCTAATTGAGACATCAGATGCTTTACTATGAAATTGCAAAGCATATGATATCGTGTTGTAGTGGGGAAAAAACTCATTTTGTTGTATTGCACATTATTAAACTCTACGCTCACTATCTGGCAGATTTGGATCCAGATGGGAGCTATCAGAGATCAGAATGTGGCAGGATCCATGCAAGTTTGGAGCAATAAGAAAACAAAATTGGAAACAATAGAAAAGGACAACCATGTGACAGAAACATGATAGATGGCCTGTGTTTGCATGTGGACCTCTGTGCGTGACTCAGAGGGGGGCTGCAGGCAGAGAGCACCACAGGGTCCTGCTCATGTGGTGGTGGGGAATAAATGAGACGGTCTTGTCGGACAGAAATCAATGGGCCAGATTGTTTGGCGGTTTGTCCGAATCAATCATACTCTTGTCCTGCTGTCTTCTAGTGCTGCAGCGGCGAGGCCAGAGGGAGGAGCGACACAAAAATGTCAGCGCAGTGCTGCTGGTGAGCGACGGTTAACGGGGCCAGTGTGAAAGGGAGTTTGTGTGTGTGTATGTGTGTGTGTGTGTGTGCATGGAAAATATCTAGTAATATGAACTCATGAATATAAATAAATGTAAAGGGTTTTTGAAAAGACATTCAGAGAAAAAAGAATACTGCAAACAGGTATGTGTTTCAGGTAGCTTTTTCTATTTTTTCACATGATTCTCAACAGTTAAAGTAATAGTATGATAGGGAGTTTGTAAGTGTGTATACAAACATATCTATAAATATTAACTAATTAAATAAATATGAACCGTGACATCTTTTAAAAAAGACAATCAGACAAATAAAATATACAGCAACAATTACACAGCGTTTGTTTATTAGCTTCTTGCTTCACAATTAATGTTGTGTGTAGTAGCTCAAAGTTGCTGTGACTGCTTTATAGATAAAACCAATGAAAACCAAAATGTTAATATGTAGGAACCTGAGATAAATTCAGGTTTTTAGATACAGTAGCTTGTTGCTGAACATTTTAGTGATGAGTGGCTTACTCCACCGTGCTGCTAACTGGGTTTGTGTCTGTTAAGCATATAACTTGTGCACTGCAGCCAATGATAAGGATTACATTACAGCTGGTCCAGGTAAAAATTTCATTTTGGAGTACAAAATAGCCCCAAGGAGCAAAGAAAAGAAGGACACCAGATGGAGGTACAGCAAACAGAAAAAAAAGGTAGAACAAGGAGAGAAATCATCAGCAGGATTTGATAGAGAAACTTTTTTTGTTCAGGTAAATTAGTGCTTTCTTTCATGCCTATCATATCCTATAATTCCAAGCACAAAATGAGCTCTCAGTATTAAAAAGCTTCTTAAAAAAATGAAAACGTAGTAAGACTTTATTTTATAGCTCATGTATATTTAGGGTGTCTGTTATTTTGACCAATAAAAGATTGTTTTACTCCATGTCATGTCCATGAGATGTGAATCAATCCCAGTCTGAGCACACCCACACGCCCTCACCTGTGTGGGTGGACTGTGGGCGTATATGATACAAAATAAATCAACAATTTTAAAATGTACAAACAACTTCTCTGTGATCAGAAATAGGGCCAAAAATATGTGGACACCACTGTCCAGTTAAGGAATATCTTAATTAGCCAGGTAACAAAATCAGAAGTGTATAGGCTGTTATAGCAGAAAATGAATGCCCATGGTTTAGGAATACATCAACAATTATATATGGTTGTATTGTTCAGGTGTCCACATACTTTTGGCCATGTGTTGTATTTATGAACCCTCAGTATCTTTTTGGCTTTGACTGATTCCCAACACATTGTAACACACCTTTACAATGACAAACAAGTTGATGTTAAACTAATCACACACAGAAATATTCACCTCAAAATAGAAAACCTCCTCAAACTGTGGATTGTTGGTTTTCCTCTTCACCTTGGTCTTCTTGGCTTCTGACCTGGTGTGAAGCAGACAGGCAGAAGGAGACAAAAAATAAAACCCAAACATGTTCATCCAAAGTCAAGCGTGTGATTAACAAGGTTGTGTATGCTGGCTGGTATGGTGAAATCATGGCCAATCGTGTGAGAGATCTGACCTTGACGGTCCTAGTAAGGAGACAGCAGCGTAGGGATCACATTGACCGTTGACGATTGGAAGACCTTGGCACTCCAACACTCTGTAGGAAAACACACAAAACCGTTAATGAATATGCACTTTACTGTACTAACATAGACTTGCACACACACACACCTGTAAAACATTAACGTAATGCTAATTTTAATGCACCATTAGCACTGTGCGATCTCAGCCAATGCTCTGACTGCCTCACCGTATCACCCACATGTCAGGGATCATAGTACCAAAAAGGTGCATGGTGAAAAAACTATTTTTCAAAACCTAATATAGGCGAAAGCTTTTCACAAGATGCTTTAACAGTACCTTTATTATGCTATGGTGTTTTAACTATCCTAACGTACCTTTAGTATGCTAAGTTATGGGGAATTAGTATAGCTCTTTTTAAGCAAAGGGAAAACATGGCAGCACAAAAAAAAACAAGATAAAAAGATCTCCAAATGCTAAATGCCAGGGGCCACACAAAACAATCTGATTATACTCTCAGAGGACAATTTAAAATCTATTAAGCTCTATATTATCACTTAATCAAATGACTACTGTGAAATGGCCACCAGCACTGCCAAGGCCACTGAGAATTGACACCCAATCCTACACTTCTGCAAAGCTTTAGGCCTCATTTGAGTCTCACTGCTCTCATCATCCCTACTATACAGTACAAAACCAAGGGATGCTATTTCCAGTAGACAAGAGGATACGTTGACTCTATGCTACCTGCCCACCATGAGAGTGCAGATAAGACATTTGAGCATCTAGCAGCTTAAGAGACAGATATTTTTCTTTGGCAATGGTGGAAGCCAAAGAGCTAAAACGCCAGTGTTTGGACCTACATTATCAGGGGACCAGAAACACGACTCCATTGGGATGATAATTCTGCAGTCGTGATTCTATGAGTTTGTTTTGGAGGCTTTCTGCCCCCCTAGCGGTAAAATACTTGATGCAACTTTAAATTCACTTCAAAATTTCTAGTTTGAGCTCTGAAGTGATTACGGAAAGTTCTCCGCAACACAGAGCGGGGAACTTCCGTCCCAGTGATGAGGTGTGGTTGAGGTACGATGCTCATGTTTGTGCACTGATGGTCAATCGAGATAAATCTCATCGCACTGTTGTAAGGATACACACACGGAGCCATACTCCCTTGCCACACAAAATTTGGTTCAAAGGGTATTAAAGTGTACTCATAACTGTCGAGAACAAAACATCCCTCTTTAATAAACGCTTCGAACACCTAAAGATTTTGACAAAACGTTTGAAATAATCTGAAATCCTATTTTTAAACTTATTGCTGCCATCCAGTAGTTCTTTTTCACAGCAGACATACTGACTTCTCATAGCAGGAAAAGCACAGGTGTAACTAATAACATCAACGACGCCTCTGGTCCATTAAGTGTCGTAGTGAGCAAAGCTTACATAACACCCAGGCCCTAAAACTTGGAATGATTAATGTTATTAATTACACCTGTGCTTTCCCTACTGCCTACAAATATCCAGGTCATCTGTAGAAATAACGCGTGTAAATTCGTGAGAACTGTGAACATTTTTATTAAAAATAAACTTACTTTTGACTTAAGTATTTAATAAATGAACATACACTTAATTGTAATGATCTATATAAGTGTTGGGTGACTGAAAGGGAGGGATGCTGATTTTTTATTTTTTTTTTATTGATCAAAGACTACATCTAAATAGAGCATCATATCAAGCTGTCCAGTCGACCGCCCCCCATTTCACAGACATAAAACATCTGGTCCGTTCAATGGTGTAGCTCACGCCTACGCTGGGAGTCCATGCTAGTAAATTTTGGACCAAGTTGAGAGCTCTCTGAGAGTTTCCCCAGCATGTGACAATGGCCCCTGGTGTCAATGTTAGGTATGTCTGTATGTAAGAAGGGCAGAAACAGAGAGAGGGGCAAATGAAAAGTGATGGGAGAGAAGTAACTCCGTTCAAGCTGATCCAGGAACTATATACACGACACAAAGACCACTTGATAGAGGCCAGAGAAAATACAAAATATAAAGCAGAAGAGAGCATATCTTGAGGAAATTAGACTACTGACTCTACGGTGGAGACATCAGAGGTCAGAGCATAGGGGTGATGTAGAAAACATGCGGGTCCAGAGTAGGACTCAAGCATGAAGCAAAAAGCAGAATTTGAACATTTACTTTTTAGTTCTGCAGAAAATCCTTTTTCGAAGCCTCATCGCATACATTCATGCGTGAAAAGATTCACACACAGCCATGTAGGGAAAAAAACTATTAGAAAAATAATGTATTACACTAATAGGCAGTAAAACATACGATCTGTATCCTTTATGATGGCGTGCAACGAAACAGTCTTGTCATGCCAAGATAGGGCAACCTGCTAGAAATATTTAGAAGTAGGCAATAAAAAACTGGAAAAGTTATTTACACAATTATGCAAGGTCATTCTAAGTGTCCGCTGTTTTATATACTGTGAACATACAAATATGTACATTTTGGTACACCAGCTTATGACACCATTAATTTAGATTCCCTACTGTGACTTTTTTATTTTTTTACATTGAATGTTAATTCATACCCCATACGATATTGTACTTGTGCTTTTAATTTGGCATACATGTCTTCAAATTGTGTATGTGGTACAAAGCATGCATACACAAAAACATAAAGTTCTAGTATAATGTTGTCTAATAAGGCACTAAAAAGTCTTGAACAATTATCAAATGCTGGTTGTGTGCGGATGATGATATACTCTCCACAGTACGGAAAAGTTTAGGTCAAAAGAGGTGGTAAAGCTTTGAGTGTTCAAGGGAGGACTACACTGAATAGAGGATTACATTTTATAGCCTTCATTCAACAAAGTCCACACACCTGATTACTATTTTTTTTTTTTTAAATCAGTCAAACAAGCTTATGGGTCGTTTGGTTTTCCATCATACTCATTTAAAAAGCCTTTATCATAGTGGCTACATGATTAAAAACAAGACCACCGCGCATTGAGCGCACACTGGTCTTCCTCAGGGTCAACCATCACACGCATACAGACAAAGTGAATTGAGTACAAGCTTACTCAATCTCAATCAACAGTATATTGATACTATGATATACTTTTTTTAATTGCACGATCAGCTTCAGGTGGCTTTTTTGAAATTTTGAAAAGCAAAAATAAACCTTGGAAACAACCATCATCACCATCAGGTCATTCTTTTTTGGGGAGTACAAGCTTTAAAATGTTTTAACCACTGAATGCAAAAATGATAAAAGTAGATAAAAGTAGAGTGTTAGAGTGCTATCTATCCATCCATCTCTCTCTCTCTCTAGCTCTCTTCCTGTGCCACGGCTGTCCAATGACATCATGCTGTAAGAGGATTAGCATCCAAACAGGACAGGACACCCAGCGGGACGTATGACTTCCTGTGTGTCACGGTGATGCACCACTACTCACACCGCATGATGAATTACACAGCAAATTGCAGCATTGCCCACAGCTGAACTGACACACATGCAACAGCTTGTACTATCCTGCTGACACACACACACACACACACAGACACACACACACACACAGGTTTTCTAATAAGGAATAAGGAGTGGGCTTGGTTAAGCATCACTAATGCCAGAGTGCTTCCTGTCCAATAAGCTTGTTTATATAACCCCTGCTTGGCCTACAATCCAGCCCTCTCTCTCTCTCTCTCATCACCGCTGTGAGCGCTGACATGCCAGACAGTGGTGGCGAAGCAGACTTATTTGTTTTAGTGGACATTACTCATATTAGCTTAATGTTCCTCTTTTCAGCGCCCACGTATCCTGTCAAAAACAATTTCACTTAAAACAAGAGGGGAAAGAATTACATCACAGCGACAAAACCCCACAAACAAAAAAGCGGATATGATTATGAGCCTGTGTCATTGACGGGTGCACTATTCCAAGGAATTAAAACAGAACAGGGTCTTGAGTACCTTCCAAAAACAAACAATGTGTTTGGTTATAAGATGCTTCCTGTCCTCAGATGTCATTCATCATATTGCACAACAAACTACATTTCTGTCTGTCAGCAGTTTCCAGTGGTGGAAAAAGTATTCAGATATTTAACCTAAGTAAAAGTAACAATACCACACTGTAAAAATACTCAATTGCAAGTTAAAGACTAACATTTAAACTATTACTTAAAGGAGAACTCAATTTTTACACATCAAAGTGACGTCACTTGTCAGTTGGAGCTGAGGACTACAAATTTGAAAATGAAAATAATCTAGGGCCGCAGAGTAAGAAAAACGTGAATTTACCAGACCTCGGTAGCCCGCTCGATATCTCTGCTGGAGGCTAGCGGCTCGAGCCCACATTAGCCACTAATACCATAACACACCCGAATCTCTGACCAAACTGTTGGCAGTCAAGTTGCATTGTGGGTAATGTAGGTGCCAGGTTTCGACAAGGAAGAAGTGTGGAATAAAAAAGACAATTTCTCTGGTTCTGGTGCATCGATTTTGATACTTTTTATTTTAAACTGTCCACGGTGAGTCTGACAATGTTGTAGGAGTGCAATGCTAAATCAGTAGAGTCCTCTTTTAAGTAAAACAAATGTTACTTATGTAAAAGTGCAGAAGTATTTGGTAGGAAAATGTACTTAAAATATTGAAAGTAAAAATACTTGTTATACAAAAACTGTCCACCAAGAGTGATATATTATTATACATTATATTATTTGGTTATAAGTAGTAACGGTAGCTGTCAGATAAATGTAGAGGAGTATATAGTACAATATTTCCCTCTAAAATGTAGTGGAGTGTCATTTTAAAGTAGCTTCAAACGGAAATAGTTGGTTTAATTTTTTTACTTTTTTCTTTCCTCTTTCTTTTGTTGATGTCGCACTTTATGTCAGTTTACCTGCAAAGAAACGTGCTATAATAAATAAAATGTCCTTGCCTTGCCTAAAGAAGATTTCTCAAACTATCCCTTTAAGTACGAAGCAGTTGATTTCTTTGACTTGGTTAGTTTGATCTGTAGAGCTGAATGGACGTAGCTCTCTCTCCATCTCCCTCGTGCACGTGTCTTTCTAGAGAAATCTGACTAGTTGACCTCCTGCTCTAAGCTCCTTACCCACAATGTGCTCTGGGAACGGAGCCACGCTAGCTCATCATCAAACGTTACTGCTACGTGTTACAGAAGAAGAGCTGGAGAGCAAAAAAGCACACACACCTACACACACACACACAAAGTATTATCCATCCATAAGCAGATCATAGATCCTCTGAAAAGTTCACACATCACATGCGTGTACAATCACATTTTACACACACAGCAACACAAACAGATACTATGTAGTAAGGGCAGATTTATGAGTTCATGACTTCCACATACTGTAATGCATTGATTCACACATTCATAAACAGATTTATTCCAAACAAAAAGCTCTAACCTCCCACCATCTACTTGACAGTCAAAAGCTGTTGCCGGGCAACAAGCCATGCAACTTGGAACTAAGACAAAGCTTTTTGCATGGGTAAATGTATCCATTATATTGTGCCCTCAAAAATTATAGTTGTGTGACTCAACAGCTGTAAATGATGACGCAAAATGATGATGATAATTAAAGAGTCCAAAATCGCAATTTACTGCTCACTAATGAGTGTCCATTATATAGGGAGTGGTGAATGAGTGAACGAGGGAGTGATTTCGGACACGGCCCAAAGTTTACTCCCAAGCATTATGTAAAAGAAGAGCAAAATTTATCAAAACCAGGTGGACACACACCACGTGTGCTTGATGGGAATTTTACAGTAACACCAGTCCACATCCAGGTAACCACACAATTTTAATCTGTGAGGCTGCACAGTGTTGATTTGAGCTAAATGATAATGTCAGGATGCTAACATGCTCAGATTGACCATGCTAACATACCGATTTTTAGCAATATAATGTTTACCATGTTCACCATCTTAGTTTAGCATGTTAGCATGCAAAAATTTGCTAATTAGCATTAAATACAAAAGAGCAGTTGCGGCTGATGGGCATGTCGTTCGTTTATGCAGGTATTTCGTCATAAACAAAGTGAAATTATGACCTGATGGACCGCTTTAGGATTCATCCTCTAGGGATCATGAATGTCTGCACAAAACGTTATAGAAATCCATCCAACAGTTTGGACGAAAGTGGTGGAGCGACCGAAATTGCCTCACTGCCAGCGTGGCTAAAAATCTTTAAGACAGCAGCCGACAGGATGTGACACCAAGTCATGACTTGGGTTTTTAATGTATTATAAAGCTATCAAATCTTTGTTTACAAAACAAATTTCTGTTAACAGCGGAGAATCAATCTCCTACGGGATGTGGTCAGGACATTTCTGAAATATTTACATAAACTCTGATTATTTTTTATAAAACTGGAAAGTAAAAAAAAAAAACACGAGGTGTAGAATTGTTATGTATGAATAACACAATTCATGTAGAATAAAATCAAAACCAATGGACTATTTGTTTGTGTGTGTGTATGTGTGTTTGTGTGTGTGTGTGCAGCCTCACCGTGTGGCTAGTTTATGGTTGATGACTCCACTGTCTGTGATGACTTCACTCAGTCGCAGCTCCAGGTGCACTTTTCCCTGCAGAACACAATGAAATATGATGCACAAATACACTCTTTTTATGCACAGGCTTTTATCTAATGAGAGTACTGAATTTAAATGCTCAAAGCTCTGCATAGGACTTATAAACACCTTAGCGTCTGAATAACACCACACAGCCAGGTGCCCATTGACACGTAGGATTGTCACTGTCCAGTGAAAACGCTGAAATTCCAATTTGATTGTCTGCATGTGAAATTAAGTGGACTTGTGTCGCAAGACAAATTTCTGTTGAATCTGACAACAATGTGCAACTGAATTCGCAAACCTGTTCTTGGCATGGTGAAAACCCATCTTCCACAATGAACTCTCAACTCATAAAAGCATGTAATCCTTCATGTCTGAAAAACATTTTTTTTTTTTACCAAATGTGGAGATACGTGGTTTTCACTGGACAGTGTAGAGTCTACCTGCTTCACTCTTCACTCTAATTGCCAGCTTATGAACTCTCCCAGAACTGCCAAAAATCTAAATCCTGAACTCAGTGATATACATATCATATCCTATCTTTTGCACTGTCTATACTGTATAAGGCTGGAAATGGTTGAAACATAACGGGCCTGATCCATAGGCAATAAGTATGAGCCAAAAATACACTGATAAAAACAAATACTGTAATTCTTCGATAAATCCCTGTACAAAACAATAAATACACAAATGTGAAAAAAGTGGCATTCCTCCACCAACAGAGACACTGAATGAAATTAGCTGCGAGCCTGAACGTCATGCTGAAGTTTATTTTCCCTCTGAAGTGATTGGATTAATGACATGGTGACAGTGTAGTGCTGCAGCTGTCTAGAAACGCTCCATTAATTAACAGCATCAGTATGCAAACTCACAGGCGTTGCTCTTTCTGGCTGTTTCAAGCAGAGGGAACAAACACACGCACTTACACATGTGCGCACAGGCCAAACAATGTGTCCTCTATTGAAAAGAGAAGAGAGACACTCTATCTTCCTACTTCATTTGATCCATCTTCCTCGCTTTCTCTCTTCTCTCTCATTCTCTCACACATCCTTCCTCTCCCCGACTCCTCGGATGAATGTGTCTCTGTTTCAGATCCCTGCTCCAGGGTTGCACACACCCATCTGTCTGCAGATGTTACTGTTCACTGTGTAACTGACTGTCAGTGTGTTCCTGTCTGTGCGCACATGCGTGTGTGTAACCACGCTTGTGGCTTAGTGAGACTGCTGAATACTGAATAGTCGAAAATGTTGCACATGTATTAAATATGCATGTAGGGCAAACCCGATTACTAGAAATCACAGATGAATTACTACATTTCCTTAATAAAAAGTAGAATAAAGTGCAAACAATGAGATTCAACAGTGAACATTTCAGTCAGGACTGTCCCTCAATATTCCCAAAAACAGTGGGAATGATTTGCTTTGATCTTTTGTCTAACAGCACCTCCCGTGGCCACAAGTAACAACTACAAGATAATAGCAAATACTAAAATGTAGCGTAACTGTAGAATAAGTATAGAAAAAGTCATAAAGTAAGCATACTGACTTAGTAATGTTGCTGTCTATTAAACAATATCTATCTAAAGTTTGCCAACATTAGCTAACATTCGCCACTATAAGCTACTGGTCATACTATGGAGGACTGAAAGTGCCAGAATGAAATAAATAAATACACCATTAAATAATTACTTAAATGTGACATTAAATAATTAAAATACCAATTATTTCAATATTTACATTTACATTTCACAATTTACATTTACATTTCATGATTTCATGATTTAATGATTTAATGATTTACATTTACATTTCATGATTTACATTTACATTTCATGCTCCTGTGTTGCAGTGCTTCATGAATTGTCAAACTGTCAAACTCACCCATCAAAGTTAGTGGGTGGAGCTAACGCTAATCTAGTCTGATACATTGCTTTGGTCTAAAGCCTCTTTCCTTTCAGCTGTTCCCTTTCAGGGGTCACCACAGCGAATCATGCGCCTCCATCTAACCCTGTCCTCTGCATCCTCTTCACTCACACCAATTAACTTCATGTCCTCTCTCACTACATCCATAAATCTCCTCTTTGGTCTTCCTCTAGACCTCCTGCCTGGCAGCTCCAACCTCAGCATCCTTCTACCAATATATTCACAGTCTCTCCTCTGAACATGTCCAAACCGCCTCAATCTGGCCTCTCTGGCTTTATCGCCGAAACATCTAACATGAGCTGTCCCTCTGATGTGCTCATTCCTCATCCTGTCCGTCCTCGTCGATAACAGCACCAGTTGCCTGGCAGCCTCACTGGGAAGTGCCACTACTAGCTGACGCTGAAGCGGCAGGGTTCTGCTGCGACTGAGCCGCCGGAGCTGGAGGAGTTTTGCTCAGAGCTTCTTCTATTAAATTAGCTGCTTCTCGCAGCAGCTCCGGGCAACTTTAAGCCATTTTGTCCTGGCGTTCTCAACGTTAGGGGTTAGCAGGTTCGACTTGGCGGTAAAGTTTAGTTTAATAGTTATCTAAAACAACATTAGAGGCGAAGAGCGCCACCCAGTGTATTGGAAGTAGCTCTGCATCGATCCATTATCTGGAATTAATTTATCTTGACTTGATCCGCAGGGTAACCGATCAGGTGTCAGGATCTGCCTACCAACTTTGATGGGTGAGTTTGACAGTTTGACAATTCATGAAGCACTGCAACACAGGACCATGAAATGTGAATGTAAATCATGAAATGGAAATGTAAATCTTGAAATGGAAATGTAAATATTGAAATAATTGGTATTTTAATTATTTAATGACACATTTAAGTAATTATTTATTTCATTTTGGCACTTTTAGTTCTCCATATCATACCAGACCAAGAAAGGTTGTATCAGCAAAACCCACGAGTGTGCTGAATTGAGCAAGGGGGTGTGTTTTATTGCCTGTCATTTTCAGGAAGAAGAGCGTGTTGATTCTTCTTTTAAAAGTTACAAACTGTAAATTCTACTGTAAATGTAAAATAATGTCCAGCATGAACAAATAAAGGCCTGTCGCTAATAAAAAACATTAAGGGAGCTGGAATTACCTGTAGCCAATGACAACAACTCACATGGTAAAATTCAGAGTAATGTACTCCTGTACACTAATTTCATCAGTACAACAACAGAGTCAAGTTACGCCTTTCTCCAGATTGACAGTTAAGTTACCGTTAACAAAACTACACACTTCCTGATGTTTTTTTCACATTTAAAGCCTACATATAAAGCAAGGCTGCAAGACTTTTAATGTGAAAATTAGAAGCTGGATGGATGAATGTATGGAAGTTTTGAGTTTGACTGGGTAACAGGGAAAAATTTCATGTCTCTAATATAAGGCTTCCTCAAATGAAGGTCCGGTTCTCTCTGCAACTCCACTACTGAGGTATAGAGAATGTATGGTTGTCTTGCATTAAAATGTTGTTAAAACACAAGCAGCAGTACAAAAAGCTTTAAAGATCAAAGAATAAGTGAAGATTACTAATCTAAGCAAGCATTCACTATCAGCTTTTGGTATCAACCAGACACATTTTGGTCAATACCAAAAAGTACAAGTGTCATGTGGTTTCTGTGGAGAAGTTGAGACACAAAACAAGTGGGAAATCTGAAGAAGAAAAGATTAATAGAGAGGGCTTTGTTGTGATTGTGATGTGAATGTGAGTGCCTTTTCTCTATGTACTGACCTGGACCTCTGAGTCAGCACTGACAGGATGTAGCTGAAACCAGGTGTCTTTGCCGTGATATTTCTGCAGGTCCTCTTTCTTCACTGCAACCTTGCCTACACACAAATTAACACACAAAGACAAATGAGCTCAAAACATAACTCACTTTACGCTTCCTAAAAAGCCTACGTGTAGATGCAAGTTACAACAAACACACACTCACATGCCTGCTCACATACTGTAAATCCAGACGCCCATCTCTTTTTTTTTAGTGCACGTAGGCACCAGGTGCAGAAATACTCACAAAGTCCACTGTCAGTGGCCTGGGAATGACCCTGTCATTTCTGCCCTGAAACTAACAAGTTAACTTTTCTGTTTACAACACCCACACACACGCCTAAACGGGAGTTGTGATGGTGTTGAAGATACAAATCACACCCTGAGAACGATTTTTCAGTTTGTGGTCAGTGGTCACACACACACACACACACACACACACATACACACACACACATATAGAAACCCTCCAATATGCACATCGACACACCCAATAACACCGATAAAAACATCCGCCCACACAAACAGACACAGCTTTTTATTGCTAAAAGTGTAAGATCAGATAGTACCAGACATTCAAAATGTTATGTCTGTTTAATATGAGGCTACAGTCAGCAACCGGTTAGCTTAGATTAGCATAAAGACTCAAAACAGGGGGAAACCACTAGCCTGGCTGTGTCTGAAAGGAACAAAATCCGTACCTCACCTCTAAAAGTGTATTAATTAAAACATCTTGATTGTTTAGTACACTTGCTGTGGAAATACTAAACTGCTTTACTAGAATCCTTTTTATAGCTGCCATTAACAATTATTTTTAATATCAATTCATCTGGGGGTTTTTTTCGAATAAAAGATTAATCGTTTATTCTATAAAATATCAGACAATTGTGAGAATAATCTGTGTAAATTAGCGTCCAAAACCTAAACACATTCAATGTTTGTCAATTACAGTGACGTATAACACAGAAAAACTGCAAATTCTCACATTTGAGAAACTGGAGCCAGCAAATGTTTGACAATATTTCCCGATAAAAGACTGATTCATCAAACTTATTGGAAACTGTGTTTAAGCACTGATTTATTTACTGACATTTGTTTTATTGTTTGAAGTTATTGAAAGTATATGGTTAAAGCTTGAATTTTAAAACTTTGAATCTCTGTTCTTTGAATGTTACATTAAACTTCAGTTTCGATTCTTTGGTAGTTTTAAAAGAACTCTGTTGTTTACAGTATATATTTGAAAAGACAGCCTAAAGTGTGCCCAGATATTACACGTTACATAAATTACACACAAAATAGACTGAAAGTTGTTGTTTTATAACACAACAGACTGCTACTGCTGTGTCATAAATGTAAAGGTATAACAGGAGTTTACAACAGATGGAGCAGCTGTTTACTCACCGATACTGGAGTCCCGCCTGAAGACGTCCCTGTCGAATATGTAGAAGGAGAGGTGTCTGAAGCTACGTGGGATCTCGCAGTAGAAGTCCTCCCCATAGAACGGACTGGAGATGAGAGGAGACACAAGGCAAACTGTATAGAGACTCCTCTCGTCTGATAGTGTGTTTTACAACAAACACAAATGTAGTTTGTGTTTCGTTATCAGAAGATGAGAAGAAGGCATGTTGTGAGGGGAAATAAAGGGGATAAGTCAGGGAAGCAAAATCTCCTGTAGAAATGTCTGCCATTTAATTTCTACAGGAGATTTTGCTTCACTGTGTGAAAAAAAAGGCTCAAATAAAAACGAAACGCTCTGAAGTCACTTCTCTGTAACAAGCATCACTGCAGCATCACTGTATTTAAATGGAGGCAGTCATCGAACCAATAGGCTGTGAAGTCATTTGGGGAAAACAATATTTTAATCAGTGCTTGTCTTTTTCTTCCAAATTTCTAATAAAGTTATTTTAATATTAAAGGAGCAGTGTGTAGCGTTTAGTAGCATCTAGTGGTGAAAGTGCAGTCTGCAACCATTTAAATACCACTCGCCTCACCCTCCCCTTCCAAGCGAGTAAGAGAAACTACGGTGGCTGCGAAACTCGTGAAAAATGCCAACAGCCCTGTCTAGAGCCAGTGATTGGTTTGTCTGTTCTGGGCAACTGTAGCAACAGAGAGGACCCGCTCCCTCTGTAAATATAAATTGATTATTTTAAGATAATGAAAACAAAATGATTCTTATTTTCAGGTGATTATACATTAATGGAATATAATAATCATACGTATGTTTTCATACTTCCTTAGGCACAGTTACTGTATGTCTATAAATACTGTACATCTTTGCATAGTAAGGAGATACCCTGTCCACCCAGCTAGTTAAACTGCGATAATCACAGTCAGTTGTGTGAGCACCCTCTTGTTCTTGCACTCTCACTAATTTTTTAATAAAATATCCGTTAACTGACTGATTGATTGGTTGATCTGTAAACTATTCCTGCCTCTGTAATAATTTTCCGTGTTATCTTACTAGGCGTGTCTTGGTTGGTAAAGCTAACAGTCAGGCTTTAAGTGTACATGCAAACATCACAGACAAAATTCTTTCATCATTATTGCCCAAAGATGATTAATTTTGTCGATTAATCACATTAGACATAAATTAAAGACCACGTGTATTACATCTTGCCATGAGTTATGTGGACTCTAGCTTGTTTGCCAACAACAATCAGCCTGTTTGTGACCCCTGGCAACTGAACACACTCTGCATTACCTAAATGATGACCACAGAAATCATGGCAATGAGAATCTCATGAGCTGAGTCCTCAGGGTTGCGGCTAAAGATAACTGACTTGCTCTGTTACTCATTAGATGTAAAGACAGACAGAGCTATGGGTGGACGGATAGGCAGGCAGAGGCATGACTGCATTTATAAACAATCCTACAAATACAGGATCCTTAAATAAATTGTGTTGCTCCCTCACCAGCCCAGCCAAAATACAAATGTGAAATCTCTAGGCTGCGTGTAATCACAGTACATACAGCATCTGCAAAGCATCTGAGTGAAAAGAGGTGATAATTTTTAACAAACAAATTTGTGATACATTTACAGTATGTGCTTCACCTAATCCTAACATTTCAAGTAACATTTAACATAATAAGTTTGGCTTGATGTATGTGATTTTTCCACTATTTATACAGACGTCTGCTGTGTTTGTAACAATGCACCTTGATACTGAGCTCTTCTGTGGCCAAAAGATTTCAAGAAATGTACGTACATTGATGTGGATAATTTCCTTTGCATACGTTTCACATCATTGTTTTTCTCTATAGATGTGTTATATGTATTGGCTCTATTAACTTTCCATACCTGAACACACAGTATATTGTTTGAATCCACACACAGTACTAATGATATATGACTAAAACCCAATATGATGATTGAAACTCAATATATGATGCTAAATGCCAACTGAATCCTGCTCAAAGATTATGTGTAGTGCACTGTGAGTAAACAACAATAGTATTAAATAGAAAAGGCTGGTGGGATGCTCTGAAAATACTGGTGAAGAAAAGGCCTGAGGCAAGTCCCTAACAGCCGGCCCTATCTGGCGTAAACAAGTTCAAACCAGATCCCAATAGACCCAGTAGGAATAGGTGGGAAAGCCCACCTGTCACAATTAGCCAAGAAGTGACACCAGTGTTTTCGGAGCATCTTGACCAGTCCGACAAGAAAGGGGCAGGAAAAACTGCCATGAAGGTGGGATTTGATGTACCATATGAGATCATGTAAGACAGCGAAACGTTCAGTTGTTTAGGGCAACTCCAGGGCTTGACCGCTGGTGAAAGAATAAAAGTCCTAAGCTTCTAGCCTCCGGTGATTCCTGAGTGTTTGAAACTATGCTTCTGTGTGTGAGTATGAGTGAGGAGGGGCAGAGGTAACACTCTGGCCCGATCTGCTGCCTCCCCCACTTCAACATCAAAAATATTTTCGTGAGAGCTAGTAAAGAGAAATTTTGGCACGTCCAAGATGTATTTGTACACACTGAATGAGTCCACTTGAACTGCTCAGTGCTTGTTGAAATTAAGTTTGATGTAAAAAACGATTGAACAGGGTTTTTCCGTCAACCAATGAGATGTGCAGTGCAGATGGCAAATGTTCATGAAATATCTGCTCATTAACCTGATGTAAGATAGGCCTTACAGGTTTTGGTATTAAAAATGCTCCATATCATTATTTTTTAGACATCTTAGCTTTTCTTAGATAGGTGACAGTGAAGACCTGACAGGACATGAAAGAAGAAAGAGAGATGGTGGATGACATGTAATAAAGGTCACCGGCCAGACTTGAACTGGGCACGTTGAGATTATATGATCAGCATCAGAACCACCAGCTCTAACCCGAATTCATTTTTGAATCTTCCAATTTAAAAAGGTCAGGGAGTTACGTAAAGGTTTTGTGGTGATGGAAAGGGTGAGAAACGAAAAGAGCCAGACGCAGCGAAAGGCTGGAGGGGCCCCTCGACGTACCAAAGTGACTTCTCGATGATCTTGGTCCTGAAGACCTCTTCTTGGTCCAGGTTGACAGTGCAGTAGCAGTCCCTCATCCTGTTTGGCCCGGGGTACGGAGCGATGTTTTTTGCTTCTCCTGCACAACGAAAAAAGGGAGGAGAAAAAGCAGGAAGGAGAGAGTGAGCAGTTCTTATTCAGGAATGCTGTTGTAAGCAACAACAATGTGTTCATTCAGGCACACTGCTATAAGTGATTACTTATTTAAGAACACTACAAGCACGCAAAGTTTAAAAGGAAATAGCATTATGTAAGTTCACACCTGTTTGAGCTTTGAATAATCTGACAGCATCTGTAATGAGCTTAGCTCTGCAAGGGTGACTCATTTTACACCGGACGCACAAATATCAAGCCATGCCCTCGGAGACAGACACAAATAACAACTTTTTTTAAAACAACGTGTGAAAACTCTGCGTGTGTGTAAGTGTTGTCAGATCTGTGAATGAAAGACTCTGCGTGGGACTTTTTCCTGAATCCTGCTGAAGCTCAATCTGTTCATCATGACAGATAGCACTCCCTTCCACAAGAATGTGGTCCAACCACCCACCGAGACACACACACATACATCACAAGGCACACACACACACACACACACACACACACACGCAGGTGGTGCTCAAGTCCCTCAGGAGCAATATAGTCTCGTTTATGAAGCCATGGATCCATATTAGTCAGTTCTCTGTGCCTCATTCTGTTTCTCTTTGCCCTGGGGACACACAGGACTCTGTAGTCTATAGTTACACGTGTGTTAGTCCAACATTATCATTGTTTGCTCCAATAACGCTCCATTATCTGCAAGGAAATCTGATGCCGCCATTCAGCTGAGCTATAGCCAACCTCGCACTGTTATTTCTGGCTTTGAAGGAGCATCTTCTTCATAATGACTGAGGCTGTTCGCAAACAGACACATTGCGCTTTTGCGAGTCCACAAAAATTAAACAAACAAAACATTTTCCTTCATAAATTGGTTCAGTTTAAGGATTTTTAGAGGCCTGCACATGTAAAACTGTCCAGTGTCCAAAAATGTGAGCAAATTCAGGAAAAGAAAATTATAACAAAAATGTATAACAACATTTTTTTTTTTCCATTCTCCTCCCTTTAATCATCTTGTGAGCCCTTGTATTTATCTTGGGACACGATCCCCACTTTGGGAACCACTGTGCTCGAAAAACTGAAAGCAATGCAGTAGAAATCTACTATTGCTGTAGCTTTTGAGTTGCTCCTTTGGTTAGGGGTGCTAACACTCAAAAAATAAACTTTCACAAGCAGCTGGTGAATAATCACAGTAGTCATGAAGCACTCACTAACCTGTGATCACGCTGTTTGGATCAAACCTGCGATTTACCAGCCAAAAGTTTGGACGTACTTTCCCATTTACTTGAATGAGAATGTGTGTCCAAACCTTTGACTGGTACTGTATTTACACACCGGCATGCTTGCTCTGCAGTCATGATACCAACCAGTTGTCCAACACTGAAATGTCACTATTTAAAGGATACATGTAGTGATACTCTGTATTTTTGTTATTTTCAACAAACACCGTGAAAAGAACAAAGCTAACAATGCATGATTGACTCTGCCACCAATTGTTTTCTTTTTAGCCAGAGCCAAATACAACTCATTCCCCTGTGCCATAGAGCTACACTGTCATCCAAAAACTATTTAAAACTAATCAGCGAGCCACAAGTTTGCACTGGGTGACGTGTTCCTTTATTACAAAGAACATGAGCCCTGTACTTTATTTTGAGTCAATCCTACATACACCGACCTGCTGCGGTAAATACTCACAAGAGCACTTTATGTGTATTAAAAATAATAGTTCACAGCAAATGCACTATATACTCATGTTTGGGTAACAGTTGATGTGGTCGTACAAGTGGTCGGACACAGTCCACGCCTAATCCAATGTCGGAAAGGTGTGGGCAGAGGTGTTATGAGTGCTTCCCTGGAGGCTGATTCATACGGTGTGTGGATCATTACACAACAATGCACAATAACAACATTCAGTCCCAAATTAAAAAGACACCTGAGCTGTGAGACATAACACACACTCCACTGCTTCAATTTGCTGTTGCTACAGAATGCAACTCTGTCTGTGTTAACGTGTGAGAGCAGAGTGATGACGCAAGTCTCTCTTATCTCTGTCTTTATCCGTTTACTTCCCACTGTTATCAGATCTCCCTCCTGTAATCCTCCTCATCCACCCTGCGCTCCTGAATTCCCTCCAATCTCTGCTTTCCTCTCGCTCTCATTCATGACCTGTGAGATCCCTTGATTGGACCGCCCCAATCTGAGTAACGACAACATCATGGGATTACCACAGCTTTCTCAGCTCTGTGCGCGTTTAATGTAGGGCTGCACAATTAATCGCAATATTATCAAAATCGCGATATGGCCAAGTGCAATATCCAAATCGCAGATGCTGCAATTTTTTGATAAAAAATGTGTGATAAAACATCACTATAATGAAGTACTGTACAAGTACTGTAGTGCTGCAGCGATACGCCGGCCTACAAATCTTGTTCTCCAGATGTTTGGTACAGACCCCAACAAATGTCACATTATCATGATTTTAATAGTTTTTCAAGTGAAAATGAAAATTGTAATGCAAAAATGGTCATGTCCACCAATCGGGAATCACATCACAGTTGTAATATCTGTCAAAATCATTTTTACCATCTCATGCAGCCCTAGTTTAATGACTCAGCTTGCAAAGTAAATCTCTGTGCCAAATAAATTGCAATACAGAAATATACATTTGAGGTAATTTATAAACGCATTACATATATTTTGTCCACCAGTGAGCAGCCAAACATTTATTTTTCATCTGTAAATTGTCACACTCGGTACATCTTATATCTTATTTCACAATTATTTAATAACCAAATTTATGGAATCCTTTGTTAAAAATGCTTGCTTACGTTTTAATGCCTAAAATTTTGACGCTTGGTTGAGGTGGAAAAGTTGGTGTATCGATAATAGTAAATGCGAAAAAGAAATAGAAACAGACTTGGCGAATAAATTGTGACGTACATGAAGCATGTGACTTAAACATCTACTGAAGAGACTAAAAGTAGCGACAGATAAAAACGTCAGATCTGTGTGGGGCAATGAGGAGTCTGTAACCTGCCTCCAATTAATACATGAAACAAATATAAATGCCACATTCCCATCCTTGTTTTCCCACATTGTTTGAGGTTTGACTGGCGCGCCTTTAATTACATCATCTCGTTGCAATCCAGCTGGAAAATGATCGTATACCAGTAGTGGATGGAAACAAAATTTGCACTAAATTTGGCAGGAAACTTGGCTAATGCTTGAGGATGCTTAGAAAATGGTCATCAGTAACATCTTGCAATCTGTAGTTATTAAGCCTAAAAGATGCACACAAAAAAAACCCCCCACCAGTAATGTCCCTTAAGCAGCGTCGGCCCAGTCATTACCACAGTTACAGATACAGGTTGACGTCTTGCAGCTTCCCGTTTAAGGGAGAAGGAAGTGCTGGACCGTTGTCTTTCTGGATGAGTAGTAATAAGCAGTAATAAGCAGCAGCCTCGGGAGCGTTTGTCAGTTTGAGGGATGTTTACTACAACAGTGAGGGTGGAGGACGCACGTTTCGATTTTGTTTATTTGTGTGTTTATGATTGTTGGCGAGTGAGTCTGTTACAAAAAAAAGGATTAGTCTCTCCAGGAACCTGCCACTCAACACGTTACATTAAAGACTTAAACCAGAGTCTCAGGCTGCTGTTTCCTTTATTCCTTTTTGTCTGAACCCTGCTTTTTTTTTTTGTTGCTTTTCATCTATGTTGTCTTGCACAGGCACTTTCATTTTCCTTTTCAAAATTAGCTTTAACCTGATTTAACTTTCCTCTATTTCTGGCTGCTTCCCCCTTTTATCATCTCTCTCGCTCTCTCTCTCTCACTTTCTCCAGAGGGGTGCGTTTTCTCTCCTCAAGATACAAAATAAGCAGGAAAAAAGAACAGCAGCAGCTTTCTCTTTTCATCAAGCGCCACTGCAGCTGCCCTTGGAGAATATCTTGCCCTAGTATCTGAGCAAAACACACACTCTTGGCATGTGAGTGCTGTGCAGTGTGCATGCAAAACACGGGGGCGTCGAGCAAAACTGCAGAGATATAATGATGACAGGAACACCAAAGAGGGCGCGAGTGAACAGGAGCAGATCAACACATCAAAAATGGTTGACTCCCCACCTCATTCCTGCAAAGCAAAGTGACGAAAAGGAGGCAAAAGACGGAAGAAATTAGGATGCACAAGTGATTGAAGCAACTTAATGGACGCAGTGAATGTGGAGCTTTGTTCCTCTTCCTCCTCTGCTGACTTGTCTCAGTCGGCCACACTCGTGCGTACAGTTACAGAGGCCCCGCGCCACTCGTTATTCTAATCTTCTCTGACATGAACACATTCGAGGATACACAGGCGTGAATGCTTTCAGTGGCTGTGCGCTCGACTCGCAGGCCTGGGAAACACAGGCTTTAAGGAAAGTACAAGTAGCTGAAATTTGCACTTGTACAGTACTTGAATAAAAGTACTTACATTCCTCCACCGGCATGTCATGTTACCTAGAAACAAGCTTTATCAA